>SMDT01002773.1:215000-390134 GCA_005392925.1 Aquilaria sinensis | reverse complement strand
GTGGGAATTGGGCGAATAAGTTGGCTCTCGATGAGTTTGGGATATAACTCCGCGTAGGTCATAGGGATTGGTGCGAATGTTTCCCTTCGTCTTTGCATAGCCATCGGCAGAGCTAGAGCAGATGGTTGTGATTCAGTGGGCTTAGCAGCGGGATAAACACGGGCGAGGCCCAGTTGCTAAAGCACCTACTAGGGGGATTCCCCTTCCCCGACTTACTTGTTGTATGTCATCCTCTTTCCTTCTAGGCGGTCCCCCTCGTTTTGCTCCTTCATTGTAAGACTCGATGATTTTTCCAGTTTTGATCCCATGCTCAATTCTTTCCCCGGATAGGACAATATTGGAGAAATTACTTGCCGAGTTGCCAATGAGCTTGTCATAGTATAGGTATTTCAACGTTTGGATGAACAAGGTTACCATTTCTTTCTTCGTCATGGGGGGTTGAACTTGCGCCGTCGAGTCTCTCCATCTCTGAGCATATTCTTTGAATGTCTCTTGTTTTCTCTTCTCCATGTTTTGCAGGGTTTGTCGATCAGGAGCCAGGTCCATGACATGCTTATAGTTGTTGATAAAAGCTTGAGCGAGGTCGTTCCAAGTCTTGATGTTCCTTGGGCCTTGGTTTAGATACCACTGCAGTGCAGATTTTGTAAGACTCTCTTAAAAAAGAGCCATCCACACCTTCTCATCCTTTGTGAGTGGTTGTATCTTTCTCAAGAACAGGGTGATGTGAGTGATGGGGCAACTTGTTCCGTCGTACTTCATGAAATCTGGCACTTTGAAATCTGAAGGGATTACCACATCAGGCACCAAGCAAAGGTCATCCATAGAGAGAGATCTAAATATGGTGCCCCCTTCAATAGCTCCGAGTCTCTTCTCTATGGTCTCAAGCTTTTGAGCATCATTCTCTTCTTTTGTTGGTGCCTTCCCTCCTTCATAAATGGGATTGTGCTTAAAATGAATACCGTCGGATGGACCTGAGTCTTGAAAAGGCATTTCTTGGACTGGGGCCCGTTGTGGGGTGAACCCTGGAGGGTAGATGGGATCCTGTGGGTCTTTGGCGGGGGTTTGGAACGCTTTCCCCTTGATTAGGTCCATCAACAGCCTCATCTGTTCAGCCATACTTTCGATCTTTGATTCCATGTCGGTGAGACGTCCTTCCATTTGTTCTGCCATGCGTCTTACTTGCAGCTGAGTTGGATATGGATGTCGAGTACCAATCTTTCACTCCGTTTAAAAGTGGGAATTCTTTTATTAGACCTTATGTATGAATCGATAAATGATGTATGATGCACATGCTATTTTTATTAATGTGATTAAAGAAGTTGAGTTGAACGGCCACTATGGTAGCACTTTCAAACTCTAATGACTGTTTATGCCTAAACATTTAGCGCAACACTAAATCACCAAAAGAATCCTAAAGCCAAATAAAGAAAGCCATGGTGTGTCAGTCCAGTTCATTACATCAAAGGCTAAAAGAACTTTCCGAGATGGTCATATTGCTTGCGAGCCTTTTTGATGTAGTTGATCATCTTCTGCTGACCCAGGAATGAGTTAGGCCAAGCACCAGCAATTATGTCATTGGCTTCTTCACCCATCTCCTTTGCAGCCCGAGTGACCTCTCGTACTTCTTCTATAAAATCTTCCACTTGACATGCAGACCGGATATACTCTCGTTTCCAGTTCTCTTTCTCCCATTCATTCTTATCGCACTCCTCAACCAACTGCTTAATGATGGCTTGTTTGTCTTCAAGCTTTCCTCATAAGAGTAGGTTTTCGTTCCTCAGTGCCTCAAGCTCAGAGTTTTTCTCATCTATCTCGGCTCGGATCCTCTTCATCTTACCTCTTTCTCCATTAAGTTCTTCCTCGAGATCCCTTTTAGTAGAGCAGCTATGTCCGTCCAGAGGGAGAATACCTTTCTGTCGATTTTGCCTCCATTCTGGATACCTTTTTTAAGACACTAACGTTCTAGGCTTTACTAGGTAAACTTTCTTCCATGCTATTGCTATTCCAGAAATAAGACGGCGGCATTGCAGATCCTCATAAGAGAACTCGAGCTCGCACAATTGATGTGTCATTGGCACAAACTGCTGAGACCCAAACTACTTGCGAACCAAAGCTGGGGCGTAGCTTGTTCCTCCCCATATTCCAAGAAGAGGAACCCATGGAAGCTTCCCACATCGATAGAGTACTGGTCTTGCTGAGATAAAAGGTGCCCTCCATGTAATCTGAGAATCTAGTAAGCTTTTAAGAAAATCCCTCCACTCTTCTTTACTCCCTTTTTCTATCCAGACGCTGTCTATGAAAGCTTTGATTGGAATAAAATCTTGGAAGAAGCGACGGCCAAATTCCCTCTTTAGGCATGGCAGGTGACTCTTAATCCAGATGTGTAGTAACGGCGCACAACCTATGAACCGTCCCCCATTGCGTCTACAGAAGTTGAGGGAGCGAATGGTCTCAGCCAGAATAGCAGGAAGAGGGCTCATGTGTTTCCTTTGCATCTGATCCAATAGCTTGATTACCCCTTCATCAATGTGTGATAACGCTCTTGGAAATATGACGAGCCCATAGATTGCTAGTGCAAACATCTTCCTCTTTTGTGCCTTTGATGTCAATGTCTCCATAAGATGTTTGAGAGTACTCCATGCTATGCTTTTTCCACCCTTCTTAGTAGCTTGCTGCTTAAGATCCATAACTTGCATGTTCAGGAAGCGAGATAGACATCGTAACACATCACTCTTCGGATCGGGAGAATATGCCTCAGTCGGGAAGTCAAGAGAAATGTTCAAAAGGATACCATACTCTTCGATAGTTGGAGTCAAGTCCATCTTGTTGATCGAAAAGCAACGATAATATGGGTCCCAGAATGATATCAGTGTTCGAAACAAAGCCTCGTCGATCTTGACGTCCAAAAGATAGGCAATGTGCCCGAATTCACTATCGAAGATCTCTCTTTCAGCAGAGGACCAAGCTTTCCATATCTGTGATAACTCTTTCACGGAATTCTGTTCCAGTCGAAAATGAATCTGGCTTTTCAAGTCAATCTCACTTCCAGGTGATAGGCAATCTCCATGTACTGACTGCGACTCTTCAGAGAGGTCCATGGCTTCTGGCTGACCTTCTTCTATAGTGGATGCCCAAGTCTCGTTGTAATCTGTCGGAAGTAGGTCAAGAATGTCCATGGTGATGGAGGTTGCGCTAAATGCTTTCCTATAGTGCAATGCATGCAAAGATAACAATAACTTGAAGAGAGTTAGTGACATAGCAGAATAAGATATGAGCTACTATGGAAAGATAAATCAACGTTATAAAGAAAGCAAGCATGCTAACAAGGCACGAAGTGGTTAGTTTGACAAGAGAGTTAGCAATAAACAGGCTGTGTCTTATTACGGTAGTCCTAGTGGATAGATCTATGGCCGCTATATATGTGGGTAGTTTTTGAAATGAATGGTTATGGGTTGGTTCTCGAATCCCTTTTACTAAGTCCTATCGGACTAGAAAAGGCCCAATTCCTCACCCACAAGGGTTACGTGAGGAAGGATTAATTCGAGTCGTAGTTTTCATGGTCCCATGGGGTGACTACTGTCACACTCGGGCAACACTACTGACTACTACGGATTAGAGAAAGCGTGGAAACTATCGTCTCACACGACTAGCCTAACCCGGGTATTTTTGCAAAACTTGGTTGGAGTGAGCTTGGGTATTGAGCTCATTATGCATGCCGAAGTGTGTGCGTGCACCAACCTAAAAAAAACAGCACATCAAATCAGTATATCGAGAAACAAACAAGAAAGAAAAAAGCAAAACTAAACCCTTTTTTTTTTATGGCTAGACTCGTCCCCAGTGGAGTCGCCAAGCTGTAGCAACGTGATTTTTAGGAGTCGCCACCAATCAGTTTTCCTAGGTCGATTGGATACCTGAAAAATGGTCTGCGAGAGATTCTAAGATCGTGAGTCGGTTACGCTAAAATAACCCTATTAAAGCGCCCGGGAATTGGTACCATGGGGTTCAGTTTTATCTTTTCCTAACCATTTATTTCTTGATCTAATCTTTGATTTAAAGTGATTTTTATGAATTTTATTTAATTTTTAATTCCAAACCGGGGATCTTATCAGACCAACCGAATATGGAATAAATAATCCGTCTCGGGATTTTATCAAACCACCGAGAACGAACATCCTGAAAAATAAATGTCAAGTACTAAAAATATAAAAAGAGTTATCTTCATTTGATTTCTTGCTAATGTCTAGATAATGAGAAAAATAAATAAAATCTAAGCAATTAAAGAACTAATTATTATTTATTCTAAGACACATTATGAGATCCTAAAACCAAATTGCATAATCCTAAAATTAGTTAATAAAAATAAAAGATGACTGAGGTAATTTAAGAAAATAAAATAGAATAAACAAAAAACATACTAGGTGAAATTAATGACTAAATTTAATGGGTGCCCAAAACAAATAAACAAAAAAAGAAACAAAGAAAAACAAAAAAAAATAAAAATAAAAGCTTGCTGTCAGTGATTGATCTGCAAATAGAAGAACGTTAGTGACTCAGATGAATAAAACAAATAAATCCAGGGGCTAAACGAGGGTTATACCAAAAAGTTGACTGGGCGGGTCGAATCTGGGTTCTGAAACGGGCCTGATTTCGGATCCTCTTCTATTCGGCGATCAGACGATGAGCAGCTGGCGGTGGAGGGAGCACCAGCGCTCGGGTGGTTGGGGAGGACGACGGCGACGACGAGACGAGACGGTGATGGCGGCGACGACGCGAACGGCTGGCCGACGATGGATGGTGACGCGACGGGTGACCGGGGAGCCTAGTGCAAGGGACGACGGCGTCGGGCTAGGAGGGGTTGACGGAGAGACGACGGAGAAGGGTGGTCGACGAACGGGAGAGGAAGACGAAGGCTTGAGGCTGGAAGACGACAAGTGACGGAGGGGAAGTACCAAGGGTGGCGGCGCAATGGGGGAGAAGCTTAGGGTTTCTGGGAAGAAGGGAGGAGAGGCAGGGTTTAGAGTTGCAGTTTTCCTTTTTTCGGGATTGGGAGCTTAGGGCTTTCGTCTCTCTCCCTTTTTCGAGCCACTAGTGTCACATATTTATACTAGAGAGTCCTAGTCGAGATTAACTAGGTTTTCCTTGTTTAAAACTGGCCCAAATTCAATTTTTAAGATTTTTGGAAAACTAATTTAAATGCAATGATTCAAGTCCTAAATTCTGTGCGAATTTCACTCTGACCCCAAAACTTTCAGAAATCGTCAGATTAGCCCAAAACTTTGCAAAAGTGCCAGATTTTCCTGAAATCCTGCAAAATCGCCAGATTTGACTAAAACTCTTCAAACTTGACAGATTTGCCCCAAACCTTTGAATTTTGCTCAAAACATTTCTAAAAATATCCCATTTTCTCCCAAACTTTCTCTTTTCCCAAATTGACCCCACAACACTTTTAAGACTCCAAATTAGTACCTAAACTAAATTAACTCCTATTTCTACCCTAGATGACCACTTTAAACTCCCAAAAATCGACAATTACCTAAAAAGACTAAAATGCCCCTATAAAAATCAAAATACTCCTAAACTAATTTTCCCAGCCTAAAACTTAAACAAAAGTCAATGCCCGGACAAAATTGGGTGTCAACAAGAGCCAACACGGTGAACGATGACGAGCCACGGCGGACGGATGACGGATGACGGCAACATGAAAACGGGACACAAAAGAGGTGGATGAATAGCTAGTGAGACGGATGAATATATAAACCTTCATAACCCCCCATCTCCTCTGCCGCTCATCTCTCCCCTCTTACCTTCTCTCGGCACCAACCTGGTCGATTGTCGAAACCGCAAAAAATAATTCTTGTATTCCTAACAACTCAAATAAATAAATTTGTAGTATAACAGTGAAAACCAGGTCGAATCCAAAGAGAAATTTCTTTAACTAAAGGCTTCCTGTCAGAAAACTGAAATAAAAGATGGGAGGGTTTTCTTGAAACGAATGTTGAAATAAATTAACGGTAGAATTAAAATGAAATTAACTAATACTAAAAATGCTCAGTTCAAGGTTGATTATCCATTCCAATCACACAGTTGATCATTGAAAGAAAATATTTCTTCAATCCAAGTAAATAAACAGGACTTTCTTTAAAGCTAAAAAGAACCCTAAGAATTCAGCAGTAAAATTAATCAGAAAAAGCTTTAGATTAATTTCTTAATTTTGAGTAACCAAATATTGAAAAGTAATTTCTAATTATCTCAAAATCAGCATCAAGATCAATGAACAAAAGTTTATTCCAGGCAATAATCTAAAAGCTTGAACAATTTAACTTGTCTTACTTCTCTGTATGAATTAACCAAAAATAAAAGTAATCTCCAATCAATTCACCTACTTCTAATTGAATTAGTCACCTAAGCGGTTGAAAGAAAA
This sequence comes from Aquilaria sinensis, assembly GCA_005392925.1. Lineage (NCBI taxonomy): Eukaryota > Viridiplantae > Streptophyta > Magnoliopsida > Malvales > Thymelaeaceae > Aquilaria > Aquilaria sinensis. The sequence continues at coordinate 383,713 of SMDT01002773.1, read as the reverse complement.
TAAAGCAGATTTGCAATCGCAGAACCGATTTGACAATCGAGAACAGGAAAATGAATTGCAATAAATCTGAACAACAAAGAAGTAAATACTTGAAATTGAAGAAAGTTTAAGCAAGAAAAATCAATCCTCACAACCGGTATTGGTGATGGAAATCGTCCCTAGAACTGAACCAGAAAAATTACTCAGCCATGATCGGAAGAAAATAAAGAAGAATAATAATGGAAAAAAGAACTGAAAAGCGAAAAGGAGAGCTGGAGATGGGGCGGGGAGCCTGGCGGCGGCAGCCACGCTTAAAAACCAAAGAAAACTAAAACCTATGACTAAACTCATAAAAACTCCCTAAAATTTCTATATTGTTACAAAAGTACCCCCAAACAAATAAAAAGATTTAAAATAACTATAAGGTTTTAAAGTTGTCAGCCAAGCAATGCTCCAGAACAGCAATAGCAACTTCAAGCTGATATTCGACCTTGATTCAGCCATTATTTATCAAAACTCAAAGCATAAAAGTTGTAGATCTACTTCTTAGCTTCGAAACTACACCTGAATCGTATAAAACGGACATCTACAGCCAAAGATATGCCCAAAATACTGTAACTGCTTCTGAACCGGCAGTGACTCGTAAATCGCGATTTTGAAGCTGAATTTGACCCTATTAACGTGCAAACAGGGTTTTATGATCTAAATGTGATTTGTAGCTCCAGATGTTAGCTTTCCAATGAATCAAGAATCACTTCATTCCGATCTCTGTAGCTCAAGATATGATTTTTCTACCGGAACATCACCAATCTGTCAACATCCTGAAAGAGCACAACCAAATTAAAACTTGTAAAATAGCAAATTAAATTCACTTTCAATCAATTAAGTCCAGATATGCTCTAAGCTACAAAACATACTCAAAATATATATTTAAGGTTCAAAACATATTAAAACATACTAAATATGAGAGAAATAAATATAATAAATATAAGCTTATCAAATTCCCCCACACTTAGCTTTTGCTCGTCCCCGGGTAAAACTCAAAATAGAAACATACTTTTGAGCTAAAATAAGTAAGATAATTTCACATCCAAGGGTCTCGAAAAACTTAGCAAGAGGAATTAAGTACGCAATCCAATCGGCAATAGCAACTCAAAACTAAATAAGTCATTGAAAATAATTTCTTCTCAAGCTAGCAACAATCACAATTGAAAATCTAAGAAAAACATCAAACTTTTGCACCAAGTAAAAAGAACAAACCATGTAGATAAGAACTTAAAAAGCACAACCAGTCTTACCATAAATCCATAGAAAATAAGAAATCAGTTGAGAATTTACTTTTTTTTTATTTGACTTGATTTTTTCATTTTTTTTTTCTTGTTTTGTCTTTTTCTTGTGTTCCGCCGTTTAGCGAGTGTATAATAGGGGCTCTACTATACCCAAGCTACTAACTCGACACAACTCCAAAGTGGTCTTTGCCATACTCATGTTCCTAGTAACTTTTCGAGCAGTGATCGACTCTTGCTTTTGGAGAAGACCCTAACCTACTTCAATACCCAGAACAGCGTAGTAGCAAATTTTTTTTTTCAGCAGAATGCAACAAGTCAAACAATTTTTATTTTTTTCTCAAGTGATTCAAATCATCCATCAACCGAACAAACCACATATTCAACTTAATAAGCTCATAATCTCACAAGGTTTAAATCAATGTACTAAGTACATAAATTTGATGAAAAAAATAAACTTCTCAAGATAACCATCAACTAGCTTGATCAAAAATTGCAAAAAAAATTTAAAAATAAAATTTGAGAGTTGCATAAAGACTAATAAATTACCAACTCAACACTCAAGCTAACCATTCAAGAACCAAAAAGGTGAAATCATCTAACAATTTAGATCGATGCTCAAAAGTATGAATAAAAAAAATTAGTTCAAAAATTTTGAAAACAGAAAATTATGGCTTAAGTTATTCACTCCCCTACACTTAAATCAAACATTGTCCTCAATGTTTACAATAAAAGCACAGATGGGGAAAAGAAAATGTACTGCCCTAAAAGGTGATTCCACAATGATCTATAGCCCAGAATTTGAATTCAGCTTGCTGCCCCATATGGTTCAGTTGACCTCCAGCTTGAAAGAGATATTGTCTGACCAAGAAAATCAGTTGTGAGAATAAAGAAACCTAAAAAAATAAGAGCTGAAAAATAAAAAATAGAAAAAAAAAGAAAGAAAGAAAAAATCCTAATTGTTCGTGGTACAAAACCACGCTTGGGTTGCCTCCCAAAAGCGCCTTTTCTTTATTGTCTTTGGCTAGACAGTTCCTTCCTGCATCAACCAGGGTGCTTTGAGAATCCCTCATGAAAAGACTTCAACTTATGCATCTCAGTGTTGAACACTTTATCCGTTTTCAAACTTTTAAGCTCGACTGCACCATGAGTAGAAATATCAGTAATAACAAATGGTCCAATCCAATTCAGCTCAGACTTACCAGATAACTCTTTCCATCTTTTTCTGTGTTTGCGAAACACCTTTTGTCCAACCACAAATGACATCTCATGTTCTTGGTGCAACTTGACATTTTTTTTCTTACCTTTTTGTGCAAACCTTACTTGGTTTTCAACCTTTGTTCCTGATTCATTCTGCACCAAAGTATCAATTTTTTCAACAAAAGAAACAGAATTATCCTTGTCAGTTTCCTTTAATGTGTCAAAAATATTAAACTGTGCAATTTTTCCATCAAATTCCATTGTGAGAGTGCCAGTATCCACATCAATCTTGGTCTTGGAAGTCTTTAAAAATGGTCTTCCTAACAAAATATGAGCAATTAGGTCATCATTCTCCATATCAAGCACATAAAAATCAGCAGGAAAAATTAAATCATTTACTTGCACAAGAACATCCTCAACCATGCCCCTAGGATAGGCATTGGATTTATCAGCTAATTGCATCATAACACTAGTTTCATTCAAAGGTCCAAGTTCCAAAGAAGCATATATTGAATATGGCATGACATTCATTGAGGCTCCCAAATCTAACATAGTTTTTTTCACATTAAAATTGCCTATTACACATGGTATAGTAAACATACCAGGGTCCTTACACTTCTCAGGCAACTTTCTTTGAATTATTGCTGACACATTCTCCCCAACTTTGATTGTCTCATCAACTTTCAGCTTCTTTTTATTGGTGCACAACTCCTTCAGAAACTTGGCATACCGTGGCACTTGCTTGATTACATCCAACAAGGGTATGTTGATTTCGACCTTTCTAAGAGTTTCAAGAATTTCCTGCTCGGTCTCCTCTTTCTTTGATTTAGCCAACCTGCCAGGAAAAGAATGTGGGATTAGAATTTTTGATTTTGGAAAAATTGGCTTGTTGCTTACCTCCTCAATTTGTGCATCAAAAGTTGATGGTTTTAGGCTATCTTGTTCCTTTTTAAGTGCTGCCATTTTTTATGTGGTGGTTTGCACCTCTTTGCCACTTTGAAAGGTCACGGCATTAACATGCTCTCTTAGGTTGATTTTAGCTTGAGATGGCAGCCTCCTTTTTTAAGCTTCAATTGTTCAACGAGGCTGCCAGTTGTGAAATTTGGTTCCCCAAGTCTTTAATGCTAGCCTTTGTTTTCTGTTGAAACATTTGAGTGTTAGTGGCTAAAGCTTTCACAATATCTTCTAAAGGCATACTTGAATTTGGTGCTTGGTTCTGTGATGGAAGAGCTGGTTTGTTGTAACCTGTAGATGTATACAATGGCTGATTGTTTGGCTGCCCATATCTCAGATTCGGGTTGTCTCTCCAACCAGGGTTGTATTGATTGTCCTTTTCATTTATTTATTTATTATTTATTTTATTTATTTTCTTTCTTTCTCAGTTAATTGACTTATGCCCAGATCTTCTCGTACAGGTGAATTAATGTTTGATCCAGAGATTGAGAAGACAGCAAAGGCAAACAGGAAAGCGAAAAGGCAAGCAGTTAATTTTTCAGCTTCGACATCTGCGAACAGCAACTTAGAAAGCGAAGAAGAACCAGTTGTTAATATAGAGATGGCAGCCCAAAGAACACTAAGGGAGTTGGCAACTCCTGACGTTGTCTAGCAACCCTTGTGCATCAATTTTCCTGATATTGAGGTAGCATTTGAATTAAAATCTAGATTAATTCATTTATTGCCTACTTTTCGTGATCTTGCAGGTGAGGACCCCCACAAACACTTGAAGGAATTTCATGTAGTCTGCTCGACCATGAAACCACAAGGAGTTACAGAAGAACAGATTAAACTAAGAGCCTTCCCGTTCTCATTGGCGGACAAGGCAAAAGATTGGCTGTACTACCTTCCCTCCGGTTCGATCAGAACCTTGAATGACTTGAAGAGAAAATTTTTGGAGAAATTCTTTCCAGCTTCAAGGGCTGGGACAATTCGGAAGGAAATCAGCGGGATTTGTCAGTACAGCGGAGAAAGCCCATATGAGTACTGGGAGAGGTTCAACCAGTTATGCGCAAGCTGCCCACATCACCAGATTTCTGATCAACTGTTGCTGCAGTACTTCTACGAAGGGCTACTGTTCATGGATCGATGTATGTTAGATGCTGCAAATGGAGGAGCACTTGTAGAAAAGACGCCCGAAGAAGCAAAAGACTTGATTTCTAAAATGGCAGCCAACTCGCAACAATTTGGGACACGGGTAGACCATGTGCCGAAGAAGGTAAATGAGGTAGGAACTTCGAATATTGAAGCTCAACTTTCTGAACTAACCTCTCTTGTTAGACAAGTTGCCTTGGGACAGGTCCAAAATTCTAGAGTTTGTGGCATTTGCTCTATTCAAGGACACTTTACTGACTCGTGCCCACAACTGCAAGAGGATACAACACCTCAAGTGAATGCGGCAAGTGGGTTTGTTAACCAACCAAGAATGTATGACCCATATGCCAATCAATACAACCCTGGTTGGAGAGACCACCCGAATATGAGATATGGGCAGCCAAACAATCAGCCACTGTATCCATCTGCCGGTTATAACAAACCAGCTCCTCCATCACAGAACCAAGCACCAAATTCAGGTATGGCTTTAGAAGATATTGTGAAAGCTTTAGCCACTAACACTCAAATGTTTCAACAGGAAACAAGGGCTAGCATTAAAGACTTGGGGAACCAAATTTCACAACTGGCAGCCTCATTGAACAAAATTGAAGCTGAAAAAGGGAGGCTGCCATCTCAAGCTGAAATCAACCCAAGAGAGCATGTTAATGTCATGACCTTTCAAAGTGGCAAAGAGGTGCAAACCACCACATCAAAAATGGCAGCACTTAAAAAGGAACAAGATAGCCTAAAACCATCAACTTCTGATGCACAAACTGAGGAGGTAAGCAACAAGCCAATTTTTCCAAAATCAAAAATTCTAATCCCACCTCCTTTTCCTGGCAGGTTGGCTAAATCAAAGAAAGAGGAGACCAAGTAGGAAATTCTTGAAACTCTTAGGAAGATCGAAATCAACATACACTTGCTGGATGCAATCAAGCAAGTGCCACGGTATGCCAAGTTTCTGAAGGAGTTGTGCACCAATAAAAAGAAGCTGAAAGTTGATGAGACAATCAAAGTTGGGGAGAATGTGTCAGCAATAATCCAAAGAAAGTTGCCTGAGAAGTGTAAGGACACTGGTATGTTTACTATACCATGTGTAATAGGCAATTTTAATGTGAAAATAGCTATGTTAGATTTGGGAGCCTTAATGAATGTCATGCCATATTCAATATATGCTTCTTTGAAACTTGGACCTTTAAATGAAACTAGTGTTGTGATGCAATTAGCTGATAAATCCAATGCCTATCCTAGGGGCATGGTTGAGGATGTTCTTGTGCAAGTAAATGATTTAATTTTTCCTGCTGATTTTTATGTGCTTGATATGGAGAATGATGACCTAACTGCTCCTATTTTGTTAGGAAGACCATTTTTAAAGACATCCAAGACCAAGATTGATGTGGATACTGGCACTCTCACAATGGAATTTGATGGAAAAATTGCACAGTTTAATATTTTTGACACATTAAAGGAAACTGACAAGGATAATTCTGTTTCTTTTGTTGAAAAAATTGATACTTTGGTGCAGAATGAATCAGGAACAAAGGTTGAAAACCAAGTAAGGTTTGCTCAAAAAGGTAAGAAAAAAAATATCAAGTTGCACCAAGAACATGAGATGTCATTTGTGGTTGGACAAAAGGTGTTTCGCAAACACAGAAAAAGATGGAAAGAGTTATCTGGTAAGTCTGAGCTGAAGTGGATTGGACCATTTGTTATTACTGATATTTCTACTCATGGTGCAGTCGAGCTTAAAAGTTTGAAAACGGATAAAGTGTTCAACACTGAGATGCATAAGTTGAAGCCTTTTCATGAGGGATTCTCAAAGCACCCTGGTTGATGCAGGAAGAAACTGTCTAGCCAAAGACAATAAAGAAAGGCGCTTTTGGGAGGCAACCCAAGCGTGGTTTTGTGCCACGAACAATTAGGATTTTTTTTTCTTTTTCTTTCTTTTATTTTTATTTTTATTTTTCAGCTTTTATTTTTTAGGTTTCTTTATTCTCACAACTAATTTTCTTGGTCAGGCAATATCTCTTTCAAGCTGGAGGTGAACTGAACCATATGGGGCAGCAAGCTGAAGTCAAATTCTGGGCAATAGATCATTGTGAAATCACCTTTCAGGGCGGTACCTTTTCTTTTCCCCATCTGTGCTTTTATTGTAAACATTGAGGACAATGTTTGATTTAAGTGTGGGGGAGTGGGTAGCTTGAGCCATAATTTTCTGTTGTCAAAATTTTTGAACTAAAATTTTTTTATTCATACTTTTGAGCATCGATCTGAATTGTTAGATGATTTCACCTTTTTGGTTCTTGAATGCTTAGCTTGAGTGTTGAGTTAGTAATTTATTAGTCTTTATGCAACTCTCAAATTTTATTTTTAAATTGTTTTTTGCAATTTTTGATCAAGCTAGTTGATGGTTATCTTGAGAAGCTGATTTTTTTCATCAAATTTGTGTACTTAGTACATTGATTTAAACCTTGTGAGATTATGAGCTTATTAAGTTGAATATGTGGTTTGTTCGGTTGATGGATGATTTGAATCACTTGAGAAAAAAATAAAAATTGTTTGACTTGTTGCATTCTGCTGAAAAAAAAAAAAATTTGCTACTCCGCTGTTCTGGGTATTGAAGTAGGTTGGGGTCTTCTCCTAAGGCAAGAGTCGATCACTGCTCGAAAAGGTACTAGGAACATGAGTATGGCAAAGACCACTTTGGAGTTGTGTCGAGTTAGTAGCTTGGGTATGGTAGAGCCCCTATTATACACTCGCTAAACGGCGGAACACAAGAAAAAGACAAAACAAGAAAAAAAAAGTGAAAAAATCAAGTCAAATAAAAAAAAAGTAAATTCTCAACTGATTTCTTATTTTCCATGGGTTTGTGGTAAGACCGGTTGTGCTTTTTAAGTTCTTATCTACATGGTTTGTTCTTTTTACTTGGTGCAAAAGTTTGATGTTTTTCTTAGATTTTCAATGGTGATTGTTGCTAGCTTGAGAAGAAATTGTTTTCAAGGACTTATTTAGTTTTGAGTTGCTATTGCCGATTAGATTGCGTACTTAATTCCTCTTGCTAAGTTTTTCGAGACCCTTGGATGTGAAATTATCTTACTTATTTTAGCTCAAAAGTATGTTTCTATTTTGAGTTTTACCCGGGGACGAGCAAAAGCTAAGTGTGGGGGAATTTGATAAGCTTATATTTATTATATTTATTTCTCTCATATTTAGTATGTTTTAATATGTTTTGAACCTTAAATATATATTTTGAGTATGTTTTGTAGCTTAGAGCATATCTGGACTTAATTGATTGAAAGTGAATTTAATTTGCCATTTTACAAGTTTTAATTTGGTTGTGCTCTTTCAGGATGTTGACAGATTGGTGATGTTCCGGTAGAAAAATCATATCTTGAGCTACAGAGATCGGAATGAAGTGATTCTTGATTCATTGGAAAGCTAACATCTGGAGCTACAAATCACATTCAGACCATGAAACCCAGTTTGCACGTTAAGAGGGTCAAATTCAGCTTCAAAGTCACGATTTACGAGTCACCGCCGGTTCAGAAGCAGTTGCGGTATTTTGGGCATATCTTTGGCTGTAGATGTCCGTTTTATGCGATTCAGGTGTCGTTTCGAAGATAAGAAAGAGATCTACAACTTTTATGCTTTGAGTTTTGAGAAATAATGGCTGAATCAAGGTCGAATATCAGCTTGAAGTTGCTGTTGCTGTTCTGGAGCATTGCTTGGCTGACAACTTTGAAACCTTATAGTTATTTTGAATCTTTTTATTTGTTTGGGGTACTTTTGTAACAATATAGAAAGTTTAGGGAGTTTTTATGAGTTTAGCCATAGGTTTTTGGTTTCTTTTGGTTTAAAAGCTCGCTGCCGCCGGGGCTCCCCGCTCTCCAGCTCTTTTTCGCTTTTTAGTTCTTTTTTCCATTATTATTCTTCTTTGTTTTCTTCCGATCATGGCTAAGTAATTTTTTTGGTTCAGTTCTAGGGACGATTTTCATCGCCAACACCGGTTGTGAGGATTGATTTTTCTTGCTTATACTTTCTTTAATTTCAAGTATTTACTTCTTTGTTGTTCAGATTTATTGCAATTAATTTTCCTGTTCTCGCTTGTTGGATTGGTTATGCGATTGCAAATCTGCTTGATTTTCTTTCAACCGCTTAGGTGAAGAATTCAATTAGAAGCAAGTGAATTGATTGGAGATTACTTTTATTTCTGGTTAATTCATACAGAGAAGTAAGACAGGTTAAATTGTTCAAGCTTTTAGATTATTGCCTGGAATAAACTTTTGTTCATTGATCTTAATGCTGATTTTGAGATAATTAGAAATTGCTTTTCAATATCTGGTTACTCAAAATTAAGAAATTAATCTGAAGCTTTTTTTGATTAATTTTACTGCTGAATTCTTCTAGTTCTTTTTAGTTTTAAAGAGAGTCCTGTTTATTTATTTGGATTGAAAAAATATTTTCTTTCGATGATCAACTGTGTGATTGGAATGGATAATCAACCTTGAAGTGATCATTTTTAGTATTAGTTAATTTCATTTTAATTCTACCGTTAATTTATTTCAACATTCGTTTCAAGAAAACCCTCCGATCTTTTATTTCAGTTTTCTAACAGGAAGCTTTTGGTTAAAGAAATTTTTCTTGGAATTCGACCTGATTTTCACTGTTAGACTACAAATTTATTTATTCTGAGTTGTTAGGAATACCAAATTTATTTTTGGCGGTTTCGACGATCGACCTCCGCCTCTTTCACCGTCTCTCCTCTCTCATTTGCCCTCTGCTTATCTAGCCCCTCTCTCACCATCCTTTTAACAAAATATTATTGACAAAATATTTTTAAAATACAAATTTACTTTCTAAAATTATTATAATATATATGATTATTATTATGATACATTAATATGATATATGACACACACATATACACACACACACACACACATGTATGTAATGTATGTATGTATGTTACAAATATTGTTATTATTAGATATGTATTCATATGATTATAAATTTATTATGATATATAAATATATACAATATATAAATGTATATATCATTGTTTATGCAAACTGAGGTAGAGGGGGGTTAAATTTCAAGAATTATATATCATTATATATAAACATTAAAAAAATAATTATACATCATTCTTATGATATATATCTACTTTCAATGATAAGATCTTAAAAATACTTAAAAGTATTATTATTAAATTTCTTATAAAATATTTTCAATTTACAAAAAATTAATTGGCATTAATTTTTTATTATATTATATTTTTAATTATTATATCATAGACATTTTTATATATCATAAACATATTTATATATCATATATATGATATATGTACACACACACACACACGAATATATTATTATTATTATAAATATGTTTATATATTTGTGTGTGTGTGTGTGTGTGTGTGTGTGTGTATGATAAATAAATATGATATATATGAAATATTAGAAAATAGTAAAAAAAATCAATATTTCCAACAGCTCTTTACGTTGGAAAACTCAGAATTTTCCAACAACTTTTGCATTGGAAATTTGGCTGTTGGAATTTCCAATGGCCTTCGCGTTGGAATTTCCAATGTGTTTGTTGGCTTTTGCTTTGAAAATGACATCTTTCATGTTAGAAATTGTCCAACGACTTTTACATTGGAAATTTTCCAATAGTCAGGCTGTTGGAAACTGTTGCCTTCAAAATTTCCAAAGCGAACATTGGAAAATGGTATAGCTCTTCACGTTAGAAATTTCCAACAGCTTGAATGTTAGAAATTTGACTCTTGGAAAAATGAGTTTTTTCAGTAGTACGAACAATTAATAAGTAAGCTTTAATAAGGCGTTTCATATGTAATTTAGCCAAATTACAAGGTCTAGAAGCCCTAAACATCCCAATCAATTGTTAACGTAGGGACAACCCTACCCAGTCATCTAGCCATTAGTCGCCTAGCTTCATCCAGAGCTTTTACAGAATCTGTAATTTGTGGAGGCTAAGCTCATCCACAATCTTATACTCCCTCCGTCCCAGTTTACTTGAAACGTATTCTTTTTTTGGAAGTTCTAAAAAGGTTGAAACGTTTCCTCTTTTGGAAAAGTTTAAACAATTAAATTATCATTTTACACAAAACCCAATAAAGACTCTTTTTTTAATATCCACTCAATCTCTCACTGCACAAAACCCAAAAAAGAATCTTTTCTTTTTTAATAATTATTTAAACTTTTACTACATAAAAAAATAATACAAATTACATACACCTTAATTTCTGTGCCCAGACAAATGTTTCAACTAAAATGGGACGGAGGGAGTATTATTTAATCTTCCTAAATCCCTCTAATTTCTAATGGCATAAACCAAAACCAAGTTTAAATCACACATATGGTTCAAAATATAGGGATTCTGTGTGTCCTTACCTCCAAAACTCATAGAATACTTGTGAACCAACTTTGAACCCTAGTTTCAGCATCACTAGCCTTTTGCCCAAGAAACCTTGAATTCCCAGCTAGAATTACAAATTTTTTATGTCTGATCTTCGTCTCAGCCTTTTTTATCAGCTCCTATGCCCTAGTCAAACTTAGCTTAAGGATAGGGATGAAGAAGCAAAGAGATTTTAACTGGATTTCCAGCTGGTTACCAGCTCAGGCAAGACATGCGTGAGTGGGGAGCTAATCTCACAATAGTCCATCATTTTTCATGCATGATACAATTCAGCCCCTAATATTTTAACAAGTGAGTCTGGTTGGCTTCCTTTGCTAAGGTTTCTTATGACACACACTTTAAGTCCTTGAATTTACTAAATAATCAATGTAGGCACCAAAAGCTTTGGTAATCTACGTTGGCTAACCCGAGACCATAACGACAAATATTCTAACCAATTAACTCATCTAATTGGTTAACAAGTTCCCAATCAAACTACCAAATTCAACTAAGAACTCAACCTAGCTAACTTGATTATCACAAAAGCAAAGCATGCACATGAATAACAAATTTTTTATTTAATCAACTACTATATGGTTGTACTTAAAACATAATCTAGTGAAGAGGTTACATATATAGTATAAAGAAAACATTATCATAAATATTGTTGCAAAACCTCATCGAATCTTGATTCAGTCTCATGTTCAAATGACGCTTCAATAACTTTAGTTACATATAGAATGAAAATTATGAATATCATATCCAAGCAACAAATAATTCAACAAATATATCAAATAATTCACTTACTTCCATATAAAGCCACTTATTTTCCCCAATATTTGACTTGGCCACTAGTTTGTTTCGTTATTTTCTTTCACCACCCATCTCATGGCATTGATCTTTAAGTGGTCAACAAATTTAGTGATTTTGTTTTGCTCTACGTGGTTAATAACTTCAGTTACATATCGAATGGAAGCTATAGATATCATATCCAACCAACAAATACATCAAATAATTCACTTATTTCTATATAAAGTCACTTTTTTGCTACATCCTTCATTTGACCTCTAATTTGTTTCACTCTTATTTTTTTCACCACCCTTCTCATAATATTCATCTCTACATGGTCAACAAATTCATTACCTTGTTATGTAACTAAGACAAATTAGCATAACCGAGCACTAACCTCTTTTAAAAACGTAACACATTTCTTCACTGTAAACTTCAAAATCTCTACCTATTTGCATCGGTACAGTCTAACCTTCAGAAGAAAGGCTCAATTTGTATCTGGGTTTGAAAATTGTTGAGGCATTTTCATCAACCTTCATTTGCAGTACGTGTTGGTTATGTTATCCTGTTTTTTTTTTTTTTGTTCTTTTAGCCGTTAGCTTTTTTCTTTCATTAACAATTTTTATTTTTTTCTTCTTCTCAGATTTCTTTTAATTCAGTGGGTAAAATTAACTCATTGTTTCTTTACCCTTAAGGAAGGAAATATGATTCTGTAGAGGGTCCCAATTTGTTATATAAAATAAAATTTTAATAAACATATTTTTATTTAATATTGGTCGGGAAAAGCCAAACAATAGTGCTGGCGAAAGCTACTGTACTAATAAAGAAAGATCAACTGAAACTGTTACGGTCATGGGTCAGAATTCAGAATCGCGATCAGAAAGGAAACTCGCTGCATTGCATTTGATGCCTCCAAAGGAGTAGAAGGCAGCCTCAACAAATCAGGGATGGGAGACAGGGATGTGGTGGTACAGGCACACACCAGAAACGATGAACCACCTCCCCTGACAAGACAGTTCCGAGAACAACTGGCAAGAGAGAGGCAGACTTCTTCCTCAACTTCCCTCTTCCGCCGAATCTTCTCTCCTTTTAAAACCAAGCCAGTTCTCGATCCAGCCCTTACTAATCCACAACAAAATGAAAATGGAGGCTCTAATCTAATCGCATACCAGAGCATCGACGCTGGCTCTCCATCCAACAACAGAAAAGATCCTTCCCTCGTAGATCCGTCCAAGGTTCACGGCTTCCGCAACCATGTCTTGTCGCTGCAGCAATACCTTCTTGCCCGGGACAGTGGGTTCAAGTCCACCGCCATTTTTGGGGTTCCGGGTGTCGGCAAGACGACGCTGTGCCAACTTGTTTTCAACCACCCAGAACTGGAGCAGAGGTACTTCCCGAGGATTTGGGTTACCTTGTCCCACGAGAGGCCCAACAGAACGGAGGCAGTGGTCAGAAGCCTGTTGGAAGAGCTTGGTGTCGACGAGGAGATAATCAAATCGGTTTCTAGGGACAGGGGATTTGCCGGTTTGCTCTATGCTCTGTATCTACAATTGGCCGGTAAGCCGTATCTTGTCGTTCTCGACAGCGTCCAAGAGACCGATGAGTGCTGCCAGGAGCTGAGATCTTGCGCTAATGGAAATACCAAGAAATGGGGTGAAGAGTTCTGTTATGGATTTCCCAAGGGCTGCGGTGGTGCCGTCCTGATCACTACGAGAAGTGAACGAGCAGCGAAGACGATGGTTGGGCTGGAGGGGTTTATGCACCACCTTGAACCGCTTTCTGATCCCAACAGCTGCTGGTTGATTTACCAGGGTTCAGTTTTGGCCGCAGAAGCTGAAGCACCGGCCACTGCTTCGGAGGAAGTCAAGGAGGAGCTGAGGAAGAAGAGCGGAGGTCTTCCCAGAGCTTTGATTATTTTGAGGGAAATTAAGCAAGCTGGTGCTCTTAATCAGAATAGCATTGTGGCTACTAGTAATAGCTGATGTTGTTTGATTCATTAGGCAAACAGAAAGATTAATCTTTCCCTTAATCTGTTATTGCAAGTTTGAGATTTGCATAATTACTGCATAAATCTTTGATTTAATTTCTCATAGTTGAAATAACTAAAAGGGGGAACAGAATTACCGGAGTACAATAATATCACAATGAGAGCTTTTGTTTCGTTTGGCGAAAAATTGCAGCATCACTACAACCGCTATAAAATAAACTTCTCAAGTTTATCACTTTTCAAGACCTGAGCCACACTCCATATCCATCACATGGACAGAGTGTGACTTTAGGGCACTTGACTCTCTCAAAGTGCTGCAAATTTGGGAACATTTCAAGCACTTCCTTCCACTTCATCTTTAGATCAATCAAGCACTTCATTCGCAATGCCTCCACCTTCCAGTTCGGCTGATCTTCCTTGACTTTGTTCAAGTAGCTTAGATTTCCACCTCTAATGTAGAGTTTCTTTAGGGCCGTCAGCTTCTCTGGAACCAGCCAACTAGGCGGCTCTGTTTGAGGGAAACATTGGAGGTCCAGCTTTTCTAGCATTCCCAGTTCTGCAGGCTTCCCTTTCTTTTTGACTCCCACCTTGCGTGGGGTTTCTTCATTTGCACCATCTCCTCCTCTGTCCGTTGTCATTTTGCTTTCTCCGCCTCTAACAGAGCAATCCTCTGCTGTTGATTGTGCCTTACCACTTCCCTCTTCTATGGGCTTTCCCTTATTTTCATCGTTTCTGAACTTCACGGATTGGCTTCCCTCATGTCCACCATCAGGTCTCCGGCCAGGTGCCCTTATTGATTGTGTCTCACCACTCCGTCTCTTTGGGACTTTAGTCACATTTCCCGCTTTGGCCTGCAATGATCTTCCTCCCCATTCTAGTTTCAATTTTCGAAGCTTCTTGAAGCTTGAGAGAGCAACTCCACATTCTTCTACATCGAAACTTCTGTTGATGTATATGTTAAGTTTCCTTAGCTCCCCAAGCTTTGACAAATCGCTTAGATTGCAGGAGTACTGATTCTCTCCGATGACGAAGCCTTTGAATACTTGGAGATTCGACAGTGAAGACAGCCGTTTAGGCATTTTGTCGAGCAGGTAGCATTCAGATATGTCCAAGTAAACCAAGCTCTTGAGTAGGCCTAAATCTTCAGGAAGTTTCTCCAAATCGTGACACGCTCTAAGGTCCAAGATTTTCAACATGCTAAGCTCACAGATGCACTTGGGTAGCTTCCGAATTCCAGAGACTCCTTGAAGACTAAGAAGCCTCAATTGCTTGGAATATTTCAAACCCTCCATGAAGTCAATGGACTCTACCTCGATGTGCCGCTCCGCCGTGCTCTCCCACTTACCCAGATAAAGAACCATGATTCCTTTCATCTTGGAGAACCAGTCTTCCTTGAACTCAATAAACTTTTCGCTGACATTGAACAAAGTTTCAAGCTTTTCTGGGCTGACCTTGAAGAAGTCTTTGGTATTTGATGGAGGACCAGTCCTGTCTGCCGTTCGAACCAGACATGCTCGGTCACATGTTCCGAAATCCATGGTTGGATTCCCCTCCGAATCGAAATCGAAAAACTTGTACCTTTTTGCCAAAAGTATCAGAGCAGACCGGGCAATCGGTTGAATCCTGTAGCCTTTTGCTTGAAATCTTCTTCTCTCTCCCATCGCCTCGATCAAGTCCTTCTCCAGAAAATCATCAAGAATCTTATCAGTAAACACCTCCGCCGTTTTGCCCTCCGGCACAAAATCTTCTCCGACCCACCAGTACATCAAAAGCCGCTTCCTAATCTCTGCATTTTCCGGGAAGATCGAAAAAGACAACAAGCAGAGCTGCGACCTCATGTCAAGCCCTTCAAATTTTTTAAATATTTCTTTGAAATAGTCGCTCTGTTCGATAATCTCTTGTTTCTGCAGAAGGCCGGGCAAATCGGCCGGTCTTCCGGCGATGGTTCTCTTGAAAAGGCGACTAGCTTCCGAATTGGGGTTCGAGGAATGGTGCTGCATTGGGATCTGGATCTTCATCTTCGTCAGATTGCTCCGGAGAACATCGATATTGTGAAGAACCTGCTTCGAAGAGGGACCCATCCCATCATTTTGGAGGTCTCTTAAGATGTCATTCACATTCGATTCGAGGGTTTCCAGAGGCTTGCTCAGATCTGCTTCGAATCTCTTGAGCTTGAGGAAGGCGCTGCTTATGTAGTCCAGCTCTCTGCACAACTTGTCCAGTTGACCGGCGAGATCGTTGTCGTCCTCGCTGCGACTGTCTTTGGCTCGGAAGAGAAGGGAGCGCAAGTCGGAAGTTCTATTGCTGGCGATTTGAATGGTTATTGGTTCGGCCGGATCCGCCTGTCGGGCCGGAGCGCCGCCGGAGGACTGAAGCATGGTTCACAGTTCAGTGGCTGTTGCAGGCGAAGCGATGGGCAATTTGAGGAGTAACTGGCACCCATGGGCCCATGGCCCCTAAGTTTTATTATTGTACCGATTTGGACACAAACTTGTATTTCTTGCATAGAAAGTCTCTAACCTCATTTAAGTGTCCCATTTTAAACCTTTTGTAGATGAAAAATGTCATGAGGCATGCCAATGTGGATGATTTGCCATACAGTTGCATAATAAATTCAATTTTCATCAAAGATGTGGAAAAGGAAGAAAAATATTAAAAAAACTTGAATCCACGTCAATGTTGCTGGCCACCCCGTTTAACCAGTGAAATTGAAGGCAGCAGCGAAAATAAAGGATAAATCAACCAAAATGTTTGAAATTGTATTCTAGTATCTATAATTGGGAACAAATTGGGTGCTTTTTATGGATCAGATTACAATATTATTGGGATTAAGACTCTAGATCAACTTCGTCTAATGTCGCTAAAGTTCACCAACCAGGACTAATTTTTCGAACCAACCTAGCAAAATCAGAGGCAACAGCAGCCAGTGGAGGCAGTAGCAGTTGAAATCAGAGTTCAAAAGCAGAGCCAAAGTTGTATGGTTGAAATCAGCATTCAAAATCAAGTTCAAAAGTAGAAGCAACAGCAATTGAAATCGGAGTTCAAAAGTAACCAAATCGAGCAATAATGCGGAAATCTCCTATGCCAATTGGAACCCCATTGGACCCCCCAACTGGAATCCCCCAAGTTGATTGGATTTGATTTGGAATTAAGTGTGTGGGTTTGAATTTGAACATGGAGAGCTCAGTGGTAAAGATCAACCAACCTTTGGGGATCGAAACCCCATAATGACAGTGTTGGTTGGAACCTTAGGCGACGGAGATGGTTGTTAACCTTACTGGCTATTGAGGTCTATCAAAGTGAGGGAGCGAGAAATGACACGTGTGATTTTAAGCTAACCAAATATAGGCCCTGAGTTTCTTCATTTTTTGTAGCATAGGCCCTAATTTTTTTCATTTTTGTAATTCTTGTGTCGTTGTAGCCAATTGCAAGCTAGTTCTGATGTAATGAAGGCCACCATGGCAAATCGCTCATGTTGGCATACTGCATGGCATTTTTTGTCCATATTAACATTTTCCGTCTATAAAAGGTCTAAAATAAGACACTTAAATGAGGTTAAGAATTTTTTATGCAAGAAATGCAGGTTGAGGTCCAAAACAGTACAAAAATAAAAATTAGAGGCCACAAGTGTAATTTATGCAAGAAAAAATAACAAATTTCAACCTCATGCTTGGCTCTTAGACCGGAATAACTATTAATGTTTTTTATTGGCACGGATGTTACTACTATTGTTATAATTTAGGATAGACTATTACAATTTGGTACTAGATATGCCACCAACTATTAAAAAATTAATAGAAAAAGTGAGAAGTTGTAGGTTTTAAAATTTTAAGGTACTAATGTAAGTTTCAATAACTTTAGAAGATTTAAGTTAATTATTATTTTTAATTTTTTTTGCACGATCTAAGCCTTTGCGTCTATCACCACCAAATCCACCACTAGTGAGAGAGGCATGGCCTAAGGAGGAAGTTCAATGCACATTCTACATACCCAATTCATCACTCACTATTAATAGTGCATACAATTTTTGACCCATTCATGCTCCGATTTGATTCTAGGTGTCGCAATTTCTTTATTACAAATACTAATGTCCAACGCTACTTCATCTGATAGTGCCTTTATCATTGGTGGCAATTTTGGTGGTTATGGATGTGGTGGTTCGAATAGGAATACAAAAAGTTAAAATAGTAAATTATATAAAATTTCTAATGTTTATTAAAAGTTACATTCATGCCTTAAGATTCTAAATTCTACAAGTTCTCACTTTTTTCAGTTAGTTTTCTAATAGTTAGTGGCATATTCAGTTCAAAATTGTAGCATTAATAGCATGTCCAGTCCCAAATAATAACGTTAGTGACAATATCAATACCACTAAAACCTCCGAGGAAGTTCAATGCACATTTTGCATCCCCAATTCCTCGCTCACTATTAATAGAGCATACAATTTTTGACCCATTCATGTTCCGATTTGATTCTAGCTGTCGCAATTTCTCTATTACAAATACCAATGTCCAACACTATTTAATCTGATAGTGCCTTTATCATTGGTGGCAATTTTGGTGGTTATGGATTTGGTGGCTTGAATAGGAATACAAAAAGTTAAAATGCTAAATTATATAGAGTTTCTAATGTTTATTAAAAGTTACATTCGTGCCTTAAGATTTTAAATTCTACAACTCCTCACTTTTTTCAGTTAGTTTTCTAATAGTTAGTGCATATCTAGTTCTAAATTGTAGCATTAGTGGCGTGTCCAATCCCAAATAATAACGTTAGTGACAATATCAATATCACCAAAAACTCTGCTGAGAAATTTGATTTAAGAGCCAAATATTAGTGGGAAATTTGGCATTTTTCCCATCCAACTTAAAAAGAGAAGGATATGCCAATTTTTTTTTCTGGCTTCAATGTGATGGTTACTAAATTTTACCGACCGATTCATTCAAGTTATTAGAGTTGTGTTTCAGATTTTTTCAGTAGGCAATAGTCCTATACCATGCCTAGTTGTGTTCTTTTTTGCTTTTCAACTTTTTGTTTCAGAAATCTTGTAATAATGATTTGGTCTATGAACGAAATTACCACTTCATGTATGCTTTACAAATCATGGCCAACGATTTGAATAGTTTCAAATTAAAATCAGATTAAGAACCACAGCCAATATGCATTTTAAACAAGCTCATATAGACCTCTAAAATTGCGATGAGTTTTAAAAAATAAATTGTGAAATTAGTTTGTTGCTAATCGATCCTTACTTTTGGAAAACTAATGTTACTCTCTTACGTCCCACATTGATCTGGAACTGCTCCACTATACCAAAATAAGCCATTAATAACCAAACAAAAGTAATCAGCTATTTTCCCTGAGTTACCTGCTAAGCAAGTGTACTTGCTCTGTAGTGACTTGTTGCATAAGCCAATAGCTCCGCCCATATGTTGCCAACCAATTCCCATATGCCCTTACGATTCTCCTCTCCTACCTTGATGTCCTTCCTGTTCTCCTATAATGCCTTCAGTGCTTTCGCTAACCTACTTGCTTCAAACAAAACAGACTTGCTCTCGTCTTCCTTAATTGCACTAGGCTTAACATCCATGTTCACAGAAATGATTTCTCTGCAAACCTCTTCTAATTGGTTAGATCCAAAATGCCTTCTCTGGAAGAATATTTTGGCTCTAGCGCAAGTGCCCTGAAACCTTATTTTCCCAATAACAGCAACAGCAGACATCATTTTTTACTCATGTGTTACTAGAAGATATAACATGTCGTCCGAGAGAAGCTTGTTATACTTGTGGTGCTTGTACTTTTCTGGGGTGCTAACATTATGCATTTTTGTGAGGTAGCAGATCTCAGTAGCAGCGTGCCACAAAAGCATGCTCTAATTATATGAAATATCAATCGCATAACGCATCAGTTGATTGAGTTTAGCACTAAATTTTTTGAATTTTTTGTCCCTAAAGACCTAATCTCCTCTTGCAGAATATATGCTCCTAGCAGTTTTTGAGTCATCTGCATTTTGGGATTTCTCTTTCAGCTCATTGAAGATTGAACGCCCATAAATACTTTGTGAATGGCTTGCAAGACACGTATATCATCTGATTGAAAAACTCTTCAAATTGAATGGCTTGAACAATTCTTTCGCCTATAGGTCTAGAAGACTTGGGGGGTCCAAGACAATCCCTAAACTTAGTAGGAATCCAATCCGCAATCTGGCCTGTTAAACTATTAATTAGCTTACTGATGCTACCAACAACCGAAGCAATAAAATGGAAAACTTGTTTAAGACAAAAACAAGCAATGATTTTTTCATGCAAAATCTCGAACCAACTCTTCAATAGAAATATCCTCTTTGGACTACTTCCCAAGCAGCATTCCATCAAGTTGTATGTTGGGACAGATCCAGACCATCTGCCAAACAGAATTAGCACCACCATCACATTCCACACCACATCAAAGCTGGTATTGTTCATAGAGACTTTCTTTTTGTAAGTGTGCCACCGGGACTTCTTAAAAGACGTAAAACAAATTATGATTGCTGCTAAAAGTGTTTGAATTTAACCATAATGGAGGTCTTCTTGAGTTCAGAGTCTAAAAAAATTTCTTCAGTGATGCAAATGCCCAATCAGAGAAAAAAAGCATGCAGAGAGCTATTACTTTAAGCGCGACAGCGCCAAGTAGCAGAGCATAGGTGACACCCTTATTTAAACAATCAAAGTGGTAATTCCTTACTATGAAATGAAAGTGTACATATGTAGCCACAATTAATGCAACTACAAAGAAATGAGAAATGTATCCGGCTACAGACTAAATATCTCTTACCTCCGTGTTAAAAGCCTCATAAATGAAATTGAGCTCCACCTCAATCACCCTCAGTGCATTTTCAGCTTCCAATCTAGTGCCCTTTCGGTCTCCTCCGATGAAGAATGCCCTGCTCTCGTCACACTCTCGGAAGTTGAAGATGCATTTAACCAAAAGATCCTTGAAGATGTTGAAGAAGTAGAAAACAGTGAGTGAGGGTTGTTTGTGGAAAATGGCAAAGTGTTACACACGAAGGGGAAATGAGATGGTTAGGGACCAATAAAAAAGAAGAGCTGGCAACCCAGCAAACTCAGAGGATTGATAGGAGGAAAGATCTCAAGCAAAATATGGAATAATAGCCTAGGTAAAAATGAAATATAAGACAAAACAAAATACTCAACTTATATCAAATAAAAAGCCTGGTGGAAGCAAATATGAGTGTGGAGGAGAAATGAAATAGGCTAATAATTCTAAATGGTGGGATAATTATAAAAATAACCTCCCCTCAACAAGGAAAGTAGAATCTATTTATAAAGAAGCCTGGTGCATAGGTTTGCGCGACTTAGATCAACGGTGCTAAAAAGTGTATGGTCATTTTTTAGTAATGGTTAATTTTTGGGGTTTTGGGCCTACTAGGTTAGTTGGAAATTTTAACAAACCTTACTCTAGGCCCATTAAGCTAGGACTTCTTGAAATCATCCCATTACGATGTCAAACTAAAATTTCTGTCCAAAATTTTAAATCTGATATCGTCTAACTTAGAACAATCAAATGATCAGTAATTTTTTTAATAAATCTTATATTATAAAAAGTATGAATGTGCACAAATATTGAACGTCTTTTTTGCCCTTAAAGTTTAATATATTGTAATGTTTTAAATAAACCTATTATTGTAATTATACTATTTTAGTACGATGGCTAAAATCTTCAAAACACATCCATCTTTTAGTTCTTTTTCATTTAAGATCTCATATTTCAATCTATTGCATTTTCCAATGCAAGACCGTTGGAAAAGTGCATTCGTACTATCCAACGGCCCTATTTATTTTCCCTGCTGGAAAATCATTTTTTTAGATATTAGCTACTAGAGGCTTAAAATTTTCCATTAAACTATCAAATTAATTTTTTATCCATCATTAAGATGTTAAAGTTTAATTTTGGAAAAAAAATTTTCTCTTTTATTTCATTTTCTCATTAAACAAGACCTTAAGCACAAGGTTTTATCAATTTCATTATCCTTTAACTTCAATGAAATATTGTTTATTTATGGATAAATCTTTTATTTGTCTTTTTAATTAGTGCCTATATTCAAGATGAAGCCAAAAAGAAAATTAGATGTAAGGTGTTCCCATGAAAATTATCCCAAATATAATCTTCATTTTTTTTTAACTTAGATAAAATATACTACTGAAATAGACAATCAAATTATTGAAAAAAAATAATTTTCATCAATAACTATGATTTATATGAGCTATATTTATCCTAAACTTTTATTTGTTATCTTTTCATTCTAAAAAAATAAAAATATTTTAATTCATCTCAATAGGTTCAGTTTGTTAACCAAACCAAACATTGTTACATAATAAAAGTATACATTGTACACAATATCTATTTCATATATGGAAAAATTGATAATGCAAGAGTTTATTTAATTTTGAAAAAATTATTTCTCACTTCAAATTTTTATGAGAAATTATAAAAAAAATTTAAAATAATTTTAAAATATTGATGTTACAGAAATACAGTTACTTAGAGTTTGTAGATTTCATGTAATTGGGAACTAAAAATAATTTTAAAAATAACACACTTATTTGAGGATTGAACTTTATATTTGCTTACCTTGACATACGAGATATGAAAACTATTTGTTGGGCCATTACACTATGTGTCCCAAGCACTAGGGACTTATTTCTTCTTCTTCTTTTTATGTTGTTCCCCATTTTTTGCACAATCATTACTTTTGATTCGGTCTTAGAGGAAATTGAATTTTTGAGCAAATCCGTATACTTTTCAAAATTATTTTCCTAACTAACTGTAGTTTTTAAAATATTTTCTTATTGCTTATACTTCAGTCATTCATCTGCATTTTAGTTTGCATTTAAGTCATAAAATTTTGCCAATAGCATTAAGGTTAATTCAAAAGCATAAATACAACTGAAAAGAATCAATAAACAATTAATAATAAATTAAAAGATAAAAATTAGGTAGAAATTAATTAAATAGTAAGCATGAAAGCGCAAAGGTGAACTGAAATTTACATGAATAGTTCTATGTGTATAGTTCAATAAATTGCAAACATAAATTTTCAAAGTGCATAAGTTATACATTTTATTAATTAGCTTCCCAAACTTTTCAAAGTTATATAATCGGGGAGTAAGATGAAATAATTTAAAACGTTTAGAAATAAAAGAGAAAATTGATAGTACTACATATTTTAACTTGGGTAAAATATAGTACCACATATTTTATTTTAAATAAAAAATAATAGTATATTTAACATTAAGTTATGCTTTTTTTATATATATGGTGTGTGTGTGCGCGTGTTTTTTTTTTATTTTTTTCCATTTATGGTTATTGTGTTTATTGAGAAATTTATTTTGAAATATATTATTAAATATTATTTATTTAATTAATAAAAAATTCAATATTTTTTAACATTTTTTATAGAAATAAATAATTCAAAAATTAAATTAATTTATTACAATAAGTATACATAAACATTTTGTGGGGACTTTATTCTTTAATCCTCTAGTGACCTTGTTTGGCATTAATGATAGTAATTAGTATCAAAGTTTTCAAAAAAACTATCTAAGAGTAAGTTTTAACGTTTTGCTTTAGTAGTTTAATTTTCAATTTTAAAAAATTACGTAAAGCTCTAATGCTGATCATAAAATTTGTTTCCAAACAAGAACGTGATAGCTAATATATTCAAGATAAAACAAAAAATCAATATAAGGTGTCCAATGAAAATTACTGAAATATAACCTTCAATTTGTTTCCTTTTTTAACTCAGATAAAATATACTATTGAAATATGCAATTAATACTAGAAAAGTTAATCTCCTTGATCAATATCTTATGTGAGTTAAATATTGTCCTAAAATTTTGATTGTTCTCTTTTTAGTTTGACAGAATTAAAAAAATTTTCATTTTTTCCCACTAGCTGCAATTCATTAACTCAACAAAAAGTTGCTACGCAATAAGTGCAAGCATTGTGCACAATAACTATTTCCTATATCAAAAAAATTGATAATAAAAAAGGTTCTTTAATTGTAAAAAATCTATTTATCAATTCAAATTTCCTAGAGTGCAATTATTAAACAATTTAAAATAGTCTAAAAAATTGATGTTACATAAACACAATTAAGTTGTCCTTTTTTATATGTATGATGTCTATTTTATTCTTTTTTTTTCCCGCTTATGCCTATTTCATTTTTTTGATAATTTTATTAAAAAATTTAAAATTTGAAATATAGTATTAATTTTGCATTTATTTAATTATTAAAAATTTTTAATATGCTTTTAATATTTTTTGGGAAAATAACTACTTTGAAAATTAAAGTAATTTATTGTAATGAGTATAAAAGTAAATTTTGTGGGGTCTTTATTTTTAATCTACTAGGACCCCATTTGGCATTTGCATTAGCAATTAGTATTAGAATTTGGAAAGAAAAATCTATCCAAAGATAGTTTTTTAACTTTTTTCTTTAACATTTTAATTTTTCATATTTAATAAATTACCTAAAACTCTAATGTTGATTATAAAAATTGTTCCCAAGAGGACATGATAGCTAATATATTCAAGATAAAACAAAAAATAAAAAAATAGATATAAGGTGCCCATGAAACCCAAATATAATCTTTTTTTTTTTGTTTTTTTAACTTAGATAAAATATGCTATTAAATAAAATATGCAACTAACACTAAAAAAGTTAATTCCCTTGATCAATATTCTATGTAAGCTAAATTTCATCCTAAAATTTTTATTGTTCTTTTTCAATTCTAAACCATTTAAATACATTTGAATTTATCTCCACTATGTGCAATTTGTTAATCCAGCAAAATATTGTTACACAATAATTGCATTCATTGTGCATAATAACTATTTCTTATATGGGAAAAATTGATAGTAATTTTTTTAATTGTAAAAAACCTATTTGTCAGTTCAAATTTCTTAGAGAGCAGTTATTAATAATTTAAAATAATTTAAAACAATGATGTTACATAAACATAGTTACTTTGAATTAATAGATTTCATCCAATTGGGACTAATATAGAATATTTTAAAAAATTTAGAACAAAAAGATAATACTTAATAGGTTAAGACTGACAAGGAAACATAAATTAAAGGCTATGGAGTATGGGCTATCTACCAAATTTACCCTATTGCTCATGTTACCAATTTTTTTAAAACTTGGATAAGCTATAATACTGTATGTTTTATTTTAAATAAAACTAAGTGTATATTTATATTAAATTCTATTTTTTATGTCTATTGTGTTTTTTAATAAACTTATTAAAAAAATATATTTTAAAATATAATATTAAAAAAAATTGCACTAACTACATTTACTTTATTCATGTTACGTGTCAATGACTAGTAATATGTAAAATTAACAAATTCCACTACTAGAAAAAAGCGCAGCGGACAGCCTCGGACTCATCCAAGCGATGAACTTTCCTCTCTGCAAAAGCACTTGACTTGAACTCCTTATCTGCCTTGCATATGTAAATGATCCTGGTGGGAAGATTTGAGTCGATCTTGGAAGCGTATTCTTCCATGAGCTTGGCGTAATTAGGACCCGGATCAGGTTTTTTGAGCATGGAATCTCGGAACTTGTCCAAACTAGAATTGTACAATGCCCAAATTCGTTCCGAGTACTTGATGATTCCTGCAAGAAAAACTAAGGCCGTGGGGATGTAGACGGTGCTCTCGGGAAGCGATTGCATGAAGACATAGAGAGAGGCACACGAGTTGAGACACGACATCTGAAAGAGATGCCTACAACAGTCAACAACAAATCACAAGAGAAGAGTTTGTTTCTGTCACTTATCTCAAATCTTGAAGCCTTAGAAGAGATAAAATAATTTCCATCCGTTTCCTCTTCACGACGACGATTCAGCCGATGCTCAGGGCCCAAAAGCTCAACGGCCATGCTCCGCTGGGAACAGTAGCCTTTCGTCCGGAACTTCTCAGCACCGTCACGGCGCGCCTGACGTGGCTTGCTGATCTCGCCGAATAAACATTTTTCTTTTATTTTTTTTTTAATGTGGGTAAAATTACTTCTATGGTGAATTCTAATGCCTGCCAATCACGTGAAAGGTGAAAGAACCTAATTATTCAAAATCCTACATGCAAGACGACAATCCTGAACCTGTCGCACTGGCTTTCCTAGACCCAAAAAGTAAAAAGAAAAAGAGTACTACTTTATTAATAAAAAATAAGGATTCAGATTATCTTTGAAAATTATACGAATACGAATTAATTTTTCTCATTTTAATATTATAAAAAATGATCTATGCAGGTGGGGAGTGACGAACCACACAGGTTTATCTGAGGATGCTTAAGCTTGCGAGCAAATGCTCTGTCGGTCACAATCAATGAGTCACAACTCACAAGAGAAAAGTCATCATAATTCATCTCTAATCTAGAACTGGGAGCTCAAAAAGTAGAATAGTGTTTGTTTTTGGGTGCACTGTTTAGATGTGAAAAGTTTTTTTTTTTAAAAAATTTTTTTTTTGTAGAAATTTGAATGCATAGCTAGATTTAAAAATGTAGAAAATTTTATTTTCTAAATTTTAAAAAACTCATGTTATAAAATAGGAAATATTATTTTAAATATTTTTCATTTTAACACATGAGTTTTTTAAAGTTTAGAAAATAAAGTTTTCCATATCCTTGAAATATGTCATACATTCAAACTTTCATAAAAAAAAATTTAAAAAAGAAAAATGAGAAAATTTTCTACAACTAAACGCCACCTAAGGCTTGCAGGTGGGCCAATGTCCAGCTATTTTTTTTTTTTTATAAAAAAGCATATTTACATTGTAGAATGTATTGCATGATACAAGAGATGATATAAGAGATGGGAAATGCCAACTCTTTCAAAACCCAAAAAACTGTAGAACCAACAATATTAGCATTATAGAAGAAATACGTGAAAATTTTGACTGTAGATCACCACCCATTGTTCCACACTGTTTTGCAGAATGATTTTGGACTCTTCAAAATATAAAAAAAACGGTAATCTCCTTTCAAGGTACCAAAGTAAGAACTATCCTAAGCATGTCATTTTCATGTATAAAGTCTTAAATCAAACTCTAAATCTCTTGAAATCCATTTCTATGAGATCAAATTTCCAATGATTTCGAACCAAAAAAATTTTGGCATCAGTCAAAATAAAAGAATACTGATTACAACTTTATAATTGTTGCTAAACAGGAGAGACACTATAAGATAAATGTTATTTACTGGCACACAAAGTTATTGACATGCCTAAGAGTTTTAGTGTACAGAAGCATACAATGACAAATAGCGTGTGTCAGTATGTATTTTTAAATTCCTAACACTTTGTGTTGGGATACGTTCAGTTTATACGGACACTAATATTATTAGTATGGGAATATTATGTTTGTTTCCTACTAGCTCATTGACAGAAAGTGTCGGCACAAATTATCTATCCCGCCCTTATTCACTTGGAAAAGTCTAGAAAGTTGAATTAGAAACATCTCTCCACTTATTTCATGGGGTAAATGGTAACAATCATCCCTAAACTAATATCTATATTAATTATTACATTGATCATTCTCTAACTTTGTCAATTGTTACAATAACGTACTACTGTTAGAGTTGACCATGAAAAAGTGACGGACGTGGGGAAAAAGTACACATCTAGTCATAAATTTAGTACATTTTTCTATTTGAATCCTACAATCATGAAACATTTATACTGTTTACTTTTTTCTTCCTTATTATTATTTTTTTTTATGAATCAAGCTGAGAAGTACAGGACCAAATGAGAAGAGGCTTGCTACAATCTAATCTCTTTCACTTGCTTCAACATTTACGGATTCTTTTTGGCATGGCTCAAATGGCTCACCTTTGCCGGAGAAGACCTGCCGGATTTCCCTCTGCACACTTTTCGGAAGTCCAGCGGTCATTAACCCTTTGAGTCATGACTTCTTCTTGGAACCAATTGCATCCCAAATCCACAAATCTCACATCACCCACTGATTTGACCTTTCCCGAGCCTGTATGGATGCCCATGCTTCCTACTCCTACTTTTCCTTGATTCTTAATTCCTTTTCTCAAATTTCAAAACCAGGCTAGTTTCATTTAATTTCAAGAACTTTCTGCCCCAATTAATTTTGCTATATCTATTTTAATTTCTTTCCTTTCATGATTAATAGTTGGAAAACTCACAACAATGTTGGCAGAAACGATAAAAAAGAAGGGAGGAAAATAATTGCACAAATTACTACTATTACGGAAGCTTTTGTTTCCATATTTCTTTCAAGTTAAGAAATCTATGAACTGCTGTAAAGAAAATTGATCCCAATTAGCGACAAAAACTCGTCAAATTAATTAACTTTCACTTCGTTTTACATTAACACAACCCCATTAATGCATTTTCACGTTTGGAGTCGGGCTGCACCAATGACCCGGAACAAAAAAAGAAAAAATTGCCATTGAGTTAATCAGATCTAGCGAGTCTCACCACCACTTGCTACATTCTCAATCTTCCAACGTACACCTAGCCTAGACCCAATGGCAGTCCTCCTTGTCCAATCTTCTGGTGACCCCGACCCGAGCTACTAAAATCAATGACAACAATTCAAAAATCTGAAGTCCAAAGATTCCCAATATAAAAAACGTTCGTCTGCTACTCATATTTCTACCCAAATCTGAGCAATATTGATTTCCCGATAGGAAAATGTAGTTAGCCTTCTTGTGATTTTGACATGATCGATCGGTCAAACCATAGTCAACCTTCTTGCAATCACGGCATGATCAATCGATGGATCTCATCGATCGGTGAAACTGTAGCCGTCATTCTTGCGATCGGTCAAACCATAGTCGGCCTTCTTGCAATCATGGCATGATCAATCGATGGATCTCATCGATCGGTGAAACTGTAGCCGTCATTCTTGGGATCTCAAATTTGCCTTTATTGTTTTTTTTTTGTCTTCTAACTCACATCCAGTCTTTTGATCCAAGGTTGTAGATGGAGAGATGATAGATTGAGGGTGAAGCGTGGCAGATAGGACGAGGAAGAAGCATCATTAGCCATTTTGTAATTTTGAGTTATTAGAGGCCTAAATAGCATCAGTTGAAAAGTGGGCATGTTGGTTTATTCTAATAACACGTTAACATAAACCATTTAACATAAAACGAACAGGTAGAAATGTTAAAGAAGGCATTAGAGCAGTACTAGTACTTAAATTTTAAGACTAAACTAGAAACTTGTAACGTTTTAGAACAAAAATAGAAAAATATACTAAGTTTAGGATTGGTTGTAGCATTGGTAGCACATCTAGTCCCAAATAACAATTCTAGTGATGATATCAATACCACCAAAAATTTTGTTGAAAAATTTGGTTCATGAGCCAAACAATAGTAGGAAATTTGGTACTTTCCCCTCCAACTCAAAAAGAGACGGATAGGCCCTTTGTTTTGGCTTGAATGTGATGGCCATTGAATTTTATGGGAAATTTACAAACCCCCCTTCCACTGAACTTTGTCCTCTAGGAATGTCATCCGTCATCTTATCTTTTATGCTAGTGGGCCTAATGTCCTGATTACCCAACAAGATTTACAAATTGGGCAAATCAACCACAATATTCATCTTATGGTACCTCAAATCCATTTTATCAAAATATATGATATACTTCTAATAAATTTTCTATTTTTGAATAATTTCTATATCTATAAATTCGCTAATAATTTCTAAATCTATAATATATTTTCATGTTTATAAACAAAGTTCATGCTTTTGATTAATATTAATATTTAATTTTTAACATCTTATTTATTTTTCCATTAGTTCAAATAAAGAAGTATAATCTTTTAGGACAAATATATTTTAGCTAATTCCATTTTATTTTGAAAACTAGTTTTCACCATATGAAAGACATGTACACATTCTATAATTTTTATCAACACATAATGTATGATCATGCTTTTTTTGGTTGCTTAGATCATGTTTTTTTTTAATTTTATTTGCCTATGGCCATATCCTATCATTTTCTCTTCTTTTTCTTTGTAAATTATCATATTGAGTCTTGCATCAATCTCTTGTGTGGGAAAAAAATCATATAAACAAATTTCTTGGTTTGTATTAGTTTTCTATTGTCTTCTAATTGAATCTTTTAGCTATAGATCAATCACCAAAAAAAGAGAAAAAGAGAGAGAGTGTGATTGATTATTTGGAATAACATTGACTAAAACCAATAAGGTAAACTCCACCAGTTATTCCTAAATTATATCTAATGTTTCTTATTTGTCCTTAAACTATCAAATATTATTTAATCATACTTAAACTATATCTAGTGTTGCTTAATCATCCTACTGTCCATTACAACCGTTAAGGATTGATGGAAAAATGATATAGCTGCTGATGTGTTATGCAAAAAATGACGTACCTCCTGATGTGGCATCACTTTTCCATTCACCTTTAATGGTATGATAGATAGCAGAACAATTAAGTAACATTAGATATAATTTATGGACGATTAAGCAATATTGGATATAGTTTATGAATAACCGGTGGATTTTACCCAAACTAATAATAAATCTGCAAAGTGGAAGATAAATATATAGAGGCAGATTTTTTTTATTTTGAAATTTGTTGTAATTATCAGTATTACTAATTAAGCTAATTAGTTCACATTATACTTCCCTTGTTTGTCGTCATCTACCAATTAAACCTTCACATGCTTCCAACTATATAACTGGCTCAATGAGATATCATATAGTTCAGTTCATTGAAGTTATTCAAAATAGAAATCCACCAAATTAGTGACAACAGATGCATCAAATTATTTAAAATATATTTGTCCTAAAAAAATCACACTCCTCCATTTGAATTAATTAAAAAATGAATAATATGTTAAAAAGTAAATTAATAGTAAACTTGGTTTATAAACATGAAAATATATTATGGATTTAGAAATTAATAGTAAATTTATAAATATAGAAATTATTCAGGAATGAAAAAATTATTAGAAATACATCATATATTTAGGGAAAATGGATTGCAGGTGGCATAGAATGAATATTGTGGTCGATTTGCACAAATTGAAAATCTTGTTGGTTAATTAGGGCATTTTGCCCACTAGTATATCAAACAAATTGATAAATGTGATGATTTGAGAGGAAAAACTGTTGGTTTTTAAAAATAACAGGGACAAATGTAAGTTAGGACAAATATCAAGAGGTTTTTATAAATTTCCTGAATTTTATCGATCAAACCATCCAAGTTATCAGAGTTGTGTTTTTGATTTTGTCAGTAGGCAACATTCCCATACCAGGCTTAATTGTGTCTTTTTTTTTTTTTTTTTGTTTGCTATCCAACATTTTTCTTCAAAAATCTTGGAATAATGATTTGGTCTATGAACAAAATTACTATTTCATGTATGCTTTACAAATCATGGCTAACGATTTGAATCGTTTCAAGTTAAAATCAGGTTAAGAACCATAGACAATAAGCATTCCAAACAAGCATATATAGACCTCTAAACTTGAGACGAGTTTCAAAAAAGAAATTGCGAAATTAGTTTGCGTTAATCGACCCCTACTTTTGGACAACCAATTTTGCTCTCTTACGTCCAACATTGATCTGGAACTGATCCCCTATACCAAAATGAGCCATCAGTAACCAAACAAAAGTAATCAGCTCTCCTCCCTGAGTAACCTGCTGAGCATGTGTACTTGCTCTACAGTGACTTGCTGCATAAGCCAACAGCTCCACCCATACGTTGCTAACCAACTCCCACATGTTGTGCTGGTTCTCCTCTCCTGCCCTCCTATTCTCATCCAGCGCCTTGAGTGATTTCGCTAGCCTGCTTGCTTCGAACAAAACCGACTTGCTCTCGTCTCCCTTAACTGCACTAGGCTCAACATCCGTGTTCACAGAAATGATTTCTCTGCAAGCCTCTTCTATTTGTTTAGATCCAACATGCCTTCTTCGGAAGAATATCTTGGCCTCAGCACAAGTGTCCCGAAACCTTATTTTCCCAATCCCTGCAACAGCGGACATCATTTTCGACTCCTGTGTTACTATGAGATATAACATGTAGTCCGAGAGAAGCTTGCTGTACTCGCGGTGTTTGTACTCTTCTGGGGTCCTGACATTGTGCGTTTCTGTGTGGTAGCAGATTTCAGTAGCAACATGCCACAAAAGCACGCTCTCATCATATGGAACATCAGTCACATAATGCATCAGCTTATTGAGCTTATCGCTAAATTTTGTGAATTTTGTGTCCCTGAGGACCCAATCCCCTCTTGCAGAATATATGCTCCTAGCAATTTCTGAGTCATCTGCGTCCTTGGATTTCTTTTTGAGCTCATTGAAGATGAACTTCCATAAATCCTTTGTGAATGGCTTGCAAGACACATATAGCATCTGATTGAAAAACTCCTCAAGCCCAATGGCTTGAACAATTCTTTCACCTATAGGTGTAGAGGACTTGGGGGGTCCAAGACAATCCCTGAACTTAGTAGCAATCCAGTCCACAATTTGACCTGTTAAACTACCGATTGGCTTAATGATGCTACCAACAACCGACGCAATAAAATGGAAAACTTGCTTAAGACACAAGCAAGCAATGATTATGTCAAGCAAAATCCTGAACCAACTCTTCATTGGAAGCATCCTCTTCAGACTAGTTCCCAAGCAGCATCCTATCACGTTGTATGTTGGAACAGATCCAGACCATCTGCCAAATAGAACTGGCACCACCATCACAGTCCACACCACATCAAAGTTGGTATCATTCATAGATACTTTCTGTTTGTAAGTGCGCCACCGGGACTTCTTAAAAGACAAGAAACAAATGATGATTGCTGCCAAAAAGCGTTTGACCCCGGCCATAATGGAGGTCTTCTTGAGTCCAGAGTCCGAACCAAGTTTCTTCAGCGATGCAAATGTCCAATCAGAGAAAAAGAGCATGCAGAGAGCTACTCCCTCAAGTGCCACAGCGCCAAGTAGCAGAGCATAGGTGACACCCTTATTTAAAGGATCAAAGTGGTCCTTCCTCACTATGAAATGGAAGTGTACATATGCAGCCACAATCAAAGCAACAGCAAAGAACCGGAAAATGTATCCAGCTACAGACTGAATAGCTCTTACCTTGGTGTAGAAAACCTCATAAATGAAATTGAGCTCCACCTCAATCACTCTCAGTGCATCCTCAGCTTCCAATCCAGTGCCCTTCTGGTCTCCACCAATGAAGAATGCCCTGCTCTCGTCGCGCTCCCGGAAGCTAAAGATGCGGTCAACCAGAAGACCCTTGAAGATGTTGAAGAAGTAGAAAGCACGTTGGACAACCTCGGACTCATCCAAGCGATTATCTTTCCTCTCTGCCAAAGCACTTGACTTGAACTCCTTGTCGGTCTCGGATATGTAAATGATCCTGGTGGGAAGATTTGAGTCGATCTTGGAAGCGTATTCTTCCATGAGCTTGGCGTAATTAGGACCCGGATCAGGTTTTTTGAGCATGGAATCTCGGAACTTGTCCAAACTCGAATTGTACAATGCCCAAATTCGTTCCGAGTACTTGATGATTCCTGCAAGAAAAACTAAGGCCGTGGGGATGTAGACGGTGCTCTCGGGAAGCGATTGCATGAAGACATAGAGAGATGACACGAGTTGAGACACCATCTGAAAGAGATGCCTCCGCCAGAGGGCATTGTCCTCGAGAGCAAAGGCGGTAATGGTGTCAGGACCACCGGAGTGAAGAAGCACGAAGGGAGCCCAGAAGGCCATCAGATGGCTGTCTAAGGCGGCTCGCGCCGCGGGGGGTGGGGGCCAGTGGGAATGCTCAGGTGACGGTGCCGGTTCAACGGCGTCTTGGAGCTTCTGAGTGGTAGAGATTTGGCCGATGGAGAAGTTGGCGGCCCAGTCGGCAAGGAGGTATGCGGACCAGATGAGGCCGATGACGAGGTTAGTCCTGGTAAATTTGCGGCTGGGTGCGAAAAAAACCAGAAACGTTTGAAGCGAGAGGCTGAAGAGAATCACTCCTCTGATGTTCCATTTCTGCCACGTATCTCTGATCCGTACGGATATGTTATCGAACATGTTCTGATTTCTTCAGAATTCGAAGCACTGATCGATTTTATGTGCAGAACTTTGATTTTCTTGGGGACGAGAAAGAAATGGGTAGTGAAAAGAAAGGCATCCGACTAGCTCAAGTTGAGGAAACCAGGGCTGCTACATCTACTTAGGTGACTGAAGCGATAGCTTGAAGTGTAACTGTAGGTCGTGTTCTGGGAAGACGAAGCAGATGGGCACTGCCAGACGAACAGAGTTAAGCGAGAGGGTTCAACGGTCAACGGTCAACCCCAATCATAGGCGCGAACTGCACTCATAGGTCCTTATTCTAAAGACCTAAATCACTTTTGGTCCCTCAAACTTGATTGACTCGCTTTAAAGAATCTCTAAACTTTGATTTGGTGTAATCTAGTCTCCCAACTATAGAAACGTAGGACACTTTAACCATTTTTACCTTATGTTCAACAGTCCAAGTTGGCTAACCATAAGAAAAGAAAAAAAATTCATTTTAATATTGTACAAAATGATCTCTGCAGATTGGGAGTGAGGAACTAAACAGGTTTCATCTGTCATATGATGCTAAAGCTTGTGAGCAAATGGTCGGCCAGTCAACAACAAATCATAAGAGAAGAGTTTGCTACTGTCACTTATCTCAAATCTCGAAGCCTTAGAAGAAATAAAGTAATTCCCTTTTTGGTTCATCCAAGATTAATTTTGTGCGGTAGGCGAGGGGGGTTCATGTTCAGCAATTGAAATTGGAGCTTCTCAAGTCATTTTTGTTACAAAGATTTCATTCTTATTTCACACCAGGTTGGGTCCGTCCATGTACCTAATTGGCTCAATTTACAATTTTAACCTTTTCCCTGCATTCCCAGTGCACGATGTACTTGCAATCTGGCTCTTTGCATTTGAGAGCCACATCTTCGATGCAGTCTTCACATGCATCACACTCGGGGTAACAATTGTCGGGGCGAAAAGTCTCGAGGGTGTGTGTGTGAGCCTCACTTGTGAAGTCCTCACCAACTCTGATAAACGGATGCTTGCCAAGAACACACTTCGGATGCGCCTTGAATTCGGATGGCTTAGATTCACATTCCTTGCAACTGTAAAACCAGTGCTTCGGATCCCTGCCTTTTTCACATATATCGCATATGCATCGACGGGGCTCACCCTCGTCGTCTTGGAAAGTGAGTGTGAGCGGGTGGTCAGGGTGGGTCATGTGCGAGGTTATCTTGGGCAACGTTAGGCAGGGGCAATCCACAACGAAGTCACAGCCCCCCTTCTCGCACCTAAAACCATAGAAATGATGAGGGCTACCAACACTACTTTGGCCACAAGGATTTCCGCAGGCGCTGCAATGGCCGACATAGTCGTGGTCCAAGAACAATGAGTGGTTATGAATGTGGCTGCCTAGGAGCTCAAATTTCTGCTGAATCTTATTGCAACGAAGACAGATGCAGCCACCGCATTGGCGGCAGCCGTAGAAGAAGCCATTGCTCTGATACTTGCAAGCACCACAAATAAAAGTGTTGTACCAGGAAAGGGTGAGCATGTGAAAGTGATCCCAATGCTTGTGCTCTAGTAGTAAAAATAAAGCACATTCCTGGTCGAGAAAAAACTCGCAATCTGGCTCTGAGCATCTGTAAAATGGTGAACCTAAAACCGGTAACATGCAAGCGTAGCATTGCTTTTCGTGGCTCAAGCTTCCATGGCATATGGTCAAATCGTGATGAGCATGGAAAGAGTGTTGTATCACCTGCGGTATTATGAACCCTTCTGCATCAATTTTGTATTCCTTGGTAGCGTACAAGTTGGTCACAAATTCTTCTCCTCCGTAGATGAACCGATTGCCCACGACGGATGAGGTGCTGCCAAGTTGTTTAGGGTCTTGCTCGTTGTTCTGATGTCCGACCGATCGGTCCCAAATATATTTGCCCCTCGCGCAGTCTACATGCACCACGTAAAGGTAGTCACACGTTGAACAGTAATAGCAACCATGGCTCAGATTCACCTCCTTGTTGCAGAGTTGGCATTGTACATTTCCCATCCCCGGGATAGAAAATGTGTGTAGGAGCGCGTGATTGTGGCGCACAACCTTGACAGAGAGCTGCAGCGAAAGGCAGTTCTTGTGAAGAACAAGGTTGCATTTCTTGCAAATGTAGGGAGCAGAATCAAAATTCCCTTCCTTTCCACATCCATCACACAAGAATTTGCATCTCCTCAATAGTAAACTAAACCAGTGCGGATGGATCTCACCTTTGGCGATTCGCGGTGGGGAAACGCAGTTGACATGAATATGAACATCACAGAAGCGGCAAGTATAGGCGAAGCCTCGACACAGATTACCGCAGACGTTGCAGTCGCGGTTCAACGGGCGATCGGGACTGCAAGCAACCAGGAGCTGGAGAGGGTGCTTGCGGTGGATGGGGTGACTGATCTTCCGACGCAAATCAAAGCATTTGCGGTGAAGGGGAAAGGGGCAGTCGAGGCAGCAGGTGATGGAGCCTCTGAGGGGCTTCTCGCAGCCGATGCAGAGGTAGTTGACTGCTTCATCAACGTGGTCCT
This sequence comes from Aquilaria sinensis, assembly GCA_005392925.1. Lineage (NCBI taxonomy): Eukaryota > Viridiplantae > Streptophyta > Magnoliopsida > Malvales > Thymelaeaceae > Aquilaria > Aquilaria sinensis. The sequence continues at coordinate 347,343 of SMDT01002773.1, read as the reverse complement.
CGATCAACAGCAGCGGGTGGTCGTGGCCGAAATGTTTCAGCTCCGGAAAGCTTCCGACGCCGAACTTAGGGGACGTCGCGCATTTGATGTCGAGGGTAAACTTGCAATCGGAACAGTGGTAAGCGAATCCGTGGCAGAGGTTTAGACAGAAATTGCAGCGGCTTTCTTCTCCGAAGTTGGGCGGCGGGTTCGGGACCAGCTCCAGCCGGTGCTTGAGGTGGAAGGGATGGTCCTTGTTGCCGGGTAGCTTCGCGCAAGCTTCGTGGAGACGAACCTTATTACAGTGCCCGCAGATGTATGCCGGACCCGAAAGATCATCTCCACAACCGAAACAAATTCCCTCCGTTTCTTCTGCACAACGAGTCAGCCTATGCTCAGGGCCCAAAAGCTCAAGCGCCATGCTCGGGTGAGAACAGTGGCTTTTCGTCCTGAACTTCTCAGCACCGTCACGGTCCGCCTGATGTGTCTCTCTGATCTTGCCGAATAAACATGGAGCTCTTTCGTTTATTTTCCAATTCTATTCTTTTAATTTTTTTTTAATTTGGGTAAAATTACTCCTATGTTGAATTCTAATGCCTGCCCATCACATGAAAGGTGAAAGAAACTAATTCAAAATCCTACAAGCAAGACGACAATCCTGAACCTGTCTCACTCGCTTTCCCAGACCCCAAAAATAAAAAGAAAAAGAAGTTTGCTATGAATAAAAAATAAGGATTCAGGTTATCTTTGAAAATGATATAAATACAAATTAATTTGGCTGTCTTTTATATTGTAAAAAAATGATCTACGCAGGCGGGGAGTGAGGAACCAGACAGGTTTGTCTGAGGATGCTTAAGCTTGCGAGCAAATGGTCTGTCAGTCACAAGAGAATATTCATCATAACTTGTATCGAATCTAGAACTAGGAGTTTAAAAAGTAGAATAATTTTTGTTCTTGGGTGCACCTAAGGTTGTTTTTGCAGGTAATCTCCTGTTTTTCTAAGTATACGAAGGTAGAAAGTATTGTATGATATAGCAGATAGGAAACATCTCATTTTTTAAGACTCAAAAGACCACAGAACCAGTAATATTAACATTATAAGGGAAATAAGTGGAGGTTTTAACTGTAAACCTACACCCATTGCCCTGGACCATTCTGCCGAATGATTTTGGCCTCCTCAAAATTGGAAAAAGGATAATCTCCTTTCAAGGTACCAAAATAAGAGCTATCCTAAGCAAGTCATTTTTATATATAAAATCTTACATCAAACTCTAAATCTCTTGAAGTCCATTTCTATAAGATCAAATTTGCATTGATTTCGAGCCAAAAAAAAAAAAATGCATCGATCGAAATAAAAGAATACTGGTTACAGTTTTATAATTGTTGCTCAAAAGAAGAGGCACTATAATATAAATATCATTTACCGACAAACAAAACTACTCACAGTAGGAAATAGGCCCGCGTGTTGTAGTGGGTTTCATTTCCATTATGCATCATAAACATATATACATATGATAAGGGTGCATAATATGTACATTTATTATTGGAGAAACATATACTCAAGTCATGTTACAGGCCTCTTTTATAACAAAAGTCACAATAGTATGCTTTAAGACATAGCACAGTGCTAGCCACTGAGGTAACAAAACTGAATTGTTAATTTTGCAGTGGTAGTGCAAAATTCTACACATAAACAAACTTGAGGGCACTGAAGAGTCCAACAAATGTGCAGCATAGAGAAGCCAACTTAATCTCAGATGAAAAGAAAAGCTCGAAACACAAAAAGCAAGCTACAAAAAGAAAGAAGATGAATAACCAGAGAAAAAAAAAATAGTAGTAGAAGGGATAGATGAAGCAAAAGAAAAACTTATACACATAATAACAAAACACACCTAAAAGAAAACAATGAAGGAATTGGGAAAAAAAATGAAATGATTGTGAGATAAAAGGAAGACTATACGTCAAACTACAATAGGCTTATTGTCAATGGGTATTATGCTTTCATAACGAGAGACAAACTAAATCTGCAGTATTGATATATGGCCCATCGCTACTACCCACAAACAAATTTATCAAGCTATTTAGTTTTGGCCAAAATCCTTATTGCTCCTTTGAACTTTGCTCACTCGGACAATTTGCACCCTGGGCTACCAAACGGATCAATTTGAACCCTCAACTTTGTTAACTCGGCTAGTTTAGTCCTTTAACTCAGATTAATCCTCACATGATGTCACATGCGATGGATGGCGTCTGTTGCTTAATGGAGCAGCTGCATCTGCGTAGGCCAGGGCGGGAATAAGGCTTATCTTTTGCGTGTTGTTATTGTGGAAGTGGGTAGGCTTGAAGTCTCAAAAAACCTAAACAATTGGCTCTCTCTTTCGTTGTTACTAAATTGAAGACAAGTGAAGGGACCATCAAAGCTTTCCACATTGAGATTCCACACAATATTGAAGACAAGTGGGGGGACCATCAAAGTTGTTGGCACATGTGCAAAGGCAAGTCAATCAATCATGTGCTGATAGATTTGTTGACCAATATACATTGGGGAGGGTTATGTGCGAATGTATGTCATAAGGAACACTGATAAAACAAAGGGGCATGGGTTAGTTATTTGGCACGAAATAAATTGGACATGAAAAAGAGAAGTTGAAGTACTTGTTCCCTATGAATGACATTCTAAATAAACCAGTTCAGTGACATGGCTTAATTCACCTATGAAAGGCTTTTTTGAGTTCAGTTGTTAATATGTTCAGTGCAAGTTAATTTATTTGCAGGTTAATTAGTAGAAATAATAATGATAACTGAAGGAGTAGGAAAAGATTTGGGCTTATAACAAAATGTGTTATTAATTTTTTGTTCCTTTTGCAGATGTCAGATGAAGTGGTAATCAAACTTTATCGTGGTGAGGTACTAATTAAGGAGCCTATTGTGAAATATATGGAATTTGACATCAATGTAAATAAGGTTGAAAAGGATAAATTTTGCCTATTGTCAATCAGTAGAATGTTGCAAGAATTGGGGTACAATGATGTACAATGATGCTGATATAAAATCATTATACTTCAAGATTCAATCTCAACCCCTAGATGTAGGATTAATGTGTATAAGTGACAATGGTACTTTGTTGAAAATGTTATCTTGTGGCATGAGAGAAGGTAGAGTGGACTTTTACGTTGAACATAGTGATGAGTGGTTGAGTAATAATGGCAAGGTATTGGCAGACCAAAGGACCACAGATGAGGCTTTAGAACACAACTTTGGAGAAGGTAATTTGCTCGATGATGAAGTTCCAACTTGGTATACTAATGACAGTAAGGGAGGCAACATGGACAGTGATGAAAGTGGAGACTCTGATGACGACAAGGGTGAAGATTTAGTGCAAGAGTGTGAGCTTGAGTTGAATAAGGTTCATAATAAGCTATGTGGAAGAGAAGATGAAGAGATAAGGCTGGCAATAGAAAGGGTAAATAACTTCTTCACGACATGGGGAAGCCTAAAAAAATGTCAAAACCGTGGAATTGAAGAAGGTGACAACGGAGATGTAGGTAATGACGTAGATGGAGTGGACAACTCAGATGATGGAAGTTTATACTCATCAAGTGAAGAAGGCAAATAAGTTTTGCGGAGAGGAAGACATCAATTCCTAAGGTTTGATGAGAAAGCTAAAGAGGTGAAATTCTTTGTAGGATTGGTTTTTACTGATCATAGGCAGGTGAAAAAAGCTCTTAAGAGGTATTGCACCACTAAAAAATGTGACATATTGTTCCTAAAAAATGAGTCTATTCGAGTTCGGGTTTGTTGTAAAGACACAAAATGCCCATGGCTACTTTTTGTATCTTATGAAGAACATGATAATAGGAAATACTTCATGGTGAAAAAGTATATTGATCAACATGATTGGAGCAAAGTGTTCAAAATTTTTTGTGCCAATCAAACATGGATTACATAAACTTATGAAGAATTAATTTGTGTTCATCCCGGTGTGAAACCAAGTTATATACAGAACATTATTAGAAGTGAGTTGCAGATTGATGTGTCAAAGAATCAATGCAAGAGAGCCAAAGCAAAAGTGATCAAGAAGCTGGAAAGAGATGTGGGGGCAGAGTACGAAAGGCTCCGTGACTATGCCAAGGCACCAGTAGCATCTAATCTTAGGAGTAGTGTTGATGTTCAGGTTGATGATAGGGGAAATAGAAGTCCACTAGTGTTTAAAAGATTTTACATTTGCTTTGATAAAATGAAAAAAGGCTTTCTGGAAGGTTGTAGGCATTATTTAGGTCTTGACAGTTACTTTTTGAAGGGGGTTATGAAGGGGCAACTTCTCTCTGCTATAGGCAAGGATGCGAATAACCAAATGTTACCGCTGGCTTGGGGAGTTGTGGAGGTCAAGTCTACTGCATCCTGAAAATAGTTTTGACAGCACCTGAAAGTTGATATTGGAGGTACAAATGGCAAAAATTTGTGTTTTTGTGTCAGACCAACAGAAGGTGAGTTAGTAAGTGTTTTTAATAGCTATTATACATGGTTTGGCACATTTATGCTATGAATTCCTGATTACGTTTTTTTTTTTGTTGTGATGTAAGAGTTAAAAGTATTGGGGTCACTATATAGTAGTTTGGAAGTTTAATTCAAAGGTTCAGAAATAAGTTTAAGTAATACATGTGCTACTGGAATTTTGGTATAAGAAATACGGGTGGTACTGGTTTACCTTGTGATGGTTGCAATGTGTAAATGTTTTTAGCTTATTAACATGTTTGATGATTGGTTTCTATGTAGGGGTTGTTAAATGCAGTATCAGACATCTTCCCGAGGACTGAACATAGACTATGTGCATGCCATATTTATTCAAACTGGTATCCAAAATTCAAAAGGGACCATCTCAAGATTGCATTTTATGCAGTGGTGAAAGCGCCAAATGAACCTGCACTAGCAAGAAAATTAGAAGAGTTAGAGAAGTTGAAGCCTGGTGTAGTTGAAACTGCTACTCGTGTGGATCCAAAAGCATGGTGCAAGGCATATTTTAACAGTGTGATAAAGTATGATTCTGTTGATAACAATGGTACAGAGGCTTTCAATTTCGTCCTCATTGGTGCTAGGAGTAAGCCCATCATATCAATGCTTGAAGATATAAGATAGTATGTGCTTGAGAAAATTGCACAACGAAGGGCATTTGTCTCTAGATGGAGAAGTGATTATGGAAAGAACACATTAGATATATTAAACGAGAATACATCTGAAAGCTTTAAGTGGAAGGTGAGGTGGAATGATGACGATGGCTATGATGTGAGCTTTGGTAGAAGGACACATGTGGTTAAGCTTGAACAAAAACTTTATACTTGCCAAGAGTGGGAACTTTTTGGCATCCCTTGTGGCCACTCAATTAGGGCCATTTTGTACAAGAAAGATGATCCCATGAATTACAACAGCCATTGGTACAAGAAAGAGAAGTTTAAAGCCACTTATAGATATGTCATTCAATTGATGCTCAGAGAGGACTTTTAGGAAGATTGTGGGCTTGGCAAGGTGCTACCTCCAATTCATAAGGTAATGCCAAGTAGGCCAAGGACCAAGAGAAGAAAATCTAGAAATGAGTGAAAAAAAAAAGAAAGACATAGTTATCGAGGCATGGTCGCACGATGCATTGCACCATATGTAAGAGTGATGGCCACAACAAAAGGAAATGCCTTTTGAAAGATGTAAGACTGTTTCTTGGTTTTAGTTATTTAAGTCTGAAGGTTTATCCTAGTCTGGTGTTTTATTATTAAGGCTTTATGCTAACAAAGTCCTACTACAAGCTAATCCCACGCAAGAATCAGTTTGTGGGATTTCATAACAGCCCCAGGTAGTTAAATGGTTTATGATATTTATTTTCTTAACCTTTAAGGAAGGTGAGTTAACATCCGATTTGTGACTTTTTCTATCTTTTCAGTCCTAAGTGACAGAGGCAAGAAGTCAACACCTTGTAGGTAGTAAAAGACCAAAAAGTTTTGTACCTAGTGGTCACAATGACAGTAGCACAATCATATTTACTTCTTAGCAATCAAGAAGCTAAAAAATTACGGGGAGACAAATGTAGTGATCGACTCTAATTTTTTTGAGTTAGCAGGATTCGTAACAAACAAGATATTTCATTATAAAGGATTGTGGAAAGTAATTATGGCTGTGTTTGGTTTTGGCTTTTTCATTTCTTGTGTATGCAACAAAAGCTAGCAGATTTAAGGAGGGTTTTGTTGTATATACAACAAAGTTTGAAGTTGCACAAAATTGTGCCTTTTATGGCTATGTTTGAATGGATGTGCTTTTGTTCCTTTATGGCTGTGTTTTTATGGCTGTGTTTTTATTCTTTTGGATTATGTGTTTTTATGGCTTTGAATTGTATCTTTTGTGGTTGTGCTTTTTATTTCTCCAGGATGCTTTCAGTTGAACCTTTGACAAGATGTTAAGCTATAAATTTCAAACATATGGGAATGAATTTCCCAGTAAACGTACATCTGTATATTTTGGTCTCAAACCCCATTTACATTTCAGCATACACATGACAAGTTTTCGAGACTTAAAGTTAAGGAATTATTTTTCTGTAGTTGAAAGTCCAGTTTGAATTTCGTAAGCAGCGCATTTATGGTGTTTAATATCTATCTGATATGTTTTCAAGTGACCAGCAATACAAGTGCTTCGCTTAGCAATTGCTCTTTTGATGTTTTTTGTTCTTGGTCACAAAAAACTGCAGTGTTGTGCCACTGCTCTTTTCACCTATTTTGGTCTTGCTAAAAAAAGATGACTTGTCAAGGTTTCACTTCCTCGACACAAAAAACAAACTTGTAATAATTAAAACTGCTTCAAATGCTCTTGCTTCCATTGATACTCTAATTTGAATCAATACAGTTACTTCGGAAATAAAACTTTCAACAATACAAAAGCATTTTATTCAAATATACTACCTATAACATACAAAAACAACTGACCCCTACCTGTTTTTAGTATCACCAACCAAAACAACATTCACTACATAATAGCCCCCTTCACCAGCAATTCAGTCCACCATTATAACTGCTAGAAACCTATTCAATATCCCAACCAACAATACAGCAACCAACAGCCACACAATTCTTCTTAATTGCTTAACCTCTCTTTGAATTTTGACCAACTATTTTTTCTCACTAACCTTCATTTTCCCTTTCTCCATTTCACAATCTATCTCCACCTTCATGTGTTGTTTTAATTTCATTATCTTTGCTTCCAAAATTTTCTCCCTCATTCTTCCCTTACTTATCACCTCTTTCGCATGTTTAGAAAACTCATCATCGATCCATCGGAAAAAGCAGTTCGGATTGTTCTACAAAACTAGAATCACAACACTTTCCAATACTATTCAAATTTCTCAACCGAAACATATATCTCCCTTACCTTGTAATTTCTGCACCTAAAGACCCTTCTTCCCTAGTTCTCGTTCTTTCGCCTAGCCATGAATTGGATAGTCTTTACTCCACAACTGCATATAGGTCGCCCATCATCTCCACTGTCTCCTTCCTCCTTTCCACTTTTGGCTGATGAATATTCGTAGCTTGACATCGTCACCCCAGTTCCTAGCTTTGCCAAAATTCTGGTGAAAATGAGCGAAGACATAGATGCGTCAAAAGCGTCATAATTTGGGATTTAGGGTTTTCCCTCGATTTGGGATTTCAAAGAACTCATGCCTCAACTGCTTTGTCCTCCCTTAAATACGCTGACATAGCTGCTCTGTTACGCAACAGACACCATCCATTGCACGTGACATCATGTGAGGATTAATCTGAGTTAAAGGACTAAATTGGCCGAGTTGACAAAGTTGACGGTTCAAATTGATCCGTTTGGTAGTCCAGGGTGCAAATTGTCCGAGTGAGCAAAGTTCAGGGAAGCAATAGAGATTTTGGCTTTTAGTTTTTTCCATTATATAGAATCTAACGTAATATTTCAAATGCCTATTAAATCAAACAGTACCCAATAATATCAAAGTCCACGGTAGGAGGAGGGTGAATGAAAAGTTGAGTCGGCACATTCTTGAGACATGTTAAATACTTACTGTTTAGCACATTCCTAACAGACACACACACAACCAAAACCAAAAACAAAACAAAGAGAGTCAGATTCTATGAACCAAAATGGTGACAATTGAAAAGAAAATTTGAATAAAACAATTGAGAATTAACTGGAAAAGGATACGTAACAACGAAAACAAATAACCACACATCAATGTTCTTAAGAGTGTGGATATCATATTGAGTTAGAATCGATATTATAATTGACAGATTCTTAACCAAAATAAAAAATATAGCAAGAAGGAATTTATGGAGCCACCTTTGAATCCTCTAGATTCCTTACCATTGTCTGTTCTACACCATCAGTTTCATGATCGATAAAACTACTTGCAGGCATCAATTGTTTACTGTTTCCTTGGCATGGATTAAACCAAATTAAACACTGGTAGGTTTTGATTGAAGATGCATAAATAAAGCGATCATGTAGGTATATCTAGATACCGAATTAAAGGATTACCTAAATATCATCACTGGAGGATGCTTTGTAGTACCTTTCTCATTGACATTCATAATTTGATTAAAAGCAAGCAATACAAATAAAGCGCATAATACATCAATGGCAGATTAAATATTGAGCAAGCAAAAGAAATTACTGCCATAAGGATGATTTGCATAGCAGCAGCACTTGCGTGACATTTTTTCTTGTTATTTTTGCGTAGAAAAGAAAGCCAAAACAGAAAAATGTAATCATACAAACAATGAAGGATAACATATATATAATTTATAATATATACAGGTCCATAAAAAAATAAAGAAAAAGAAAAGATAGCCTATCAAAAAACACAATCACTACCTGAAAAAGAGAAAGGAATTACGAAATACTATAATGGATGCATGCACAGATAAAATGGCTAATAAATGAAAATAATATTTATGTCAACTCAAAATATCAGAAAAATGATGCAGAATCCCTCCCTTACACAGACCAGAAGAAAACATCTTGATTGCCGCTTTAGCTCAAAACATATAAACATAGATAATTGTCAGAGATGAAGACGAATGCAAAGAAACAAAGCAAACAAATAAACAAAAAATCAGCTACAATGCAAAAGCCATAGAGATTTTTGGGAGGCTTTTTATATGGATATGTTCCCTGGTTAGATTCAACGCCTATTCCCTAAAAAAAATTGTTGCCCAAATTATTAAAACAAAAGGAAAAAACATGCATGGTAACAAACAAATAAAGGAAAAGGGCAACATCAAATTAACTTTTCTGGTAGCTTTTGCTGTGTCCATGTTCTCCATTAGGGGACACTACTAAAAAATGGGCTTTTTCCAATGGTATTTTCCAACTGTTTCGCGTTGGAGATAGGACTGTTGGAAAAACATGCGTTGGAAAAAATTTTCCAACAGCTCTTTTTCTTTGCCGTTTGTATTTCCAACGGCCAGCCGTTGGAAATTGAGCTGTTATAAATTTCCAACGGCCAAGCTTGCAGAGTGTGTTAAAAGTTTTTCCAACGGCTCAAGCCTTGGAAAATATACCAATGGCTGAAGCCATTGGAAACTTTTTAGAAGAACATAGAAAAAATATAATTTAGGAATTACTAAGTTATATTTTATATTTTATAATGTGACTAAAAATTTTAAAATAATTATATCTTATACTTACATATCAAAATTCAAAGGCAGGATGTCAAAAGACCACAAAATGACAAAAATATGAAAATTAAAAAATTATAAAAATTACATAAGTTATGAAAAATTAGAAAAATCATTCTAAAATAGATCTAAAAAATATCACATAAAACAAAAAAATATATATAAGAAAACCAAAAAACAGTAATCAAATCTAGAGCGGCGAACGGCGAGCATATGGTCAGCCAGCAAACAGTCGGTCAGCGTATCGAAGCCAAGGCGAAGCACTGGCAGATCTGGCGTGAGAGGCGAACCAAGGCGGATGGTCGGCAAGCATACTGAAGCCAACGCGGCGCACAAGCGGATCTGATGCGAAAGGTGAACCAAGGTGCAAGGCGGACGATCGGTGAGCAGAGAAAGGCGAATCAGATGGTGAGCCAAGGCCGTCGGTCGGCGAGTGTATCGAAGCCACTGTGTAGCTCGGGCAGATCTGGTACGTGCGAGAGTGAGCAGGCATGAGCAGAGAGAGTGACGGAGTGCAACGGTGAAGGCGACGGAGCACAACGACGAGGGGTAGATAAGCAAGCAGATGGGGAGCAGAGAAGTGAAAGGTGAAGAGAGAAGAGGGAAGCGTAGAGAAAGCAGAGAGAGTAGATAGAGTGGTGGGTGAGAGAGAAAAGTGGGAAAAGAAATATATAAAGCTAGGGTTATTTGGTCTAGGTTAATTTTGGGCCTAATGAGTTGGGTTAGTTTGACACTTTTATATGGATTTTATATATGATATATATTATTATTAGTTGATATATGTTAAGTATATTATTATACATTATGATATATGGTATATTATATATTATTAAATACATTAATGACATAATTATGCACTCACACACACACAAATATGTTTATGTATTTGTATATTATAAATACTATATATAAGAAACATTACAAAAAATATAAATATATATAAATAAATTACTGTTATTAAAATATTACTTTACTCTCTAAAATTGTAAATATAAGTATGTATATGTATTTTTTTACACAGTAAAATAAATATGATAAATATTTTATATATGATATACGTACATACATACATACATGTTACAAAAAATGTATATATCATGAAATATATATCAATATAAATATTAACATAATTACATATTATTTTTTTATTTATAAGATATATACATATATATAAACGTATTACTATTATTATTTGATATATATATATATATAATACTAATATATTATGATAAATACATATTATGACATATATATATACATAGTAATATATTCATAAGTATTTACATTATTATTGTTATTAGTATTATTATTATTATTATTATTATTTTCAATAAAACCATGTGTGACAATTATTATTTAATTATCTATTATATTTATATTAAGAAATAATTACAATGACATTTATCAATTTTATTATCTAATTAGAAAATAATTGATAAAAAAGGTATGTGTATGTGAAATATATATATATATATATATTTAAAATTTTCATTTCCAACAGCCTAGGCCGTTGGAAACAATAAATACAAAAACTTACCTACCATTGGTTTCCATTTCTAACGGCCTAAGGCATTGGAAACAATACATACTAAAAACTTACATATTTTCCAACGGCCAAAGCCGTTGGAAAATTGCCATTGGTTTTCATTTCCAACGGACTAGGCCAAGGCCGTTGGAAACAATAAATACTAAAAATTTATATATTTTCTAACGGCTTTGGCAGTTGGAAAATTGCCCATTGGTTTTCATTTCCAACGGCCTTGGCTGTTGGAAAGATTCACCCAAATTTTCCATTGGCCTAGGCCGTTGGAAACAATGCATACTAAAAACTTACATAAGCCGTTGGAAAGTTGCTCATTGGAAAATTTTGCACACTTTTGATGGCTAAGCTATTGGAGATTTTTTTTGACATCTTAAAATTTTTTTTACAGTTTCGAATGGTCTTGCACATTGGAAATTTCTAACAGCCAAGCCATTGGAAATTTCTAATGCGGTTTTTTTAGTAGTGGAAAAATCCATGCCTTCTTTGATTTCATGATTCTCTAGAGAACAAAACTACCCAAAGTCTATAAACACATTTTTCTATTTGAAAATAGTTTTAAAGCCTTAAAGATTGCAATCAGATTATGCAGCCATTTTTTTTTTTTGGAAGAAGGTAAGAGATATATTAATAAGCTAGAACCAAAAAGTCACAAAAAGTTAAAGGCCCAAAAGAACATGAAAAAGAGAGTGTGCTAAAGTGAAGCCAGCCGGAGTTCTGAAGCCATGCCTAGCTCCCATACAGACACGCAACCCAGAGCTCCTTATAAAGCTACGCCTAGCATCACTATAAATGTGAAGATTTCACTAAAAAAAACACAGTAGAGTAGCGCACATGATTATGAAACACTTGCTGCAGAAAAACAAAACAGCAGCAACAACACGAATCAACTCAAAACAGCTGTAACATAACAACAGTAGCGGCATACTAAGCCAGCAAAACAACAAAAAAATGCAGCAACAAGACTAAGCCAAACCTCATAATAAATAGAAAACAGCAATGAGGACCATAAAATGAGGGGGAAGCTACCAAAAATCAGGACCATAAAGCAATAAAAGAAAGGAAAATGAATCCTCAAATTCAAAATTCCTAATTTATCCAGAAAACCATCAAGTCAACAACCGAAAAATACAGTTCCAGTTCCTCGCTTTCAATTTTAGCATCAAATGTTTCAAGTTTCAGCAATGAACAAAAATCCAGCCTGAAAATAGAAATTCCTAATTCATTCACAAAACCACCAACTCAATAACCAAAAGGACATAAAGAAATGGAGCTAATACCTTTAACAGTGGATGAAGACCGTAGAAATCACAAACCAAAATGGAAGCCTTGGTGAAGCATTGTGATAGCTGAAGGGCTATCGCCCACAAAGCCTTCTTATTTGCAGACCTGACACCACCCTTGGAAATTTGCATGACTAACCTTGGAAGAATTCTCCACACTGCCCTTGGAATTATATGCGACCAACTCCGGAAAAAGATTCTTTATCTTCCTCGAGAACGTACATTACCAACCTCGGGAACATAGGTCTATCATCCTTGATAGGAAATCTTTCCCAAAGATAGGTCCGCCCATCCAAAGGGCCTTCTCCAGTCGCCCTCGGTTGAGATTCATGTCCGAAAGGGTCTCAGATCCCCAAAGAGATCTTATGAAGAAATGACAAATACAGTTGGGGATCTCTGACAAGAAGCCTCACACACACCCCTACCCTCTGGCCAGAACTACTTACGGCCAACTGGAGATTCCCCTCTACGAAAGTACAAACCAGATCTTACCAAACACGTGTCCTGATCTGCTCAGACTAGGCACAACGGCCTTCTTCCTCAGTCCTCCTATAAATACTTGGGAGGCTCCCAGGTAATGACAACGGGACTTTCTCATTTTTACTTTTTGCTCTTAGCAACTTCTCTTCCGTATACTGACTTCGGCGTCGGAGATCCCTCTCTCGAAAACACACTCCAAGGAGCTCCTAACCCACATTCTTCAAGGTCTTGCAGATATCTTACCGGAAGTCTCTCTCTCAGGCTCAGCATGTCATACAATGAAGATGTCATCGGGCATCACATTGTTGGAAGGTATCAAAGCACGAACTGCAACAATCCAAAAGTAGGTTCATGGATTATTTGCTGTACTCTAGCAGTTGTAACCCAAGTGTAGGTTGTCGCAAGTAATAAAATCTCGGGAGTGTTGAACGACAAGGAAGTGAATTAAGAAATACAAATTACAAAAGTGAATGAAGGTTTTCGTGAAATGTGTGAACAAGTGTTGATTAAAAATTCAAATTCAAATAAAATAGCTAAGTATAGGGGATCCACTTTTAGTATATCAGTTATAATTAATGTTAGTCCATTTTACCACTCAATTAGGATCCACACATAAAAAAGGTCCTAATAGGGGAATTTACTTAGTATTAACTTTCATTGATCTTAAAACACCAACACTTGCTAATGGGTTCAAGTATCCATCATGCCAACCTTTGTCGATAATAATTCAAGATTCCAATATAGCCAGTAGAGCCATGTTCTACAGAGGGAATCAAGCAGCTTTTGTGCCAATGATTGACTATGATAAATCAAGACTCCCATTTAACAAGGAGGGAAGTTAAATAGATTAAGGAAGAAAATACCTTTAACGTTGTGATCCATTCAAATCAATCATACCCTTTATACCAAAAGTTTCACCCTTTCACCTTAGCAAAAGAAAGATTAGTTAGCCATGATAAAAGTAAACAACATGTAGAAAGATGAAATGAACATGGATTGAAAGATCAAAGGAAGAACAAGAAGAAGAAGAATGAGAAAACACTTGGACAAAGCTTCAGTATTGAGAACAAGAACAAGAACAAAGGATAAAATCTAAAAATGATACAACATGGAAATAGCCTAAGAAAATGGCATGCCTCTACCCTCCCCCAAGATGCCTATTTATAGATTTTTGGAGGTGAGTGAAATGGTAAAATGGAATGGTGAAATATAGGTAAATACAAATCAACAATGGCGGGTGCAACTTATTTTAATTCTTCGACCACCTTACACATCAAATCAGCTTTTCCTTAAAGCATGAGATTTTTAGATCTCTTCTTTAGCTTCGAATCGATAGCTTGCTCATTCAAATCAGACATTTGTATCTCAAGTTATGATTTTTCTACCGAAATTGCTCTTTAGCACACAAAAGAACGAATATTCTCATCTATAATCAGATTTGGGCAATGAAAGTGATCAAATTAGTTCTCAAAATGAAGCAGAGTTGAAGATCTATATGTTGACTTTCAGATGAATTTGGAATTACTCAGTTCCAACATCTACAGCTCCAGATATGGTTTTTCTCGTGAAGAGTCGCCAAGTAATGATTTTACCTACAAAAAAATAATTATTTAATATTAATGAATAGTAAAAACACGCTTGAACAGTAAAATGCACGTATGAACAGTAAAAATGTGTGAATAGTGATAGTAAATAATAAAAATGCATGAATAGTAACCCGATGGAAAAATGCTCAGGATATAGAAATTAATCATACTTAAAGTGTATAATGATGATTTAAACCCTTAATAGTAGTACACTTATGAGTATTCATCACACCCCCCCAAATCAAGTTCTTGCTAGTCCCTAGCAAGTGTAACCTAAGAAAATAAACAAAATACATAATCTAACAACTCATGACAAATCATGCTATGAATATATAACACTTGTAAACTTGACTTGCAAGTAACTAATGAAAGAAGAAAAAGTTAAGTCCTTGTTACCAAAGATAGAGAATCACTTCCTAAGTATTTGCACTTATTTTAATATGGGTTTGTGAACAACTTACTTTGTATTTCTTAATTCGAAGCTTGCAAGGGGATTCAACTTCACCCTCACTAGATTCCCAAAAGGGACTGCATGTAAATTTAAGTGGTCTTTATACAATGTTGTAATGAGGCTAGGTTTGATGAAAGCAGGAATCGGATGGAGGCTTTTTAATGGTGGAGTTTAAAAGAACTAGTAATACAATGAATAATAAATATGAGCACCTAAATCACTAAATACCCAAATCAACCATAGTCTCCAAATCCTCACCAAAACACAATTCCTTATCAAAACATGAGTTTAAAAACCAAATATGGTTGAGTTTTAAGCTTATTGAATTTACCACTTTTTTTTTACCTTTCTTCGTTTCAAAATAGTTAGCCTCATTTGACTTGCACAAATATTAAGGCTAAAGTTTTTTTTTAACTGTCTCCGATGATTATGCGTTTATCTGTCAGAAAAAGATAAAAGAATATGTTTTTCATCTTTGCTTTAGTAAGGATTCCACATGGCTATGAGCATATATAATTTTATTTGAAAATGAGAGATAACACAATTTTTTTTAGACAGCCATGAAAGAACAGAGGCCATGTATTATGAAACGAAAGAGTTTTTTTATATATATATATATTTTTAACTTTATTTTTTTAGGGCTTTTTCTTATAATCTCATTTTTTGCCTTTCTCTACCATAAGTCAAAATTTGTTTAAAACTCAACCATCCAATGATATACACTCAATTTTTGTGATTTAAGCTCAATTCACCCCAATTTTTCCACTATGAAAAATTCAGTACAAGGTAACCTAACGTATTCTGAAGTACACCCTATACTTATTCTTTATTTTACCAAAAACAACACATTTATTTTAATTCTCTAAGCCCATAATCACATAAGCATTACTAGTTCCAAGGACAATAAAGGATCAAAATGAAGTGGAAGTGGTTAAACATATAGGGTTCAAACAAAGAATAAGCCTATAAGGCTCAAAGGGGCTCACTAAGGGATAATGTACAAGGTTAGCCTTTTGGTAAGTGGTTAGCCCTAAAATGCCATCTTGTTTCTTAAATTTACATACAAGAAGTGAGGTTGCATGGGTCCTTAAGGTCACCCATCAAAGCAAGGTCTAGCTCAAAATACAAGGTAAGCATTCTTAACAAAGAAATTCACATATCCTAATAAACACTAAGGGCTCAAAAGTGCTCATCGGTTATTTATTTTCCTTAGATAACAAGCAACATATTTAAACTACTTTTAAAAATTAACAACCATTTCGAATTTACAAGGTATACATCCAATGATGATATTCTCATGAGTTGGGTTCCTAAATGCAACTATTTATGCTTGCAAGAAAAAAAATGCTATGCATGTTACACAAAATAGGATGCATCTCAAAAGTGAAAAATTACTCTTTACTCAACCATCATAAACTAAGTGCTTTATCTAATGGTTTTAATATCAGCATGAGAGAAACTAAACTAAAAAAAAATGTGACAACTATCCCTCCTCCCAACCAGATTAAGACATTGTTCCCAATGTCGAAACATAGATAAGAAGAGTGAAGAAGAAATTACTTGAACTGATAGTTATTGAAAATGAAAAACCTGAAAAAACTTAAACCAAAATGAAGAAAATGTTGATAATAAAACTAAAAAACAGGATAAACAGATCCATAAGTCCGATTGCTCTCTTCCACAGTGCTTCATCACTTATTAACAAAAATAAAAACAACAAGCAGGGTAAATGATACTTATAGGATGGAACTGATTGGGAAAGGCTGTCGTGTCCAGTCTATCTGAATCACTGCTAGATCTGGTTTAGGAATGAAAGCTTGCATTTTGTCTCGCAATTCTTCAGCAGTTAATGCAGATATTAGAATACGTCGTGCCGTCTCTGAGATAAATTTCTCCTGCATAACATGATCCATAAAAGACAATAGACCATGATCATTGTGAGGGTCACTGAGATGAACAACTTCTTCCTACAAATCATGGTTCTCCAAAAATGATTTAAGTCTTTGTACATTTACTTTAAACACATTACCATTTTTAGGATTTTCAATGTCAATGGCCCCATAAGGATAAACATGTTTCACAACAAAAGGTCTACTCCATCTAGATCTCAATTTTCTAGGAAATATGTGAAGTAGAGAATTATAAAGCAAAACCTTTTGACCAACCTCAAATGTTTTTTTTAAGATTGTTTTGTCATGAAAAGCTTTGGTTCTAGCTTTATAAATTTTTGAATTCTCATATGCATCATTTCTCAACTCTTCAAGCTCATTTAGTTGCAACCTGCGGAAAACACCAGCATCATTAAGATTTGAATTAAAAGCTTTAAGAGCCCAATAAGATTTATGTTCAAGTTCCACAGGCAAATGATAGGGTTTTCCATAAACTAACCTATACGGAGACATGTCAAGCGATGTTTTAAAAGCAGTGCGATAAGCCCAAAGTGCATCGGTTAGTTTCAAAGACAAATCCTTACGATTTAGGTTGACTGTTTTTTCAAGGATTTGTTTTATCTCCCGATTTGTTAATTCTACTTGTCTACTTGTTTGTAGGTGATGAGGGGTGGCAACCTTATGTATGATATCATATTTCTTCAACAAGGATTTGAATGGTTTGTTACAAAAATGTGTTCCCCCATCATTTATTATGGCCCAAGGAATCCCAAAACGACTCAAAATATTTTCATTCAAAAATTTAATCACAGTTTTATGATCATCATTTCGACACAGAATTGCCTCTACCCATTTTAAAACATAATCTACTGTAACTAAAATGTACACGAATCCAAATGATGGTGGAAAATGGTCCCATGAAATCTAATCCCCAACAGTCAAAAATTTCAATCACAATGATAGGAGTCAAAGGCATCATGTTTCTTTTTGAAATTGATCCTAATTTTTGACAATTTTCACAGATTTTACATAATGCATGTGCATCTTTGAACAAAGAGGGCCAGTAAAATCCAAACTGTAAAATCTTTGTAGTAGTTTTCTTTAACAAAAAATGCCCCCCACATGCTTCTGAATGACAAAATTCAATGACACTTTTTACCTCATTTTCAGGTATGCATCTCCAGAATATTTGATCATGACAATTTTTGAAAAGATAAGGTCATCCCAGTAAAAGTTTTTCACTTCATGCATAAATTTTTTCTTATCTTGGGCACTCCATTGGGCTGGCATCCGTCTTGTCACCAAAAAATTAACAATATTAGCAAATCATTGTACTGTAGTAACAAAGAATAAAAATTCATCAGGAAAACAATCATATATGGGTGCAGCCTCAATTGTTGAATCTGTTGTAAGCCTTGACAAATGGTCAACGACAACATTTTCGGTGCCCTTCTTATCTTTGATCATAATGTTGAATTCTTAAAGTAATAAAATCCAGCGTATCAACCTTAGTTTGGCATCTTGCTTTGACATTAGGTACCTGACAGCAGAATGGTCGGTGTAAACAATGATTTTTGAATCAATTAGATAAGAACGAAATTTATCCAATGCAAATATTACCGTAAGTAGTTCTTTCTCAAATGTAATGTAGTTCATTTGTGCACTGTTCAAAGTTCTACTTGCATAATAAATTACATATGGCTTACCTTCCTTTCTTTGTCCTAAAACAGCACCAACGGCATAATCACTAGCATCATACATTACCTCAAAAGGCAAGGACCAGTCCGGGGGTTGCATGATTGGAAAGGATGTTAGAAGGCCAATTAACTTATCAAAAGAATTTTTGCATTCTTGCATCCATTCAAATGAAACATTTTCCACAAGGAGGTTGCAAAGAGGTCTAGATATTTCACTAAACCCTTTAATGAACCTTCAATAAAAGCCTGCATGTCCAAAAAATGAGCGAATTTCTCTAACAGTTTTTGGTGAAGGTAACTGAGCAATGAGTCCCACCTTTGCTTTATCAACTTCAATTTCTTTGGAAGATACAACATGACCAAAAACAATTCCAGAGGTGACCATGTAATGACATTTTTCCCAATTTAGTACCAAATCTTTTTCTTCACATCTTTTTAAAAGCTTTTCCAAGTTTTCAAGACAATTATCAAAAGAATTTTCATAAACGGTTAAATCATCCATGAAAACTTCAAGAAATTTTTCAATCATGTCACTAAAAATACTCAGCATGCATCTTTGAAATGTTGCTGGGGCATTACAACGTCCAAAAGGCATGCGTCTAAATGCAAAGGTTCCAAAAGGACATATGAATGTGGTCTTTTCTTGGTCCTTAAGAGCTACTAGAATTTTATAGTAACCTGAGTAGCCATCAAGAAAGCAATAAAAATGATGTCCTGCTACTCTTTCTAGAATTTGGTCCAAGAAAGGTAATGGAAAATGATCTTTTCTGGTGGTAAGATTTAATTTCCTACAATCAATGCACATTATCCAATTAGATGGTATTCGAGTTTGTAAAGACTCACCTTTTTCATTTATCACCACTGTGATGTCAGACTTCTTTGGAACAATTTGGGTTGGACTAACCTATCTACTGTCAGAGATTGGGTAAATAATTCCCACATTAAGTAATTTGAGAACTTCAGATCTTACTACCTTTTTCATGTGTGGATTGAGTCTTCTCTGAGGTTGTTGATAAGATTTAGCATTATCCTCTAAATTTATTCTATGTGAACAAATTAAAGGATTAATGCCTTTATGTCCTTTAATGTCCATTCAATTGCACTTTTATGTTTTTTAAGTAACACAATCAATTTACCTTCTTGCTCAAAT
The DNA here is from genome assembly GCA_005392925.1 of Aquilaria sinensis. Classification (NCBI taxonomy): domain Eukaryota; kingdom Viridiplantae; phylum Streptophyta; class Magnoliopsida; order Malvales; family Thymelaeaceae; genus Aquilaria; species Aquilaria sinensis. Next base: position 327,614 of record SMDT01002773.1, on the reverse strand, counting down.
ATGAGAGTTGATGAAATTACCACCGGATAAGAAAAATTTTCTCCAAGGAATGCATACTTTAATTTTTTAGACAAAGGCTTTAACTCTGGTGTAGGTATTTCATCTTGCTCTTCAACGTTGGATTTTCCCAACTCCTCAACTTTTGTTTTCCAATGTGTGTTTGCTTCTACCTGTGAAGAATCAAGGAATGCACATATATTAGTTGTATCTTGATCCATTTTCATACTTGATTCAATTGAATTAACTAAACACTTTTCAAGAGGATCAGAGATACTCCATTCTTGGATATAGTTTTCTACAATTGCGCCAATGATGCAGGCATCTTCTCTTTCATCTTCATTTTCAGGAGGTTGTTTAAACAAGTTAAAAACATTTAACTCCAATATCATATTCTCAAATGTCAGCTTCATCAATCCATTTTTGCAATTAATCAAAGCGTTAGATGTTGCTAAAAATGGACATTCCAAAATAATAGGTATTGAATTTTTAATTTCCACTGGTGGTGTGTCCAAAACAATAAAATCCACAGGATATATGAATTTATCAACTTGGACTAACACATCTTCAATGACCCATCTGGGCACTTTCACTGATCTATTAGCAAGCAAAAGACTTACTTCAGTTGGTTTTAACTCACCCAAATTTAGTTTTTGGTAAACTGAATATAGAAGTAAGTTTACACTAGCCCCCAGATCAAGTAATGCTTGCTCAATTTAATGTTCTCCAATAAAACATGAGATTGTTGGACAGCCAGGATCCTTGTATTTCAAAGCAGTATTATTTTGAATAACAGAACTTACCTTCTCGGCTAAGAAGGCTTTCTTTTTCACATTCAATTTTCTTTTAACAGTGTACAAATCCTTCAAAAATTTGGCATAAGAAGGTACATGTTTAATCGCATCTAACAAGGGGATATTGATCTTTACCTACTTGAAGATATCAAGAATTTCAGGATTCTTATCAACATTCTTAGAAACAGTTAACGCCTGAGAAAATGGAGGTGCTGGTAGAGATTCAATTTATTCTTCACTCGGTATAGGTTCAACCCCTTTTTTACTTTTAGAAGTTGACTCATCGTCTCCTTCACAAGGATCAGGAAAAGATTTTTTAACAACCTTACCGTTGTGGAGTATAATGATTGACTTTACTTGATCTATGGTTTGACATTTGGGATTTAGTTGTGGTTGAGAAGGAAATTTCCCTTTCTCCTGAATGGTGAGTGCAGATGTAAATTTTGCAAGAGTATTTTTCAAATCAATCATGGTTTGACTTGTTTGAGCATTGATTGACTCTTGTTTTTCCATGAATGAATGCAATGTATCTTCAAGATTTTTCCTAAAAGAAGGAACATATGGTGTATACCCTTGAGTTTGTTGAAAATTTTGTTGGGTGTGCAAAAGTGGTTGTGATGGTTGAGCATGATTATCATTTCTCCAACTAAAATTTGGATGATTCTTCCAACTAAGATTGTAAGTTTGCGAGTATGGATTTTAGGTTGGCTTCTTGAAGTTGTTCAATGCATTGACTTGTTCATGGAGACATTCTTTAAAAGATGGCAAAGTTGGGCAATTGTTAGTGGAATGGTCATTAGTTTCACAAATGTGACAAACAATTTCTTCAACAGATTTTAAATGACCAGTTTTCTTTATTTTTAATGCCTCAACCTTTTTAGCTAGGGATGCAAATCTTACTTGAAGGTCATTATCTTCCTTAAGATGATATATGTCTCCACTAGATGCAGGGGATTAAGTCTTACCTGTAGCTTTATATGTACCCACGGTGTCTCAATTCTATGCATTTTCTGCTAGCAAGTCTAAGTAATTCATCGTCTCGTTAGGATCCTTATCCTCAAATGTTCCATTGCACATCATTTCTACTATTTTTCTTTCCTTAGGGGTCAAACCTTCATAAAAATGTGAGACTAATCTCCATGTTTCAAAACCATGGTGTGGGCATGTGTTAAGTAAATCCTTGTATCGATCCCAACATTGGTAAAAAGTTTCACCTGGTTTTTGTGTAAAGGTGGTGATTTGTCTTTTGAAAGAATTTGTTCTATGGGAAGGAAATTTTTTTTTTTTAAATTGTTGTTGCAATTCATCCCATGAATTGATGGAGCCTGACTTAAGATTCTGTAGCCAAGTTTTAGCTTTATCTTTTAAAGAAAAAGGAAAAAGCTTAAGCATGATGATGTTCATGCTGCAGTTTAAGTTGTTATATGTGTGACAGAATTCTTCAAATTCTCTCTAATGCAAGTAAGGATTTTCGGAATCATAGCCATAAAAAGTTGATAAAAGTTGAATAATACCTGGCTTAAAGTTGAAGTGACATGCATTAGCAGGAAAAATTAAACATGATGGAGTGCTATTTCTTATGGGGTTCATGTGTTCTCTAAGTGTCCTAGGTCGATCTTAGTCATTATGAAGAGAATGATTATCTTCTTATTCATTAATGTGTTCAGCCACGTTTGAAAAAGATGCAGATTCTCTTACCAGTCTACCACTTGATGTACGTGACCAAGCTTTCATACATAAACAAAATAACAACTAGAAAAATAAATATTAATAACAAGTTAGGTAGGAGGCTCAGCCTGCCATTCAACAATAAAGAAAAATAAAGAAATATAAGATTAACACAAAGTAAGAGGTAGAAGGCTCAGCATGCCATATAAAGAACAAAAAATAAAATAAAATAAAAAGAAGAAAAAGAAAAAAAATTAAACTTGTACTCTAATTTTACTTCCCCAGCAATGGCACCAAAAACTTGTTGCACTCTAGCAGTTGTAACTCAAGTGTAGGTTGTTGCAAGAAATAAAATCTCAGGAGTTTGTGTGTCGAACGATAGGGAAGTGAATTAAGAAATACAAATTACAAAAGTGAAGGAAGGTTTTCGTGAAATGTGTGAACAAGGGTTGATTAAAAATTCAAATTCAAATAAAATAGCTAAGGTTAGGGGATCCACTTTTAGTATATCGATTATGATTAATTTTAGCTCATCTTACCACTCAATTAAGATCCATACATAAAGGAGGTCCTAATAGGGGAATTTAGTTAGCATTAACTTTTATTGATCTTAAAACGCCAACACTTGCTAATGGGTTCAAGTATCCATCATGCCAACCTTTGTCGATAATAATTCAAGATTCCAATATAGCCAGCAGAGCCATGTTCTACAGAGGGAATCAAGCAGCTTTTGTGCCAATGATTGACTATGATAAATCAAGACTCCCATTTAACAAGGAGGGAAGTTAAATAGATTAAGGAAGAAAATATCGTTAACGTTGTGATCCATTCAAATCAATCATAACCTTTATACCAAAAGCTTCACCCTTTCACCTTAGCAAAAGAAAGATTAGTTAGCCATGATAAAAGTAAACAACATGTAGAAAGATGAAATGAACATGGATTAAAAGATCAAAGGAAGAATAAGAAGAAGAATGAGAAAACACTTGGATAGAGCTTCGGTCTTGAAAACAAGAACAAGAACAAAGGAGAAAATCTAAAAATGATACAAGAACATGGAAATGGCATGCCTCCACCCTCCTCTAAGATGCCTATTTATAGAGTTTTGGGGGTGAGTGAAATGGTGAAATGGAATGGTGAAATATAGGTAAATACAAATCAACAATGGTGGGCTGCAACTTATTTTAATTCTTTGATCACCGTACACATCAAATAAGCTCTTCCTTAGAGCACGGGATTTGTAGATCTCTTCTTTAGCTTTAAATCAATAGCTTGCTCATTCAAATCGGACATCTGTAGCTCAAGTTATGATTTTTCTACCGAAATCACTCTTCAGCACATGAAAGAACGAATAGTCTCCTCTATAATCAGATTTCAGCAATGAAAATGATCAAATTAGCTCTCGGAATGAAGCAGAGTTAAAGATCTATGTGTTGGCTTTCAGATGAATTTGGAATCACTCAATTCCGACATCTACAGCTCCAGATATGATTTTTCTCGTGAAGAGTCACCAAGTGATGATTTTACCTACGAAAAAATAATTATTTAATATTAATGAATAGTGAAAATGCGTGAATAGTGATAATGAATAATAAAAACATGTGTGAATAGTAAAAATGGATGAATAGTAACCCGGTAGAAAAATGCTCAGGATATAGAAATTAATCATATTCAAAGTGTATAACGATGATCTAAACCCTTAATATCAATACATTTATGAGTATTCATCATTATTCCTTTACTGGCATTAGAATCGAACGCCAGAAGTAGAAATCAAAGAGATTTGACGAACCTGGGAGAATAATTAGATTGATTTCACCAAAGAAAGAAACCAAACGAACCTCCTAACGAAACCCTAGAATAGAGCACCAAAGATTCTGCGAGTAGAGAAGTGAAAAATTGGATTGTCCCTTTGCGGGTTGGCATTAGGGCTTTCAATTGGGACGGAACACTCGTGTCGTGTCATCAATTCTTCTTTCCTCCATGGGTTTGTTGTTGGTGCGAAGGACAAGTAACATAGCTTCCTTCATCCAGTACCATGTTTCTTCCCTGCCGGCGATGACCAAGACCAAACCGAAGATTTTGATTTCTATGGACTTATCATTCTCTGCAAGCTAGATAAGACATAAGAAGAAGCTCAAAAAGATAAAAATGAAGTCGTTTAAGAAATGAACGTCGTCATTTTTTAGGGCTTAATCGACAAAGAACAAACTCCAAGGATCTAAAGAGCTGACACAAAATTGTAAGGGACTGAAAAAGAACTTTAAATGGTGTCGTTTTAACAAGATTGCATCACCAAACTGGCCACCCAACTATGCTCCATGTTGTAGATTGGTCCCCATAAATGAAACAAAAGGTGACATTTTTGTAAATGTTTATGAATAGTAAAAAACCTATGAAGAATGCCTAAAAGTGTCAGTGTATAGAAGCATATAATGACAAATAGCAGGCATCGGTGTATATTCTTACATATCTTGACACTTAGGGTAGATTCATTTCAGGTTAAGCCAAATTAATCTAAAATAATTTATTTTTATGTTTACATTTTTTTACTTGAAATTAAGTCTTTATGGACGCTAATATTATTGAACACAAGGGTCAAGGGATGGTAGCTGCCTTCTCGCTTGCCTTCTCCTTTATACCTTCTCTCTCATATTGTGCCACGCTGATTACTCGGTTTTAGTGCCAGCCAGCAACTGAATAAAGGTGGTGCATCAGTGTTTTAACAAAACTATTACTAAGATGCAGTTTGTTTGCATTTAATCCAATTAAATGGATTGCATTATTCGCGAGTTAAAGACCGGGTTAAGACAACCTGCGAGTAAGGACGAAAAAATGGGCGTGAGGCTTAGTCATATTTACATCCTGTTGCCACTGTTACTGTTGCTTGAAGATTCTTTCTTCTCTTTCATTCGGACAAACGCTTCCGGAACAACCCTTCCTAAGGAGCTGCACGTTATGGTGATTCCGGGCATCCACCACAGTTTCGAACTCCTCGACATCGCTTGGCCTCAAATCTGGTTATATCTTGCTGGATCTATTCATTATGTTGTCCGATTGCAGCCCGACCTCAATCTCCTCCCCACGGGGCATTTGATTTGTTTGGGTTCCGGTGCCCAAAGTTGGATTCGACCCATAGTTGCTGTCGTCAGGCCATTTGCCTGTTCTATTGTAAAATCGCCGGCCTCCTTTGCATGACTTTGGTCATTTTTCACCCAACTCGACGCTCAACGACCAACCGAAAGCTGTGTCTCCCGTTCCCTAGGCTCCGATCCCTTGTCCGACTGCCGATTCACGCCCTGTTTTTGTCTCAGCTGGCCTTAGCTCGGCTTGTTCCTCTTCTCCTCCAGCGAGAAAGCTGCACCTCCCATTCCTTAGGCTTTGATCCCTTGTTCGACTGCCGACTGCCGATTCACGCCCTATTTTTGTCTCAGCTAGCCCTAGCTCGGCCTATTCCTTATCTCATTTAGTGGATCTCACTAGAGCTCCTCCTCCTTTATCCAGTTCGCGTGGGTGGGGCAGGAGATGTAATAAATGCGACCTTAAGGGTTAATTAGCAAAAGTCACCCACGGATCCAAATAACCGTACAGTATCCGCGTGTGACCCGGATTTAATGGGATCAAGTTAATCTCATAAATGGGAAACGAATTGGCCCTAAATTGAATTTAAAGAAGTTTTTACTCTCACCCCAAAGCAATTACTATGGGCCGAAAGACAATAATAATTACTACTACATGACGAGAATTCTCAAATTGACTTCAATCCATCTCTCCTTGGTTTTGTCTATAGTAAAAAAAAAAGAAAGAAAGAAAGAAATGTGTGCAAACAAATACATTTCCGTTCTCAAACTATTTACAATAAATTCTATTTTGACTTGCTGCAAATTTTTATAATATTTTTTATTTGATAAATTATTTTTACTATATTGCATTTTTAATTTTCATTTTATTATTATTTTTTATTTAATAAAAAATAATTTTTGTAGTTGTAGGATCTTTTTAATCAAAATTTTAAATCATTTGAGAGCTAATGTCTTACAAAAGTTTTACAATATCATTTAGTTTTAGTTGAAGACAAGAAATTTGAAATGAACACCTTTTTTTTTTGTGCATATCAAAGATACAAGTAAACTAGACTTTCCATGGATTTGGTACTAATTATTTACTTTTATCTCTAACTTTGGTAACCTGACAAGATCAATTTTCAAATTCTAAATTAAAATGCCTTGCAATAAATTTAAATGATTTAATACTTTTTTCATGGGCAACAAGATACTTCAACAGTCCTATATTTTTTGCTCTATTTTTTTTATGAGTAGTCTCATAACTTTGCATCATTTCCTTTATTGATATCTGTTGACACCCAATTTCGTCTGACCATTAAATATTAAAAATTAAAAAAAATTAATTTAAAAAATAAAAAAAAATTAAAAAATATTATTAGTTTAGGGGGCATTTTGTTGTAAAGGGTTGGCTTAAAAATAATATATACATATAATAGCCCGATTGGACGCACACCTATATATATATATATATATATATATATGTGTATGTGTGTGTAAAAATTATTATTATTAATTTATTAATTATTTAATCTTCTTTTTTTTTTTAAAAAAAAGGCCTCCCCCAGCTAAGCCTTCCCCGGGGCTGGCTTTTTAATTATCTGACTCTCACTTGCTCTCACGGACAGCTGGAAACCAACTCTTCTACCTGTTCTGGAGACTTCTCTCTCGGTCCAGAAAACTCCCCCCCTCTCCAAGTCGAGCTGGCTCTCTCTCCCACACAGAAAAAAAAAGAAAGTGGCAACTTCCATAACAATTCCCCTCTCTCTCTCTCCTCTCCCTCGGGGACAGATCTCTCTCTCAATCTCTCACTCCTCTCTCTCCTCTCTCTATTCCGGCTCCCAGCTCTGATCTCTCCCTCTGAGCTCGATTTCTCTCCCCCTCTCAACTGACTTCCTTCTGGCCTCTGAGAACTCTCGTCTCTCTCTCTCTCAGATCTGGTTTTCCCGTGGCTCTCCCTCTAAAAAAAAAAAAAAAAAACTCTCCCCCTCTCGCAACAAATTCTCTCTCGGCTCTCGCCTGAACTCTCTGAGCAGACAAATTTTTCTCTCTCTCGTTAGCTCGCCCGGACCGAATTTCTTCCTCCCCCGCTCCCTCGAGCAAGGATTTTCTCTCTCTCTTTTCCCTACAGCTCTCGGCCTCTCGAGATCTGGCAGGTGCTCCCTCTCTCTGATTTCTCTAACTCTCCTCTCTCTCTCTCTCTCTCTCGCCAGGAGACCAACTCTCTTCTCCCTCCAGCAAACTCTCTCCCCCTCTCCAATCTCCTCCATCTCCCATCTTCACCGACCTCCGCAACGCCCTCTTCTCCGACGACTCGGCGACCTTCCTCCTGATTCTCGCTGTCATCCCAGTCGGAGTTTGCCTCACCGCCGTGTTCTTCCTACGCGAAGTCCCCCAATCTGTCTCCCTGGGTGACGGCGAGGAAGAATCCCACCACTTCACCGCCTTCAACGTGCTTGCCGTGGCTGTGGCGTTTTATCTTCTGGCCTACGATTTTATAGGCTCCGGTGACAGGGCTTTTCTCGATTATTTTCGCGGCTGTTCTACTGGTTCTGTTGACGAGTCCTTTAGGGATTCCGTTGCATTTGTTTCTGAAGAGCCGGAGGTGGGAGGTAACATCTGCAGATGCAGAGGAGCCATTTTTGACAGGGAAAACACAGGCAGGAGAATTGGAGGTAGTGGCGGAAGTGGCGGCGGAGAACTCGGTGGCGTTGAAGAGGAGACCGGCGATTGGGGAGGAGCACACGATCTTGGAGGCGTTTTGCACGATGGCTCATTTCCGGCTCTGTTTCCGAGGTACCATGGCTGCTGCTGCTGCGATGTGAGGCATCCAATTATGATGAGGTTTCTATGCAGCAGAGCTCGCTCTTCTCCGATAGTCTCAAGCTTTCATCGTTAAACCCCGCCACCGCAACGCAAACAGAGACCGAAGCCCGTCGCCACACTGCCTCCTGTTGCACTACTGTCGCCGAAAAAAAATAAAAAAAAAAAATTTTAAAAAAAAGGAGCCGCCAGAATTGAAAATTTTCTCTTTAGGTATCACTCTCATTTTAGCCCCTATGATTTTTCATTTTTATTCATTGAGTCATTAGCCTTCTTTATTTTGCAGATTGGTTATTAACGGCCAGCCTTTTATTTTTATTTTTTCTTTTATTTTTTTCTTTGTTTGTTTGTTTAGCCATGTATTAGATTTGAACATTAAATTCACATAAAGACATAACTTAGGATATATTTTTTTATTTTATTTTATCTCTCTCTCTTTTATTTCCTTTTAGGTTGCCTTAGAATAGTTTTATCTTATTTTTATTTTGATTTACATAATGCATCTTAAAATTTGATAACACACAAAAAAATTATTTTGTTATGCTAGGTAATTTAAATTCTTAGAGATTAGAAAGAGATTAAATTCAAGCAAATTACAAGATATTTAGTGGACCTTTAAAGGTTTGTTCTTGGTGATTTAATAAAATCTTAAAACGATCATTCAAATTTGATAAAATCCCAAGATTTTAACGACGTCTAGATCCATATCCGAGTGATCTGATAAGATCTATGGTTTGGATAATTATTTAAAATTTTTTTGAAACAATGAAAAAAAAATAGAAGAGGAATTATAGTAATTCTAAACTTCTAGTAAAAAAAAAAAAAGATAATCGCTGCGTCATTCGACAAGTCAAGCACCAGTCGCTAACCGATTATCCGTCGTCGGTCAATATCAAATCGGGGCAAAAATCCGCTCGTGGACCCACAGCTTGACTAAAAGTCAATTCAAATCTCGGTACAACTCCTCTCTAATCCTCCAACTTTTTTATTTCATCTATATAAGTCACTAAATTTTTCTTATTTTTGCAGATAGACCATTAACAGCTAACTTTTGGTATTTGTTTTTTTCATTTCTTCTTTTTCTTGTTATTTATTTTTCCATGGAAGATTATACCTCCTACCTTTTTTTAGTGGACGGCCAAGCGCCCTACTTTCTTTTTATTTATTATTCTGCACTTATTTATTTTTTTATTTATCTGATTTCTGCACTTTATTTATTTCTTTATTTATTTACTTTTATTGCATTTTTTTTTATGTAGATGGCTAAACGTCCCCCACTTTATTTACTTTTCTTTTCATTTACTTTTCCGTCATATGAATGATTAACATTGTTTTACTTATTTACCATTTTTTTATGGCTAGTCAAAAGTCCATTTTTTTTTATTACAACCAAGCCCACATCCTTTATTTTCTTTCATCTTTTTAAACATTAATTGGAATATTAAAACTTATTTCTTCAAAATGACAAAATTTAACCTTTTGTTTCCCTTTAAAATAAACTGAAAAAAAAATCATAACCAGACGATTCACAAAAAAATTAATTCTTTTTTTTAAGTATATTTTTAGATCTATGGATTAGATAATTTCTTCAAAAATATTTCATCAAACAAAAAAAGAATGAAAAAAAATAATATTTAAGATCATTAAAAAATCCAAAATTCCATAAAAATTTATGACTAAAAATTAATAATTAATAAAATAATTAATATTAAATCAAGAATTAAAATTTTCATTAAATTCCATATCCAGGTGATCCGATAGGATCCATGGTTTGGAAAATATCAAACTTTTAAATAAAAATGAATAAAAATTAAATACCAAAATAAAGAAATCCATATTCGGATAATTCGGCAGAATTTATGATATGGATTAATAATTAATTAAACTATTTAATATTAAACTAAATTTTCATTAAACTCTGTATCCGGGTGATTCGATAGAATTCATTGTTCAGAAATATCAAATTTATTATAAAAAAATTTATACAAATTAATTACCAAGATTTTGTAGTCTATATTAATTTAAAAATTCACATCTGGATGATTCAGTTAAAATTTCTGGTTTGAAAATTAACTGAAATTATTTAAAAGCAAGCAAAACAAAATTGAAATCAACTAAGGTACCAATTTTGGGCGTTAAAATAGAGTTATTTTAACGTAACCGTACTCCCGAACCTTTGAACTCTCGTAGATCATTACAGGTGTCTAATCGACCTAGGTAAACTGATTGGTGGCGACTCCTATAAAAATCACGTTGCTACAATAACTTTTTCACATCTTATTTACTGTTATACCCCTTCTAACTCATATCTCTCCTTCCTAGATCCCCCGCACACACACACTCTCTGTCTCTCTTACCTTTCCCTATTTCAACTAATCTCTCTCCCTCCAGCTTGTCTTTCTTACCTTTCCCTATTTCAATTCATCTCTCTCCCTCAAGCGAGGTTCCACCCCCTCTACCAACTTTGCTAGCGGCCGATGCGAACAAGGACGGGCTCCGGTGAGATGGATTATGAGGGGATGACGTGAGGAGGAGGCAATGTGAATCGAGAGGCAGAGGTGGAAAGACGACGTGAATCGAGGTCGGAGGCAAAGAGGGCGTGAATCAAGGCCAAAGTGACGTGAATTGAGGACAGACGGATGAATAGACACTAATCGATGATGGTTATACGCGAATCAATGCTGGAACGAACAGACAGATGGGCATGAATCAAGGATGGACAAGGGATGCAACGAAGGGACGGATGAGGGACATGACAAAGGGACGTGACGGATAGGTGGATAAGAGATGCAACGGACAAATGAGAGAAGCGAGGAGAAGAGATAATGGAAGGGCAAAAGTGTAAATTGATTGACTTTTCTTAAACTACGTAAAATCGTAAATAGAGTAAATATTTCGGGACAGAGGGAGTACCAATTAGATAAGGGTCTCATCCCATCCATATTCCTTGGTTCGAGAGCCACTAGTCTAGATCAAGCAGAGAAACGTGGTCAATCCACTATTTGGATAAGAAGAGATCGATTCAGATAGTCCCTCCCATGTTCCAACAAATCATTGATTTTCTTTCGCTTACAAAGCGGTGATCAAAGATCCATAGTGTTCCCCTTACGTCGAGACCACTTATCGCTTTCTTGTGCCTTAAGTTTCTATGTTTTTTCCTTCCGCAATCTATAATCGAGAAATTGCTTGTTTAGCCTTTTCGATTTCTATTGCCTTCGCTTCGATGCATGTCTGGGCAAATTAGCTTTTCTTGTTAATTGATTCACTTGTTTGTTCATCTTTTGCTCTTTCTCCGGAATCCCATGAGCTTTATTTTTCATACATTCATGATAGTAGAGAACTTTTATTGTTGCTGATCACTGGAAATGTCTAACACATCGGCCAAACTTACTGATTAACTTGGTCTGGCAGCAATAGTTTTAGATGGTGTTTTCTGGCCACACATTGTTTGGGGCACTTATGGTGGTATGGTTAGTACAAATGTACAATTCAACAATGTTGAATCCTGTCAAGCTTACCAAGATGTCAGGTAAAGCCATAAGGCCCAATATTTAGCAAAAGTTGTCGGACATGGGAAGTTCACTTCGATCCACCTGATGAAACTGGTTATACCCTCTGGAACTGCATCTCCAATGCATGTAGAAATGAAAATGTTAACCACGGAGTACAGAGAGTGCTAAGTGAAGCATTAAAGAAGCTGCCAGCAGCAACATCAAGCTCCTAATATGAAGTTTGTCCAAGTATTATGGTCATGAAAGTATTTTGTTTTGCTCATGAGGCCTGAAAAAAGGTGGAGATCGCCATTGAATGGTTTGTCAGTTAACTTTTGGCCTCCTTGAGTGCAATCAGAATGGAGGTCTACTGGAGGAAGTTGTGGTTACTGGAAAAAGAGTGAAATCAGAACTCAAACATATTCTTGGTTTGAGTGAAGCTGATGTGATAATTCTTAGAACAATGTCAATGTTTGTTAAGATTGTGGTAATCTGCTGATGCTACCCGTGATCTTTTCACTATGAAGAAATATGGGAGATATCTTGTGCAATAAGCAAAGAGGATGGACCCAATTATAGGTCGGGATGAAGTCATTAAGATTTAGGGATGTTGTCATGATTCTGTCAAGGAGAACCAAGAACAATCTTGTTCTCCTTGGGCAGCCAAGGACTGCAAAACTGCAGTTGTGGAGGCTTTGGATTAGAGAATCATAAAAGATGATGCCCCTTGTCACATTGTTGGTAAGAAATTCTTTTCACTTGATGTGGGTGAATTTGTAGAAACGTTTCAAAAGAACAAAAATGACCTTTTGAAGGAAGTGGAAGAAGCAAAAGGCAAAGTGATCATCTTTGTGAGCTATCTCCACCTCTTGAAAACCCTGCTAGAAACAGCAACTTTAGCGGATCGATCCAACAACAACAACTTGATAATATAGAAGGTATCATGAAAAGAACACTTTTTTCTGGAAAAAGTTTCAGGAAGTTCATATTTATAAGCCTACTGTTGATCATACAATCACCATATCGCTAGGCTTGAAGTGGAAATATGAAGGTCATCATGGTGTTAGGATTCTGCATCAAGCACTTGCAATGCCAAAGTGACTATCTGTTCAATATATTTCAGGTACAAGCACCTTTCTTTTATCACTGGATGTTAATTATTAGTACATTAATTTTAAAACATTTTCTTTACAACTCATTTGCTTCTTAATACATTTCATGAACTTTTTAGGAAGACATTTACCAGACAAGTCAATTGATTTAATTGGGGCTGTTCAGCTGAGATTAGTGGGGGTGTGTTAACACATTTCTTCTGAATGGCTTACTGGAGGCAGTTGGTGTTGGGAATCCGAACGAGTTTCACGCTATTAAATTAGCGTACACCAGGATTGGATTGCAGAAATAATCACACGGGTACCTTGTTTTCGAAATTCCACAAATGCAGAATTCTCCAAGTTTTACACGCTTGAATTCCTTCTCCATCGGTTGCACTATATGAGTGTTTGTGCTATTATTGTTTCTATGTTTTCTCTTGTTTTTTTTTTTGAGATCATCTTTCAACAATGCACAATCACTCCTTTTATAGGCAAAAGTACAATAACTTCTCTTAGAAGCTAAAGTACAACTTCTTTTAGAAGTCAAGTGCAATAACTTCTCTCAAAAGCTAAAGTACAACTTCTTTTAGAAGTCAAGTACAATAACTTCTCTCATAAGCTAAAGTACAACTTCTTTTAGAAGTCAAGTACATAACTTCTCTTAGAAGCTAAAGTACAACTTCTTGTAAAAGTTAAATCGGGTAGAGTTCAAAATGTGTCGTGGAACCCTTGGGATCTCTTAATCCTGTCAAATTAGTCCCCAACTAATTTATTGTTTACAAGTCAGTACAACATTTTGTACGACCTTGTAAAATCTCCCAGGATTTCAGAGACAATTCACAAGTACCCATTTTATTCTATTTCGTTCACCGTCCAATATTGTTGCACATAATCCGTACTACACCAACCACATCCAAATCGTGGTACTGTCAATACGGAATTAAATATGTGCACATCTCTTCAAGTTTATTTGGACTTTAAATGATTTAGAAAAACATTTAGAAAATCTATATATACCATATATGTAATGCCCGGACTATCCGAAGTGATTAGGTCCCGGGGTAAGTGAATTGGGAGCAAAGAATTTTTTTTATTTGGGAATTAAGTTTAATTAATGTGAGGGGACATTAAATTAAGTGTTGGACATTCATAAAAATTAAGCTTAGCCTTGGGCAAGAAAATTAGTGGTGAAAATGATGGACTTCAAAAGTGAGGGACTCAATTGAACAAAGGAATTGCTGTAGGTTGGGCTCAATTGCCCAAATTCAAAAGATTGAAGGACTAAGGAGGGAATTGGCCCATTTTCATGGCCTTGGATGCCATGCCATTCAAAATAATATATTTAATGCCACCTCCACCTCCATAGGATTCTTCCACCCACCTTTGTCCCCCACTTTCACCATTTCATCATTTAATTTCACCAACTTTTCTAATTTGTCCCCCACTTTGTCTCCCACCTTCCCATTTGAATTTTGACTTCATCAAGGCATGTTCCCACCCCATTTTGGACTTGGATGGCCGGACATACACTCCCCCATTCAACAAAATACATTTCTCCACTCATCTTACCTCATTCAAGCCATTTCACTCTCTCTCTTCAATCTATCTCTACAAATCTCTCTCCATTCTCTCTAGTTTTGGCTAACACTTGTTCTTCTCTCCAAGAACATTTCTAACTCTTTTCCTTCCTCCAAAAATTCTTCCATCACTAGAAATCACCCTTCCATAAATTAAAACCAAGTGTTCTTGGTAGAATTCATGCTTTAAACACCCAAAGAGCAAGAATCAAGTGAGAGATTCAAAGAAAACCAAGGAGAGAAATTCGGCCATCTTCATTTCTTGGATGTTTTAAACTCTTCTCAAGGAGTTCTTTGTGTATGTGAGCTTCTAAGCTCATTGAGAGGAAGAATCAAGAAGAAAGTCCGAAGAACATCAAGCACACAGAATTCGGTCTCACCTCTTAGTTGAGGTTCCGTAAGTATAAACTAAGTGTTCTTGGTATTTTGATTTCTTTAAGTTAATTACCAAGTATTCTTGGTATTTTTTATAGATTCTAATAAATCTGGACATTTTGGTTCTTATCCTAGAAAATCATTTCTAGAGTCAGCAAGCAAGGAAAACGAAGGAAAACAAGCTCCTAAGAGCTTTTCGGTGTTGGTAAGGATTCTTATACTCTTTAGAGTATTCGAGCTCCTAGGTGATTATCAAAGAACCATGTGATCCAAGGGTGCTAAGAGGGCTTAAGTTAATTTTATTGCTTCGGCAATTCCGTTTTTGCTCATGAGCTAAGTTTAGCAAGCATACGGGCTAGGATTTAAGTAGGCCACCTTAAATGCCTATGCTAAGTGAGATCTCTGATTATGTAAAGTATGTAAAAATGATGAAATAAAACCTTAGGGATGCTTGCTGCGCTTCTGTAAATCAAGGTGTTAAGTGGTGTGTGTTTTGCATGCTTCTATGAATTTGTTGTGCATATTGACCCCGATTTCGATATTATGGTTATATGCATGTATCTTGTGTTTTCTTTGTCTTTGTGTTTTCTTTGCAGGAATTTGGAATAATCATTGCCATTACATTCTTGGCATATGTTAGGCCTTAAAGGCCATATGTTAGGCTTTGGAAGCCATACGGAATCCTTATTGAGATTTAAATCTCACCCGCCCTACTCTACCTTTGTAGGAAAAAGCGTGCTCGAAAGATTGAGCTAAGAGTCCTAAGTACTCTTTCTGTGGTGTTAAGGTTGAGTATGTAAATAGTATTTGCTCAAATTATTCTAAGTATTTATCTTTAGTTGCTTAAAAATCAAGCTAATAAAATGTGGACTTTGTGTGCAGGACTACGAGTCTAGAAACTGTGGGAACAATGTCTTAAGGTGGATTTGTGTTCTTTGGAATATGGCTTGCTTTTAAGCATGTAATAGTTGGTTTTAGTTAAAAGACCAAATTTATGGACTTAGCTAAAATTCGGCCAAACTTAGTATTTTGGGCTTGTAATATGGACTATGGACACTTTGGGTGCTTTTATTGCTTGGTCAACTTACCAAGGCCCATGCATGTTTTATGGAAGTATGATTTTCATGAAAACTGGAAGCATGTGTAAATTGGGCTTAAATGTGTGTAATGGGCTTAACTAAGAATTTGGACAAAGTTGAATATGTTCTTGTTAATTTTGGTCCATATGCATGTTAAGTACAGAAAAGGCCCATAAGCCCATGTTTATGTGAAAACATGCTATGTTTGGTTAAGTATGTGCACACTAAGATGAACATGCAAGAAAACTTGGAAAAGCATGAAATTTGGATGCATGTGTAAAGATTGGCTAATAAGGAGAATACGTGCACATATGTGAATTTGTGTATGCCTAAGCATTAGTTTGCTTATAAAAGCATTAAGAGGTTACGTGCACTAGTGAATACCAAAATACATAAGCATGCGAAGCATATGCATGAAATTAAGTTTTCAAACTTAAGTTGGTGTTTTGGTTGTCATGCATAATCTTGGCTAGAGCTTGGTAAATACCATGAAAATGAACACATGAAACCCACATAGGTGCTAGCTTGTTTCTGAGAGCATTTCAACTTAACATTAATTAAAGAACTTAACGAGCTAGTACTAGTAAGTATCCTGGGGTTCGTGCCCATAAGTCTTAATGAGTTTTTTTTTTTTAAAAAAAAACCCCTTCTATGTAATGAAAACTTCTGTTGCATGTTTTAAGAAATTGGGCCCAAATGGGTCAGGGACAGTTTAGGGCACGATAATATATATAATTTTATATATAGAAAATAATATTTCCAAAACAATATTTTTTCTAAATCGACCACGTGGATTTCTTAATCTAAAAAACCAAGAGACATACTCCACAATATTCACTCTTATTTCAAGAGCGGTGAATTCTATGTTGAATAATCATGAACTTAACATGTTACATTTATGTGATCCAACATGTCCAAGTATATCCTATATTAGGCATCATTGGTTGACATATCAAAATCACATAAAGTATACATTTAAATTCATATTATTCTCAAGTTTACGAAATAAATAATATTTACTCTTTCTCAACAGTTGAAGGTCTAAGAGTAATTGATTTGGTCCTGTTCAAATATTTATCTCCATAAATATCCACATACACATTAGGAATCAATATTCCAATGATTAAGACAAATCACTATATCTCATATAGTAATGTCATATGTGCAATCTTTTATGAGCAATCAACCCATGTATATACTCATAGATTGTGAACACCTTTTAAAGAACTATAAAGATGAATCAAGTCTCATGTGACATGATCTCCATCATCTATCAATCCATATATAATATAGTTCTTATGGGTTTATCATAGTAGGAGATAACAAAGTTTAAGTTGGCTTTGATGAGCACAACAAATCTTTCAATCTCCCACTTGTGATTCAAAGCCAATTAGCACCTATTCTAAGACCCATTTCCTTTACATGTTTCTCAAAAACCTTTTGAGACAATGGTTTAGTCAGTGGGTCTGCCACGTTTTCCGCTGAAGTAATCTTTATGATGCTTACATCTCCTCTTTTGACAATTTCTCTTATCAAGTGAAATTTCCTCTGCACGTGCTTCATGCGTTGATGAGCACGGGGCTTTTTGACTTGAGCAACAGCCCTAGTGTTATCACAGTACAGAGTAATTGGAGATTCTATGTTTGGAACAACTTCAAGTTCCTGAATGAACTTCTTGATCCAAACAGCCTCTTTTGCTGCTTCAGAAGCGGCAATGTATTCGGCCTCAGTTGTAGAGTCAGCCACAATACTTTGCTTGAAGCTCCTCCAACTGAAGGCCCCACCATTTAGTCCATAAATGAATCCAGAATTTGATTTACCATCATCTGGATCAGATTGGAAGTCAGAATCAACGTATCCTTTTACTTCCAATGAACCACCACCATAGATTAAGCAATGATGCTTTGTCCTGTTAAGATATTTCAAAATATGCTTAACAGCGGTCCAATGACCTTCCCCAGGGTTGGATTGGTACCTACTTACAACACTCACTGCTTGTGCTATATCGGGCATAGTACACAACATTGCATACATGATGCTGCCAACAGCAGAAGCATAAGGGCAACGTTTCATTTTATCCATTTCCTCATCAGTCTTAGGAGATATCTTTTCGAAAAGGATGATTCCATGACGAGAAGGCACGAAGCCTTTCTTGGAATCTTGCATGTTGTACTTAGCCACGATCTTATCAATGTAAGTAGATTGAGATAACCCCAACAATCTTCGGCCTCTATCTCTATAGAGCTTAAGACCAAGGACATATGATGTCTCACCCAAATCCTTCATAGAAAAATGAGTAGACAACCATAGCTTCACTGCTGATAACATTTCCACATCATTCCCAATGAGTAGAATATCATCAACATATAGGACAAGGAAGGTGATAGCACTCCCTTGTGTCTTCTTATAGACACAAGCTTCATCCGGATTTTGTGAGAAGCCAAATTGTTTAACTGTCTCATCAAAACGGATGTTCCAACTTCTGGAAGCCTGTTTAAGTCCATAAATGGACCTATTCAGCTTACATACTAACTGTTCCTCCCAACTAGATACAAATCCTGCAGGTTGGCTCATATAGATATCTTTATCAAGATACCCATTCAAGAAGGCAATTTTCACATCCATCTGCCATATCTCGTAGTCATAGTATGCAGCTACGGCTAACAGAATCCTGATGGATTTAAGCATGACTATTGGCGAAAAGGTTTCCTCATAATCAATTCCTACCTTTTGATTATACCCCTTTGCCACTAATCTTGCTTTAAAGGTTTCCACCTTTCCATCAGGTCCCCGTTTTCTCTTATAAATCCATTTACAACCAATAGTCTTAATATTGATTGGTGGATCTACGAGAGTCTAGACCTGATTCTTATGCATAGAATCCATTTCTGAATTCATAGCATCAATCCATCTATACTTGTCAACATCCTTCATTGCCTCCTCATATGTTCTAAGATCTTGTTCGCAATCTTCTGAAATCATCATGAATGATTCATTCAGAAGTGTTAACTTTTGAGGCGGACGAATGATCTTTGAACTTTTTCGAATAGGCTCTAAAGGAATATTAACTCGAGTACTATCATCAGAAGTAGTACTATCAGATGTTTTAGTTAACTATTGTAAAATAATCCCATTATCTTTTCTAGAGTCAACCACAAAATCTTCTTCCATGAAGACCGCATCCCTACTAATGAACACTTTTTGTACATTTGGATTATAAAAATAATAACCCATAGTGTCTTTTGGGTATCCTACAAATAGGCATTTTTCTGTTCTAGATTCCAACTTTGTAAATTTTTGCTTCCTAATATGTGCAGGATAGCCCTAAATTTTTAAGTGTCTCACACTCGGTTTTTTGTTAGTCCATAACTCGTATGGAGTTTTTGGGACCGATTTAGTTGGAACTCTAGTCAACAGGTAGACAGCGGTCTCTAACGCATATCCCAAAAAAGACACTGGTAGATCGGCCATGTTTATCATTGAGCGCATCATATCCAATAAGGTACGATTTCTTCTCTCAGAAACACCATTGAGTTGTGGTGTTCCCGGTGGTGTCAATTGTGAGAGAATTCCATTATCTTTAAGATAACCTTTGAACTCATCGGAAAGGTGCTTGCCCCCTCTATCGGAGTGAAGGCACTTGATACTTCTACCCTTTTGTTTCTCAACCTCATTTCGAAATTCTTTGAACTTTTCAAAGGCTTCCGATTTATGTTGTAACAAGTAGATGTACCCGTATCTAGAATAGTCATCAGTGAAAGTGATGAAATAATAGATACCACCTCTTCCCATGTGGTTTATAGGTCCACATACATCAGTATGTATGAGATCTAATACATTTGAGTGCTTTCACCTTTTCCAGAAAAAAGGTAATCTAGTCATCTTTCCCTGAATGCAAGATTCACAGGTTGGATAAGTTTCTAATGTTAAGGAACTTAAAGGACCATCCTTAACCAACCTTTCAATTTTTTTGGCGTTAATATGACCAAGTCTCAAATGCCAAAGATAAGTGGGAACTATCTCTTCCCTTGTTCGCTTTGTTGAACCATTCCCATCACATGGTTCAGATTCAACATGCATATTGCTTTCATGAAGGGTATGCAAGAAATAAAGACCATCTTTTTTTAAACCACTTGCCACAAATTTGTTACGAAATCTAATCGTAACTTTATTATGAAATGGGAATGAATATCCCATGTCATCCAATTTTGAAATAGAAATCAAATTTCTCCTGACTTGCAGCACATAAAGATAATATTTCAAATAAATAGTGGTTCCATCTAAAAGAACTAATTTAAAAGTTCCTAAAGAGATGGCTGCAACTCTTACATCTGATCCCATCAACAATGAGATCTCTCCTTCACTCAGCCTTCTTGTTTCCTAGAACCCCTGCCATGTGTTACACACATGAGTGGTTGCCCTGGAATCAAGACACCAGGAATTCGTAATTCCATGCATTAAGTTTGTCTCAATGATAAAGACAGAAGACTTACCATCTGATGGCTTCTTGTTCACTGTAGCAATGTAATGTTTACAATTACGCTTCCAGTGACCTTTCTTTCCGCAGAAATGACATTCATCTCTGGACTTGTCCTTCCCTTTCTTTTTAGGCTTATTCCTAACTTGAAGAGGGTTCTTACCCTTGTTCTTTTTGTTGTTCTTGTGCCTGGTCGTGAAGGACTGTCCTTCCATGACCATGATGGGCTTATCCTTCTTAAGCAACTCTTCCGCTCTTTGCAACATATTGCGCAGTTCAGGAAGTGTTACTATCTTGTCATTCATATGGAAGTTCAAAACAAAGTTATTGAATGACTTAGGCAACGAGCACAAGATAATGTCTATCTTGGTCGTATGGTCCATCTCAGCGCCAAGGGAATCCAACACATTGATATACCCAATCATGGTCATCACATGATCATGAACAGGTGTTCCCTCAACCATTTTGGTGGACATAAGCCCTTGCATGGCATTCATCCTAGCAGAACGATTCTGCATCTCAAACATCTCTTTTAGGCTATTCATAATTTCCTTAGCAGTTGGCATCTTTTCATACTGCTGTTGGAGCCTATTCTCGAGAGATGCCAAGATATAGCACTTAGCCAAGGAATCATGCTCATGCCAAACATCATATGCTTTCTTTTCCTCTTTATGATCATCATCAAGAGGGGGAAGTACAGGTGGCAACTCGTTCAAAACATGTGCCAACTTCCCTGCAGTGAGCACAATGTCAAGGTTTCTCTTCCAATCACAATAGTTTGCCCTATTGAGGCGGTTCTCTTCCAGATTCTTAGCAAATTGAGGACTAATGTTGTTCATGATTCTATAAAAGAACACACAAACAAAATACATAAGGCATAGCGGAGAAAATCAATATTTTCTTTAAATGTATCATATACAAGAAAGTACTAATTGCATTCAAAGTCACCCTCATGACCATAACATATCATATATGAGCAATTAGAAAACAAGAACTTCATTTAATTGTAAGACTACTCCTTTTGGAATTAATCTAACAATAACGAAGCAATTATCATACCATATTTATCTTATAACATTTATAAGATTCTTGCTTTTAATTTTGGCTTCTAAAGACAATATACCCGCTATCCATTTTAGATCGGCATCTCTTTAGTCAAGTGTACACCCATTGTCTAGATGCATTATATTGCTGTGAGAAACCAAATCATTTTAATTAAGTCCCCACTTGGCTATAACACATCCATTATCACCATAAAGTAAATCAATAAGCACAAATTATCATCAACTTAGTCATCTCCTTTTGGTATCAAACTAAGCCAACAATATCCATACTCATTATTTACGACAATGGAAAGCCTTTAGAAAATTAATCTTCTAAAGATATAATTTTCTATCTCTCACACTTGATATTAAATACTGAGGAAATTTATTTTGTATTTTGAACAATTCAAAACACAAATTAATTTTTACAATTTTCACCATAACTGTAAAATATATTGCAACATTTGCACAAGCATGCATAATAATTCTCAACAATTAATTCAAGCAATTATCATGCATTCAT
The DNA here is from genome assembly GCA_005392925.1 of Aquilaria sinensis. Lineage (NCBI taxonomy): Eukaryota > Viridiplantae > Streptophyta > Magnoliopsida > Malvales > Thymelaeaceae > Aquilaria > Aquilaria sinensis. The sequence continues at coordinate 305,611 of SMDT01002773.1, read as the reverse complement.
CCATATTTGCAAAATTTCAATAAATGAAATAATCATGCAAATAAGCTCCCACTGAATAAAGCATCCAATTATTCAGAAATAAATCATTCCAGAAAAATAAATATTCAAAATATTTAATTTTTGAAATTAATAAATAAATAGGAAACTTGAATAAATAAGGTAAACCATTTCACTTAAAAAAAATATGCATTTGGGCCATGCAAACGAAATTAAAAAAATGGCCCATTTGGGCCTTTTTCTACAGGCCCGAAAAATGCCCCCTTTTTTTTTTAAGGTTTGGTTTGCTGGACTTTCTCCAGCCCAAAATTCTTTTTCAAAAGGTCTGCTAGGCTTAGCCCAGCTATTGGGCCTCCCAGCTGCGCGGCCCACTTGCCCCTTCTCTCTCCCTCTTCGCGTCACACCATCACAGGCAGCAGGAGCTTCGCCTGCAGCAGCTACAGCAGCCACCAATCGCTGTCGACCTGAGCGGCGCTGCCTCCCAAGCGACCGGCGACCCATGCGGCGTCGTCCTACGGACCGGCAGCCGCCATTTCAGCCCCGTAAAGTCGCGACAGTCGCGATTGTTTTCTAAAATTTCCAGCAACGCTATCACCGTCAAATGGCAACAAAATTATATGAGTTTTGCTCCTCAAAGGCCGATGATCACAATGGAATAATTCCTTTTGATCAATTTCGCACACACAACACTTAATTTCGAAAATTAATGTTAGGGTTCTTGAACTTTTCATAAACCCAGATTCGAAACGAATCAAAATTCAAACCAGTTGAAGCGAAATCAAGCCTCCAAACCATGGGGCTATTGACCTTCGGCCTTGATGCTACGAAACCGAGCCATCCACCGGTGACTTTCACGGACGGTGGTGGCCGGGGAGCTTCGGGATCAAATCGGGCAATTCTTGGTTAGTTTCAAAAACTCAACCAGATCTTCTTTTTCTCAAAAACAGAGTTGTTTCGGTGTATCCATGTTCTCAACAAAAATCCAGTAACATCGAAACAACAAGATCATTCAAAACAAGCAAGGATTCAGATCCGTGTGGGTTTTGTGTGTTTGTGTTCATCATATGAACAATACACGAAAATCAAGAAAATAAATTCGTGAAAAACACACAAAAGATTATTCCACAACCAAAAATATGCTCTGATACCACTGTTGGGAATCCGAACGAGTTTCACGCTATTAACTTAGCGTACACCAGGATCGGATTGCAGAAATAATCACACGGGTACCTTGTTTTCGAAATTCCACAAGTGCAGAATTCTCCAAGCTTAACACGCTCGAATTCCTTCTCTCCCGGTTGCACTATATGAGTGTTTGTGCTATTATTGTTTCTGGACTAATTATGTCTCTTTTTTTTTAACAATGCACAACCACTCCTTTTATAGGCAAAAGTACAATAACTTCTCTTAGAAGCTAAAGTACAACTTCTTTTAGAAGTCAAGTACAATAACTTCTCTCATAAGCTAAAGTACAACTTCTTTTAGAAGTCAAGTACATAACTTCTCTTAGAAGCTAAAGTACATAACTTCATTTTAGAAGCTAAACCTTCTTTTAGGTAGAGTTCAGAATGTGGCGTGGGACCCTTGGGATCTCTTAATCCTGTCAAATTAGTCCCTAACTAATTTATTGTTTACAAGTTAGTACAACATTTTGCACGACCTTGTAAAATCTCCCAGGATTTCAGAGATAATTCACAAGTACCCATTTTATTCTATTCCGTTCACCGTCCAATATTGTTGCACATAATCCGGACTAGACCAACCACATCCAAATCGTGGTACTGTCAATACGGAATTAAATATGTGCACGTCTCTTCAAGTTTATTTGGACTTTAAACGATTTAGAAAAACATTTATAAAATCTATATATACTATATATATAATTTTATATATAGAAAATAATATTTCCAAAACAATATTTTTTCTAAATTGACCACGTGGATTTCTTAATCTGAAAAACCAAGAGACATACTCCACAATATTCACTCTTATTTCAAGAGCGGTGAATTCTATGTTGAATAATCATGAACTTAACATGTTACATTTATGTGATCCAACATGTCCAAGTATATCCTATATTAGGCATCATTGGTTGACATATCAAAATCAGATAAAGTATACATTTAAATTCATATTATTCTCAAGTCTACGGAATAAATAATATTTACTCTTTCTCAACAGTTGAAGGTCTAAGAGTAATTGATTTAGTCCTGTTCAAATATTTATCTCCATAAATATCCACATACACATTAGGAATCAATATTCCAGTGATTAAGACAAATTACTCTATCTCATATAGTAATGTCATATGTGCAATCTTTTATGAGCAATCAACCTATGTATATACTCATAGATTGTGAACACCTTTTAAAGAACTATAAAGATGAATCAAGTCTTATGTGACATGATCTCCATCATCCTTCAATCCATATATAATATAGTTCTTATGGGTTTATCATAGTAGGAGATAAAAGTTTAAGTTGGCTTCGATGAGTACAACAAATCTTTCAGTTGGGATAAGGAAAGAAGTCCCACTCTTGGCACTAAAGTTGATGGTAATTACGAGTAGAACCAGTCATGTGGGTTTGTTCTAAGCTGTAAATAAAGTGATATATGGGGGCACTCAGCGTTTTACCTAAACCTAAGGCCCCACTAAAACCAGCAAACACGCTAATTCCTAAATGTTAATTTCATTTTAACTAGGCCTTAGTTGTTGGGAGCTTGTGCAAACTTGAGAGTGCAACGTAACAGTCTGCCCAAAGCTGATGACGATATCGAAAGAGAAAAGAAGCAGCTTCAAGCACTTGAGCAAGAGAATGACAAACCTAGAGTTGCTGAAGTATTAGCCCTCAAAAAGATGAAGAATACACTTTTTCTTTCTCCCTGCTCCCTCAATATTGCATATAAGATTTAAATGTTGCAGCAGGTACCATGCAGGTCTAGAAAGAAGTTGCAGATTTGATCGAAAAGCATCAGTCTCTAATGGTCAGACATAAGAGGAGGAAAGCAAGCATATCTATGAACTAAAAATAGAAGAAGCTAGAGAAGCGGAAGTGTATACTGCAGATGGCATGGAAGAAATATGATTCAGAGAAAACTGTTGTCGAGAGACTAGAAGCTTCCATAGAATAGCTTGAAAAGACAAGGAAGAGGACGTAACACTAAGTGAAAATACAGGGACAGAACATGTTACGATAGAAGTTTCTTGTGGCTTAAGTAGCTTAAGATTATCCTTATCACTTTAGCCTATTTTTCAGTTTGGTAGTGTTGGTACTGAACTAAAACACATGAACTTGCTTCGTAGGTATAAGAAGCCATTGCTGTAAAACTCTCATATACAGAAAAAGAGTGATTACAAAGAATGGTTATTTACATGGTATCAGAGCGAATCGATCTAACACGCTGATATGTCAAGTGACAACAACAGCAGCAAAAAGATGACAGTAGGGTCGAGCTCAATGCCGACTGGAGCTGACGCCATGTCCCCATACTACCTCAACTTGTCCGACACACCAGGGACCATTCTAGTCACCTGTCTATTAAAGGATGAAAACTACCCTACGTGGCGACGAGCAATGCTTAACGCATTCAGAGCGAAGAACAAAATTGGATTCATTGATGGATCCTTGGAGAGGCAGGAGGATGATCAGTCGCAATCACAAGCATGGATGAAATGCAATTCCATGGTAATGGCATGGATCTTTAACGCACTCGCCACAGAACTTCATAGTAGTGTCGCATATGCCAACACAGCGAAGGAGATGTGGATCGACCTACAAGAAAGATTTTCTCAAGGTAATATTCCTCGTATCCACGAACTTAAACGGGAGATAGCACTCATGCAACAGAATGATCTGCCCATCATGACATATTACACGAATATGAAAGGATTGTGGGATGAACTATCTGCCTACACCGCCATTCCTGTTTGTACTTGTGGCGCAGCAAAGGAGCTCATAACCGAAAGAGAAGGTGAGAAGGTTTATATATTTCTTATGGGGCTAAACGAGAAGTTCAGTGTGATTCGGTCACAGATACTAAACATGGAGCCAATGCCGTCGCTGAGTAAAGTCTATGCACTTATGGTGAAGGAGGAAAAACAATTGAACCTAGTTGGAAACAAGGCCACTGTGACTGAAGCCGTAGCCTTTGTGGCCAAACCAGTGAAGGGCAAACAGAAAAAGAGTGATTACAAAGAATGGTTATTTACATGGTATCAGAGCGAATCGATCTAACACGCTGATATGTCAAGTGACAACAACAGCAGCAAAAAGACGACAGTAGGGTCGAGCTCAATGCCGACTGGAGCTGACCCCATGTCCCCATACTACCTCAACTCGTCCGACACACCAGGGACCATTCTAGTCACCTGTCTATTAAAGGGTGAAAACTACCCTACGTGGCGACGAGCAATGCTTAATGCATTCAGAGCGAAGAACAAAAATTGGATTCATTGATGGATCCTTGGAGAGGCAGGAGGATGATCAGTCGCAATCACAAGCATGGATGGGATGCAATTCCATGGTAATGGCATGGATCTTTAACGCACTCGCCACAGAACTTCATAGTAGTGTCGCATATGCCAACACAGCGAAGGAGATGTGGATCAACCTCCAAGAAAGATTTTCTCAAGGTAATATTCCTCGTATCCACGAACTTAAACGGGAGGTAGCACTCATGCAACAGAATGATCTGCCCATCATGACATATTACACGAATCTGAAAGGATTGTGGGATGAACTATCTGCCTACACCGCCATTCCTGTTTGTACTTGTGGCGCAGCAAAGGAGCTCATAACCAAAAGAGAAGGTGAGAAGGTTTATATATTTCTTATGGGGCTAAACGAGAAGTTCAGTGTGATTCGGTCACAGATACTAAACATGGAGCCAATGCCGTCGCTGAGTAAAGTCTATGCACTTATGGTGAAGGAGGAAAAACAATTGAACCTAGTTGGAAACAAGGCCACTGTGACTGAAGCCGCAGCCTTTGTGGCCAAACCAGTGAAGGGCAAGACCACTCAGTTTGTCAAAAATCTTGACAAAAGCAACCTCCGATGCTCACATTGCGGAAAGAATGGTCATGAATTAAACGGATGCTTTGAACTGATTGGATATCCAGACTGGTGGACATCAAAGCCTAAACCCGCAGGGAACCACAGCAAAACTGGACAGAAAAGAGCTAACAATGTGACAGCAGGTCAAGCTAGCAGTTGTAGTGCTGTGGATGACTCAAAAGGTCCAACCTTCACACAAAAACAATACGACCAACTTATGTCGCTGCTCTCAAGTCATGATAGCCATGTGAACTTTGTCGGTAAGGTCACCAATAACTCAACATGTTGGATAATTGATAGTGGTGCTTCAGAACATATGACATTTCAGGAATCAAGTCTCACAAATATTCAGGGAAACACTTCAGCCCCTTCAATTCGAATGCCTGACGGGAACACTCTGAGCACACACTCCTTCGGCCAAGCTCACCTAGCTCCCAATCTAAAATTAAATCATGTTCTTTTTGTGCCCTCCTTTACCTGTAATCTTTTGTCAGTCAGTAAACTGACCAAGGACCATAATTGTTCAGTAACCTTTCTTCCTGATTCTTGTGTTATCTAGGACCTGGAGTCGAAGAAGCTGATTGGCACGGGTGAAGAAAGAGATGGCTTATACTACTTCAGGAAGTTCCAAGAACAAGTTGCTGCAATGACAAGAACAGATGAACTATCTGTTACATGGCACAGACGTTTAGGTCATGTACCTTTCAAAAAATTGCCTACGTTTTCAAGACTTTCAGATTTGCTCCTTAGAAACTTGGATATTTGTTGTGATTCCTGTCATCGTGCCAAACAAACTAGAAAACCTTTTCATCTCAGTAACAGTTCTACCAAATGCTGCTTTGAACTGGTACATTTAGACATCTGGGGACCATATAAAACCCCTTCTTTATCTGGTGCACGTTATTTTCTAACCATTGTCGACGATTTCAGCCGAAGCACCTGGGTATATTTGGTTCAACATAAATCTGATGCAACAGCCAATTTTTCCCATTTTCATGCAATGGTTAGAACTCGATTCTTGAAAGAAGTTTAATTTGTATGGACAATGCACCAGAACTCGTTTCTGGGACCATGCTCAACTATCTCCAACAAAATGGCATTAGACTTCAAACCACTTGTCCCTACACGCCTCAACAAAATGGGGTTGTGGAGAGGAAACACCGACACCTTCTTGAGATAGCCAGAGCAATAAGGTTCCAAGCCAATTTGCCTATCAAATACTGGGGGGAATGTGTCTTGACCGCCACTCATTTGGTTAACCTCACTCTTTGTCAACTCTAGATGGCAATAGTCCCTATGAAATTCTCTTTTTAAAAACACCCCATCTTAATCACCTTCGTGTCTTTGGTTGCTTGTGCTACGTTCATTCAAAACCCAAAGATAAATTTGAACCTCGCTCCAAACCTTGCGTCTTTCTTGGTTACTCTACTGGGCAAAAGGGTTACAAAGTCCTCGACTTAGAAACACAAAAACTTGTTGTTTCAAGAGATGTTGTATTTTATGAAGACAGGTTTCCTTTTGAATCCAAGAATGAAGAACCAAGAATTACACCTATCTCCACTACAAATCTTGAAGTAGTCGACGAACCCAACCTTGACATCACCGTTCTCACCGACTCCATTCAAAGGGAACCTGCGGCAAGCCATGGAGAAGGGGTAGACCTAAGCACAAACTCAAAACCCATACAAGAAAGACCAAAAAGAACCCAACAGCTCCCCTCTTACTTGCAGGACTTTGTTGTGGAACTTCCTGAAGGTGATGAGTGATCCACACCTGCAGCAAATCAGGCTTCTTCAGGTACACCCTACTCTCTACTTTTTCACCTCTCATACCCCCAATTTTCATCCTGTCATAAAGCCTATCTTGCAGCCCTTACTACTCATAAAGAATCGTAGACCTATATTGAGGCTTGCACAGATCCTAAATGGACCGAGGCAATGAGACAAGAGGTTGAGGCCCTTGAAAAAAACCAGACATGGGACCTAGTGAGATTGCTAGCCAGGACATGTCCCATTGGCTGCAAATGGGTGTTCAAAGTTAAACACAAGTCAGATGGCAGTGTGGAACGTTATAAGGCAAGATTGGTAGCTAAAGGGTTTAGTCAAGTGGAAGGCATTGATTTCACTGAAACCTTTGCGCCTGTTATAAAACTCACTACTATTCGATGCTTGTTGTCTATAGCTGCAGCAAAGGGATAGGAATTGCATCAGATGGATGTACATAATGCCCTTCTTCAAGGCGACCTAGATGAAGTCATTTATATGGAACCACCTCCCGGGTATATAAAATCTGGAGATAGTCGAGTATGCAAATTGAAATGGTCACTTTATGGCCTAAAACAAGCTCCACGTCAATGGTTTGCCAAGTTGTCATGTGCATTGGTAGGATATGGATTCCAGCAATCTAAATCTGATTACTCCCTGTTCACACTAAAGGTCAGAAACATATTTGTTGCCGTGCTTGTTTATGTCGATGATATGATAATTGCTGGCAACAACTCAGATGAAATTTGCAAGGTGAAAGATTATCTACATGTCCATTTTCATATTAAAGTTCTTGGCAAACTAAAATATTTTCTTGGACTTGAGACTGCGAGATCTCCAGATGGAATCTTTGTGTCGCAAAGGAAGTATACTCTTGATATACTAAATGAAACAGGTATGATGGGATGTAAACCCGCCAGCTTTCCTATACGGAAACACATGAACTTGCTTCGTATAAGAAGCCATTGCTGTAAAACTCTCATATACAGAAAAAGAGTGATTACAAAGAATGGTTATTTACAGAACACTTTGCTAATGTTGTAAGCCATGATACTGACGTCCCCACCACAAGGATGGAAGCAAATCAGAAAAAGAGGCTGCTCGGACTGGCTGGGAGGTTGCATCAAATAGTTACAGGGCAAGACCAAGCAGTTGATGCTGTTTCAGATACTGTATTGCAACCAAGGTCTAGCTTTAAAATGCACCAAAAACCAACTAGCTTGTTCCTTTTTTTAGGACCAACTGGTGCCGGCAAGTCTGAGCTCACGAAGGCCTTGGCAGAACAGCTCTTTGATGAGGAAAATCACTTGATTAGATTTAACATGTTAGAATATACATGTAGTAGCTGTCTCTCACAGATTTTCGAAGCAGCTCCTTGGAAAGTTTGACAATTCATTCTAGCATCTCTGTTAGTTTGCTCAACAAAGATCAATTTAGTCTGTCTGGCCAATTCAGTTTCGCTTATCATCCGAGTTTTCAACATCCTTCTCTTCGAGAGTGCTAAAAGGCATAAAGTTGGGCTGAAAGAGTACAAATACCCGAACAAGAACAGAGAACATTTATAGATCTTAATAAAATGACGTTTTACACGTTATATGGCCTGCTTCATTCTATACACAAGCGATAGACAATCACCTGTCAAATGCTACATTGCAATGATTACAAGTCTTTCTTCATTGTCAATGAATGAGCTAGAAGTATCATAATACAGTAGTTAAAAAAAGAAAAAGAAACTAAATATATATGTCTCCAATAACAAAAGTGGCATAACCATCACTGTTTTAGGTTTATTCAATTTAACTAAAAAATTGAATCAGCCCAATCCATGTCCACCCCTAACTACAAGCCTAAAGCTTCTGCCAGCAGAGACACTGTTGGAGGAACAATTTAATTATGACAAGCCACAAATCCTATATATATTGGCGAAACTATTGATGTTAGTTAATTTTATTACTTTGAACAGTTAATCACATATAATCTACCTAGGTGTGCTTTCTTGTGGAGTAGGAGGTGAGGAACCCTCTAATCCTCTCAAGCTCAAGTCCGTATACTATCATTTGAAGCACAATGCTTGATCTTGGAGCTAGAAATGAAGCACAACCTTTGTGGAGAAATGAAGCACAGTGATAAATCGACAGTGGAGCAAATTGCATAAATAGTTTTTAATCTTTAATTATTGTTTTACTCTAGTCCCTAACCTATTAATGTTCTGATTTGATCCTAAATTTATTAAAATTGTTTTGTTTTGGTCTCTCACCAAATCAAATTCATCAACTTAGAATAACTGTCGGTCATAAACTTTTAAAAGTCTAATTTAGATGTTTGGTAACTATTTGTCGGTAAATTTAAACAGTTTAACATTTTTTTGACAATAAATAGACAATTTAAATTAGTAGTTTTTTCTTCTTAAATAAAATCAGTTCAATTTATAAAAAAAAAATATTTGAATTTTTTATTGTTTATAAAAAAATTATTATACAGATTAAATTAAGACAGCTATTGCTTGGTTTAAATTATGATTTTAAAAGTTGTTATCAGAGAAATATTTTGAGTTAACTAATTTTATCTAATGGAGACTAAAATAGATTTTTTTAATAGATTTAGAACTAAGGGCGAGTTCATTTCGCTTTAATCCAATTAATGTGGGCTCATTTTTCACGGGTTAAAATTGGGTTGGGTTCTGGTTGAAAGGACCCATGAGATTGGCTATGAAAATGGGCCTTATTTTGGTGTTATTTACACTCTGATGCCATATGTGTCTTCTCTTTTGTCTCTTGGTGACAACCATAGCAGAGAAATTGGATGGTTTGCTTCCTTCCTTAATTCTAGTTCTGCCGAATGAGGTATAGCGACGATTGGGTTCTTTTGCACCGGATCCACCGTGGGCGAACTGGACCTGGCCTACTAGATGGAGGCAAACTGGATCCACCGTGGCCAGTTGTTGCCTCCATTGAGTTTACATGCACGAAACCGGAGAACGCCTTCAAGAGAACAATTAACTACAGTCGGAGCACTTTAGCCTTCACCGTGGTGATGAGCAAATCTGAGAGCATCTCGAGCACAGGCAAAGATTCGATTTCGTGATGGTGGGGATTGTGGGTGTTGGCGATGGCGATCGCAGCTATGGCAATGACCCAACGACGTACAAGACTACAAGATCAATGGGATGCAAGACGAGCAAGCGAGCCAGGGCCGGATCCAGAGGTAGAACAAATTCAAGATGAAGAAAAGGAAATGGATGAATGAGTTACTGAAGAACTGGAGGTTGAATATTCGGAGATGCAAAGAAAGAGATGGTGGCAGGTGAATGTAAATAAGATGAAAATTTTGGCTACTTTCCCACCCATAGACACAGGTCATTTTGACCCATGAGAAACCCGTTTACAACCCACGAATAATGACCCCCCATTAATCCCATTAATTCAAAACGAACTGCCCCTAAAATGAAATACTTTTAATCCGTTTAGGACCAAAATAGAACATTCAATAAATTAGAGATTAAATAAAATAATAATTAAATGTTAGATACCATTCACGAAAATTACTCATCGACAATGGGTATCAAGCAGGCATAGCATTATATGTAATTAAAAATAATGTATGGCCTATATACAAATAAGATTACAGATATGTTACATTAATATATAGGTTTGACCTCCTATAAAAGAATCGGCGTGAATGCCTCCACTTCACGTAAAAATTTAAGATATGTACAATTCAAATGATAGATGTATATAGAACTCGATGTCTAAAGCAAATGATAGATATCTATAAAACATGTGCTTATGTACAAATAAGATAATAAATATGTTACAGATATATTCAATTATATACACGAGATCATATATATTTACAAAACTTTTCGGCCAATTTATTTATTTTTTCCTTTTAGCTTTTATTAAGTTAATGATCAAACTGTGAAAGATGAACATAAATTAATTATGTTTCTATCATATCTTCTCGCTACTGATAATTGAGTTTTGTAAAATGAGTTATTTACTTAAAAGCTCTACGGTTGAATAAAGTAATTTGGTCTACAATTGCTAAAATTGAAAATAAATGTTTCTAAATGAATTTTTCATTAATATTAAAAAGTAGAATTTGAGTTGATAAAAGATACAATCATTCACTGAATTATTTTAAATGAAAAAAAATATCCATCATTTTGAAGCACGTACAGTGTTATGTTTCAATCACAACTAATCATTTTTAATAATTAGAACATAACATAAAGAGAGGCCAACTCATAATTAAAATTTAGCAAAATTTTAATTGATTAACAAAAATTTATAGGTGAGAATATTTAGTTGTTTATTATTTTCATTTTTAATATTAAATTTATTGAAACAATATCCACTAGTATCAAAATAGCCTTGTATATTCTATGTGCCCTCTAACACAAAGATTGAATCATTTTTACTACTTTTAGACTTGAAAGCATTTGAAAAGAATAAGTTTTGAAATCTCAGCAAGTAATACATGCCCTCCTATTTTCTTTGACTACTTAACAAGCTCTTGAATAGATAGGCTATCAAATATAACTTACTATGAGAACATAAGATAAAGTTTTTATTAGTGTTAACAATGCCTTTGAACTTTATTGGCGTGAAAGAAATACAATCACTACTAAAATAACTGACTTTACCAACTGCCATTTTCCAACGTGCAGCAGTTGGTAATTACCAACGGTCATGTAAAGGACTCGGTTTCCATCGTGTAGTTGTAGTTACCAACTGCCAGCAGTTTGTAATTTACCAACGGCTGACAATTGGTAACTTACAGTTGGGTAGTTACCAACTTCCGGCAATTGGTAACTTACCATCTGCTGGCAGTTGGTTACTAAGTTACCAACTGCGGGCAGTTGGTAACTTGGCAGTTGGTAATTACCAACTGCCGGAAGTTGGTAAGGTTGTTGTTATGAAGCCGTTGGTACTGACCCTTCGTGGAAGTTGGTAAATCTCGCATTTGCGCGTTCGTTATGTATATTAAACGTTCCAGGTTTCGGTTGTTTCGTATTTTTTCCCGTTTTAATCCGCATTCAAAAGTAAAATACCAATTCAAAAGTACGCCCGGCTTTACTCAGCAATAAACATTACACAACTATGCCAACATAATTGAAATAAAATATTCTCAACTACAGCATAATTAAAGCAATAACAGATATGTCTGAAAGAAAGCATTCAACATTCAACGGCTTACACATTTCATAAATATCAAGTCAGTCTGATTTAGGTCTAAAAATTATTATGTCTAAGGCTTTAACACAAGAACTTCGGAAATGCGCTAACCTGTTGATGACGCCCATCACGGAGTCCCGACTATCTTCTCATCCTCTAAGTCCGAGTCATCAGGATAATGTGGAACTGGTTGTGCCAACGGACATGGAAGGTTTAGCGAACGACAAATAATCTCCAACTGAGCCCGGTTTGCCTCCAATGCAGGTCTCTGAGCCTCTATCTCTGCTCTCTGTCTCCTTTTAATCCTCTCGAGCTTCCTCTCGTACTCCGCATCCCTTCGCGCATTCTCCTCCGCCATCATCTTCTGTACTTGCTCGTTGAATTGCGGTGTCTGTGTGATGTCGATAGGCGGGATGAGACCTGGCTGTCGGCGTCCCGGTATAGCACACTGCTCAGATCCTAATCCAAATACACGGCCTCTCCTTCTACCGCCAGATGCGGTACTAATGATTGCTAGTTCATCAATGGCCTCTATTCAATCCTCTTGCTGTGTTTGCTCCTCAATCTCTGCACTGATACGAGTCTACAGAAACGTCATAAAATACATTTAGTCATGTCATAATTTGTAAAACATAGTAATTAAGTTAAGAATATTCTGCGACCAAACAGTTGTACTACTTACAGCAACTCTTCACAGCGCTTACTAACATATTTCCCATTCTTCATTTTATGTGTCGGCTGAAGGACTTTAAACAAGCCAGGGTCCTTCTTCTCAGGATCTCTCTCTCTCTAATTGAATGAAATGTAACATTAATATGTAATTTAATTTCATTAGTATCTGAACTGTTGTTTGAAAAAACATTAGCGAGATACATACCATTTGCTCTCGATGTGCAGACATCGAGATAGATCCCCCAGCATATGTCGCGCTGCAAGAGCCAGACTGTGAATCCTCGTCAGTCATTGTTGCTCGCATTGCCTTGAACTTCGCTGACTTCTGAATGAACTCAGGACTCGCCCAATATGCCTCCATCTCCGCATATGCAGCATCTGACATAAAGTTCGCCTTCGCTCGACGTTTAACTGGATCTTTCACACGTCAAATTTTTGACATCATGCTTCTGTAATGCTGTGCTCCTAATATATTCCAAACCCGATACACCTCATTATGGTGTATGAGATCCCACTCACAGCTCCTCTGTACAGGTTAATATGTTTAAACTATTAGAATGGGAAAATACCATTCTATCTCTTATAACATTATTACATCATTATCATAGTAATATTATTGTCATACCTCAAAAACACGCCACCATTGCTGCAGGTCTGATGGAGAGACGGAGGACCAATCAGCATATGGCTTGAAATGTGTGGTGAAACATGGTGTCACTAACCGTGTCGCCGCAGCTGGAATGAATCTGTGACGTTTAAATTATCGGACTTAAGTTTCAAAGAATGATTCCATGTAAAGTATTTATTTTACTAATATTAATACTTGTGTCTGGTATTTATCACTTACGTGTTACCATGTGGGGATATCCTTATCCCCGGTCGACCTGCTGTCTGTGACATCGATGATGGGATGTCATCAATATGTATATCATCATCTGAGGGATGGGTCGGCACTATGGGGTGCCTCAGGTGCCGCGCACCAGATCCATGTCCAGATGGCGTGCATCCACCGCCGTCAGATCGGTGCTTATGTGAGGGGACCTGCGTGGGTGGCACTGTTGTTCCCTGCGTCTCCACACCGACATCCTCCTGTGCCCAGGATGAATAACCCATCCTATGTCATTCATTAAGTATTGGTTCCATTACCTCCTTAAACTGTGCAAATGGTCCTTTCCCAGGTCGGCATTTATAGGTGTTATCCCCTTTACGAGGCATCTGCATTTAATTTTCGGTAAGTTGGTGAATTAAACATAACATATATCTACTGACATATATTGTGCAGTATTAGGGGTACATAAACGTACTCAAATATTTCAATGACATACATAAAAATTACAGGTTACCATTGTTTCTAATACATGTTATCTAATCATTCATTCAGACCCACTGCTGTCATTCGACTCAAACTCCTCGGACTCTTCAGAGTCACTGTCATTCGATATAAACTCCTCACCATCATCTGTCTCGCCATTAGATCCCCCCTCCTCAAGTACATCTTCTTCAATATCATCACCGACACCCGGGTCAGCTAACTCCTCAATTGGGTCATCTTCAATTCTTTGACAATTAACGGATGAACTGTCTTGATACACGTCATCCGTGTCCATAACTGCAGCCTGTATTATCCATCGAGGTTTTATCTTCATAACAGCTGACCACCCGTTTCTTTCACGTGACTTGCTCGGATATCGTGTGTAGTAAACTTGGTCAGCCTGTGATGCTAGAATGAAAGGATCAAACTTCTGATATCTGCGGCTATTCCGGATCTCAACTAACCCAAACTGTTTATGCATTCGAGTTCCACGTTCAGGTGTTGGGTCAAACCAGTTGCACCTAAACAAGACAACATTCTTATGTGGAAAGCCGGGATATTCGAGTTGAATGACTTCTTCTAATATACCATAAAAATCACATTCAACTTCACTTGCACCCGTGCTGCGTATGCATACTCCACTATTAAATGTTGATTTGTCCTTCCCCCATTCACTTATGTGAAACTTGTACCCATTTGTGAAATACACCGGCCATGTCTGAACTCGCCGTGAGGGACCACATGCAACATCCCACAAGATGGTATCGACAATATTGTTACCTGGGTCATCAACCTATGCAAAACATATTTCAATTTAGGACAATATATATGGAGACTTTTATAACTTAACATATTGCAATACATTCTGTCCTAAAAGCACACGTACATATTGTCGGAGCAGGCTGAGAAATTGTTTTCAATGTGTATGTCCATCTCGGACATTGTTATCTCGGGTGCAGTTTCCCTGACCATGTCCACAAACATACTGTCGCCAATAACAGAAACAATAAAAATTTGTTAGTTTTGTTTGATGAGTAGTACTGAATTTCAACATAATCACAGTTGGAATGGCTTCACATGAATGACAACTTACTTTAGGTATGGCCTGATCTGAGCACAGTTTAGAAGAACGTATGTGGTTGCAAGTCTGAGTTCATCGTCCGTGAGGAATCAAATGACTTACTTTAGGTATGGCCTGATCTGAGGACAGTTTAGAAGAACGTATGTGATTGCAAGTCTGAGTTCATTGTCCGTGAGGAATCTATATCGGCATGCACCATATGGTCGTCCTTGAAAAGTGAATGTGGACCACAAGTCACCATTACATTAGACAGGACCACCATCGTCATTTCTTGGTACACGGTTCATCATTGAGGGAACATGGGACTCAAAGTAATGAGAGCAAAAGATGGAAGTCTCCTCTATAAGGTATGCTTCACATATCGATCCCTCAACATGAGCAGTATTAGAAACCTTCATTTTTAGGTCATGCATGCACCGCTCAAATTTATACATCCATCGGTACTGAACAGGTCCTCCAACCCTTGCTTCAAAGGGCAAGTGAACTGGGAGATGCTCCATGACATCAAAAAACCCTGGAGGGAAAATTCTCTCAAGCTTACAAATTATAATTGGAATATTTTCCTCCAACGCAAACAAGTGATTTTCATGCAACTCTGGAGAGCACAAGTCTCTAAAGAATAGGCTTAACTCCGTTAATGGCTTCCAAATATTGTCGGGTAGCGCTTCGAGGGCAATGGGGAAAAGCCTTTGCATCATAACGTGGCAATCATGACTCTTCATACCATACATATTGCAACCAACTGTATCAACACATCTCCCAAGATTTGAGGCATATCCATCAGGGAGTCGTAATGATTTTACTCAGGTGATCACATCTTGCCTTTGGTTAACATCCAATGTGAACCTCGCCTTTGGTTTGAACGAACGACCATCATCAAGTGGAACCATGTTTAACTCCTGCCGATTACAATAAATTTCCAAGTCCTTCCGTGCTTTCACATTATCTTTCGTTTTGTTCTTTACATCCATCACAGTATTTCATATATTCTCAAACACGTTCTTCTCAATATGCATAACATCAAGATTATGTCGTATTAAGTTCGTGGCCCAATATGGTAACTCCCAGAAAATGCTTCGCTTCGTCCAATTATGTGATTTCCCATAATCACACGGTCGATTTTGTGGACCATCGTTACCAACTGATGGTATCCATGAGATTCTTTCAAATATATCTTCACCTGATAAGCGCGGAGGAGGCAATGACTTTTCTGATTTCCCTTTCTTAAAGCAAGTACAATTCCTTCTATATGGGTGGTTCCGGGGAAGGAATTGCCGATGACAGTCGAAAAATGAAATTTTCCCGCCATACTTAAGTTGGAATGCCTTACTTTCGCCCATACAAATAGGGCAAGACAATCGCCCATGTGTCATCCACCCTGATAGCATGCCATAAGCCGGAAAGTCATTTATGGTCCACATTAATGCTGCTCGCAGAATAAAATTTTGTTTCAATGACACATCCCATGTTTCAACGCCATCAAACCACAGATGTCGTAGCTCGTCTATTAGAGGTTGTAGATAAACATCAATCTTATGATTTGGGCTACGTGGACCTGGAATCAGCAACGAAAGGAACATATAGGGTTTTTTCATGCACATCCAAGGGGGCAAATTATACGGAGTAACGATCACAGGCCAACAAGAGTATTGTTTCCCAGATGGTCCAAAAGGTGTAAATCCATCGGCACACAACCCCAATCTGACATTTCGTGGTTCCGAAGCAAACCATGGGTAGGTCTGATCAAAATGTTTCCAAGCTTCACCATCTGATGGATGTTTTAACACACACCTGGGACCTGTGTTTGCTCCTTATGCCACCTCATCTGCTCAGCTGTTGCCAATGACCCAAATAAGCGTTGCAGACGAGGGCTTAGTAGTAAATAATGCATGGTTTTCCTCGGTCGATCTTTACCACGACCTCCCTTTTTTGGCTTATATCTCTCAGACCCACAGTACTTACAAATACGATTGGTACTGTCATCTTTCCAGAACAACATACAATCATTCACACAGACGTCAATCTTCTCGTGAGACAGACCCAACTGGGAAACTAATTTCTTAGTTTCATACCAATTTGATGGCATCTTACTATCTGTTGGTTGGGTCTCCTTCATTAGTTGGGCAATGCCATTAAAGCATCCTCGTGACATGTGATACTCAGATTTAAGGTTGAGAAGGCGGACAGCAGCCGATAACTCAGAATGACTTTCGCACCCATCCCATAAAGGAGTTGATGCTGAATTCAAAAGATTAAAAAAAATTTGAGCACTTTCATTCGGCTCTACAACATTGTCTTCCGGAAATTGATTGTAACTAGGGCCAACGGCATCTAATACCATCCTTTCATATGGATTCGTCGAACACCCCGGGTCAAACTCCCTAAACCCACCCACACCTGGAGCCGTATCTGATGCTTCATTAAATGGCTCACCATGAGCGGTCCAATTCAAGTAAAAAGGCTTAAACCCCCATTTGTACAGATGAACTCTGACCTCATCAGTCTGATTAAACCGCAAATTCTTACACTTCCGACAAGGACAGCAAATGCATGACCCGCTCATAGTTTCAGGGTGGGATACAGCAAATGATATAAATTCTTTGTTTTAATATTTTCTCTATTGGTCTCCAAATTCCTTTATGAGGTATTTTTTCAGCATTATTATTGTCATATTACTAAAACATGGTTTTATTATAATGATTAAAGTTTTATTATCAATACACCATGACATAATATAACCATTTACACTAAAGCACTCCAACTAAACCATAACTACACCTATTACCATGAACTTATACAAATAATCATGCCATAAAATAATATACATAACGCACAAAGAAATTACATATTGACTATAATACAGAAGAAAAAATATGCACAGATAACAAATAATTAACATAAATTGCATATTCAAATCTAAAGCCACAGTGTTCAAACCATAGTGAGAAGTATTTGCGTTTTATTACCAATATTAGTAATTAAAACAATTTCCCTTAAAATCATCCCGTTCTCAATTATACACGAAAAGAAAGATAAACTAACCTCGAACGGCTCCAAACGGACAGGAAAAACAATGGGTACTTCTTCACGCTAGACAGATGCAGGGAGGAACTGAAAAAAGAGGAAAAATAACTTAATATCCTGGTAATATAAGAAATTTCTTCAAATGAAACAAAGTATCATTAATGTACACGATCAATTTAAACAAAATACGGTACGGAGATTATTATTATTTTCATTATAGTTATGTATAACCGTCATGTCATAATCTTCTCTCTTAACGCATCATTTATTTTAACTTATGTATAACTGTTTTAAATTGAGACATTTTTTTTTAAAATTTCAGATAAGGCCAAAACATGTTTTGTACATATCTAGTTTCCATCGTTGAGTATAGAAATTGACCAATATATATATATATATATATATATATATATATATATATGGCAATGAGTTTGAGTTTTTGGAACTGCCTTTTCTTAATCGCTTATTAATATCAACTTTGTTTAAGTTTTGAGATCATTCTTTGAAACTAAAGTAGGTATTCTACCATATTAATCTGTTTGTTAGTTTTTTAGGCAGTTTTTGGTGCACTTGCTTTGAATGCATCAAGAAGAGTTGGATTTTTTCACTTAATGAAAAACATAAGTAATCAGCTATACTTGGCTATGCCTTGAACATCTGCACTTCTCTGTCCAAAAAACATTTATGTATATTACTGGTGTGAACAAGCACTCAAAACTAGCATTAGTTTTGAATATTCCTGCCCCTCACAAGTGCAACAAAAGTTATTATTGTCTTTAAAGTGCCAGTGCAAAACTATAACACATCAAAATGATTAGAACAATAAAATGAAACTAGTAAACATGGCATAGAAATCTATTAAGTGAAAGAAAGGCTTGTCATCCACATGTATTTTTTTTTTTTGTGAGATCACGTTAAAAGTCCACTTGAAATGCCTTGCCTAAAATATGAGAGTTACACCCAAAGACAACATTTGCAAATATAAGAGTTTCATAGCAATAGTGTTAACATATTTGATGTTCCTCTTCTGGTAATGGATGAGCCTCACAGATAACACAAACACATCACCCCACAGGTAATTATTTTAAAAGTACTTTTTGAACTTCTAAAGTGCAAAGTTCCAATAATTCTATAATTGTTGAAAATAATAATCACTTTTTATGCAAAAAAAGTTTTGAATTATTGATTAGTTCGACAAAAAAGGAACACTTTATGACAAAATAATTCTAGTTTGATACTTAAACGGCTTACTTCTCTATTAAGCTCCGATCCTTTTAACAACTTATGTTAATAAACTTAAGGAGCTAGTAAATTTTTAATAAAATTTGTTCTTGCCGTTAAATAAAAATTGTTAGCTTGGCCATACATTAGTCTTGCTTCTAATAATAATAATGTTAGTAGTATTATCATGGTCGACGCATGCAAGTGTTCACTAACTAGTTGATCATTACTTAAATTTGGGTTTTTCGGGACAATGAAAGTATTATTACATTAAATTCTGAAAATTCGATATAATTATAGATTAATCTAGAACATTTATTTGATCACATTGTATTGCATTAATCATAAATCCTCATTTGTTTATTTGTTTCAGAAATGAGGTTATTAAAAGTTCTAATGCAATAGTATATGGTTCAACTGAACATTCCCTAATTAAAAGTAGTTGAGTATATTCCTTTGGGTATTTCAAAAAGTGATCGAGTTTCATTTTAATTTTTCTTCACTATTAAGTATTTTAATTTGTTAGTTCATTATTTTAAAAATGAATCATAAAGAGTTGCCATAAAAAAGGGAACATAAAGAAGAAACATAGGTCAGCATCCACAAGAGTTGCACTCAGACACAGTACCAAAAAAATACTTATTATATTTACATAAACAAATTTAAATACATTGGACGGCAATATTTACAATTTAACGTTATAGGTGAGTTCATGGGATTATTAATAATACGTTAAATACATTAAATGCATTTACTTCTAATAAACTTTATCTATCTAAATAATTTATATGTTTGTAAATTTACCAATAATTTCTATATCTATTATGGATTTTAATATTTATAAACCAATAGTTAATGCTTGTGATTAATATTAATATTAACTTGTTTAACATTTTATTCATTTTTCAATTAGTTCAAAAAGAGAAGTATCATTTTTTTTAAATATATTTTAGCTAATCTCATTTTATTTTAAAAATTATTTTTCACCATATGAAAAAAATATAAATATTCTACAATATTTTGTCATTGCAAAATGTAAATATACTACCTAAACAAATCACTTAAAACTAATAATTTCATAATTTCTAATTAATCCCAAAAATAGACAAAAAATGCACATAAAAAAAAAATTGTAATGGGTAACCTAAAAACTAAATCTCCAACCAAATCCAACACAAAATAACAAATATTGCACATATTTCAAACCAAATTAACACTATATAATCCGAAAATACGTAATTATTGGGAAAAAAAATCAAAAATACGAAATAAACGCGATTACCTCAAATCAAAATGTTAACTTCCTTCAAACACCTCCAAATCACTTCAATCCTGCAATAAAAACCAACATCTTCAACCCATTATCAACCAAGAAGCTCAAATAGGGAGAAATACCTCAAAAAAATCGAAAAATTCCCGGAAAAAATTAAGCTAACCTTCAGATCGTGCCAAACGACAGCAGATCCACGAATTTCGGACCTCGAAGAAGCTGTTTCGGGTCCTAATCGACGCAAACAAGTGAATGTGTGTGCTGTGCGAGATACGCGTCGCAGGGGAGAGAGAGAATCGAACCAGGCGCGACGAAGAAGACGAGCTGCGCTGGGGGGGGCCATTTTAAAAATAAAATTTCCAACGGCCGTAGCCGTTGGAAACCTAAATATAAAATGCACCGTATCATTTATTCTGTTTCCAACGGCCAAGGCCGTTCGTAAATGTACAGGGTATTTTTTTTCCCAACGGCTGAAAGATTACACATGCTTTGCTCCAATTATTGTATATATTTACCAACGCGTGACACTTGGAACATAATTCCAATGGTCATAACCGTTGGAATCAGCCGTTGGTAACGGAAAAAAAAAACCCCACCAACGCGTGCACGTTGGAAAAATTTTACCAACGGTTCTACACGTTGGTAATTACCAACGTCTTGACCGTTGGTAAAAAAACAGTTGGAAAAGACGAGTTTTTTAGTAGTGAATGTTAATGTAAGTTTGAAAAAAAATACATACTAACATTTCATATAATTGTAAAATGTACAAAGCTATATATTTTCTAAAGCAGAAAATAAAAGCTATATCTATTCTTCATCATATATAACTTAGTTTTTATTAAAACATGGCCCATTAAAAAAGATTTTATGTATATTTCTTCAAAGACATGTTTAATGCCTTTATTTCATAACAACCAAGACTGAATTTAATCATATTGAAGAATAAAAATAGTCAATTTTACATGTATCTG
The DNA here is from genome assembly GCA_005392925.1 of Aquilaria sinensis. Classification (NCBI taxonomy): domain Eukaryota; kingdom Viridiplantae; phylum Streptophyta; class Magnoliopsida; order Malvales; family Thymelaeaceae; genus Aquilaria; species Aquilaria sinensis. Next base: position 284,069 of record SMDT01002773.1, on the reverse strand, counting down.
ATAACTTGCTTTTAGAATTAATTAAATCTCAATTTATCTTTGAGGCACTGCTGAACTGGTCTTCATGGACACTGCCAGGACTAGGGCTTAAGTTTGAGTCCTTGCTCCACCAAACAAGGAATAAAACACTACAATTTGTGGGATGCAAATTCCTTTTAATTTTTTAGATTTCAAGCTTGTAACTTTTACAAACACACCCATTTACCTAAACTTATGTGTAAATTTCACTGGTGGTGCGATCCCTTAGGTTATTTTCATGTCCCAAACGAGTATTCTACTTTAAGGTTGCTCTATTAAAGTACCTTACCTAATTATATGCATCCTAATTAAGTACTTTTCATCTATTTTACCGTCAAAATAGATGAATTTTGTTGATGTGACATTAATTAACATTAAAATAAATGTAAAGTAATAATTTTAGTCCTTAAAACTCTCTTCTTTTTTTTTTTTTTTTGTAAATAAGGATGCATTAAAGAGAGGAAACAATCTAATACAAAGTTTAGCCCAGCCCAGGAGGGCGGCCTACACATAAGCTTGGGAAATAAGTGATTCTCATTGCATCAGCTTAAACAAAATAATTAACAAAATCCGGGTAATTCCAAAAAACAACTGCCCCCTCCAAGTTGTCATTAGCTCCTTTCTTAGCTAGTTGGTCCACCACTGAGTTTGCCTCATGATATATATGCTTCGGTTTACCAACATCACTCCTCTGCAGCATGAGCCTACATAAATTAAACAAAGGAATCAGAGCAAGGTTGGATCATTTGTCAGATTCCATTAGTTGAATAACAACTTCTGAATCCAACTTGACTTGAAGGGGAAAGAGGTGCATGAATGCCGCTAGCTTCAAGCCTTCTGCCAAGGCCAAGAGCTTAGCAAATACCCTTCGCACATTACCGAGAAAGTGGGAGAACCTTGCAATAAACTTACCCTCATGGTTCCTGACTACTCCCCTCGCTCTTACTCTGTTGGTTTCCTTTAAAAAGGATCCATCAGTGTTCAGTTTGAATGTGTTTGTGGGGAGGGGGGGAGGTTGCCATTTTATGTTCAAGAGATGTTTAACAGAGGTACCTATTTTACTTGGCCCAAGCGAGATGTATTCCACAGCTTTCTTGATGATGGTATCACAAAGAACAGAGGGGAATCATTTGATTCTCAAATTCTCTCTTATTTCTACTACACCAATTTCCCAGAGTAAGAAAGCAAATAAAGTTCCTATGGGAATATCATGCCATTTAGATTTATTTCGATCTAAACATAGGTCTTTAATCCACATATTAACATCCAAGTTACCAATATATGGGAAATTGACGGTATCTTTCACCTCCTTAGTTCTGGGGCATGAATAAAAAATGTAAAAGATGTCCTTTATTTCATGGGCACAGAGGGTACAGTAGAAAGATATATTTATCCCTCTATAATGCATATGAAAGTTTGAAGGGAGCTTGCCATGTATCAGAAGCCAGATAAAATGTCTTACCTTAGGATAGGTGTTGAGTCTCCATATCCAATTCCAAGATTGCTCATGATCCGCATGATTATCATTTCTAATATGAGGGTATGTAGGCTTAATGGAAAATGTACCATCCTTAGAGAAATTCCACATAGAAAAATCAGGAACCAAGGTACTAGAGTCAACCATGTAGGGTAACATTTGATCCTTGACCATATCAGGAATATCAAAGGAAAATTTATCCCAAGACCATTTATCCCCATTCCACACATCTGCCACGGTAAGCATTTCTTCACCCTCATAAAGAGGCCCAGTTAGTTTGTTTCTCAGGGCACCAGTCCCAAGCCAATTATCAAACCAGAGACTAGTAGTCAACCCATTTGTCACAATCTTTCTAAGGCTCTCCTAACATAAAGTATTACTAGTAGTCTCTATCCAAATTGGGGAATGGCGGTTTGGGGAGTTAGAACTCCTATACTTATTACCTAAGATTTTGCAATGTAATTTGTCTTTATTTTGCTCAACATCCCAAGCAATCTTAGCAATGTGGGCCTGAGTAAGATAACTAGCTTTCCTTAATCCCAACCCACCATTTTTCTTGGCTTTCTTAGCAATGTGGAATTTCCTTTTTTCACACAGAACCCCAAATAAAATCCCTACTGATTTTATCAATCAAATTCAGAGATTTTGTAGGGAATTTGGCAATTTACATATAATAATTAGGAATGGAAGAGATAATAGAATGGGCCAGAGTGATTCTCCCCGCCAAAGATAAGCATTTTGTCTTCCATCCCACTAGCCGTTTACTCATTTTTTCCAAAACAAAGAAACAATCAGCATGGGTACACTTCTTGTGGGTGATAGGAAAACCAAGGTATTTGTCCAAACGCTCAGTTTCAGGGATACCAAGAATATTCACACAAATATCTTTCAGTTCAACAGCAATGTTTTTGCTGAAGAGGATTTTTGTATTTTTGCATGCTAATGGTTTAACCAGATAAACTACAGAAGGTGTCCAGAACATGCTTAATAGCATTACAACAAGTAACATTGGCTTCCGCAAACAAATCGGAACAAATATGGACAAATTGGAACAAATTTGGCGGCGGCGCATCACCCCTGGCCATGCGTTTGTTCGTCCTCCTTAAGCCATTTAATCGAGGTTCGAGTGAACTCAGAATTGTCAGATCTGCAAGCGGACATTGTCTGAGTCATCCGACGGAGATCATCCTAGTGGGCGGATCTACGTTGTCAAGTAAGACAAAGATCATCTGAATCATCGGCGATTGCATGAATCGTTAGATATCATCTCGATCGTCTGGAAGATTTGAATCGTCTAATGAATAGAACTTAGGCAAGACACGGGCGGGGTGCAGTGAAACGAGCAGCGGAGGTGCGGGCAAGCGGCAGCATGACAAGCAGTGGAGGCGCGGATGGGCAGCGGTAAGAGAGTAGTGAAGGAGTAGGCAGGTATCGACGAGACGGGCAGTGGAGGCGCCAGTAAAGTAGCAAAGGCAACTCATAGCGAGACGAGCAGTGAAGGCACCGGCGAAGCAGATGAGGCAACTCACAGCGAGACAATGATGAGAGAAGCAAACGGAGGGGCTGCAGAAAGATTGGAGAGATTTGGGTTTGAACAAAACCAAGACAAAGAGTGGGTTTGAACAAAACCCAAGCAAAGAGATTGATCGTTTTGTGTTTGAATTCTTTCTGGGTCCTCTTTATTTCTCAGTTTGAATTCTGTTTTCTAGAATTAAGGTTTCTAATTTGAGTTTCTTTCTATTTTCTTGGATTAAGATTGGTTGCAAGAATCAACTGATAAGTGTAAAGGATTTTGATGGTGTAAACATTAGTTTTAAAGTTTCATGGTTTAAAATTATTGGTTGAAACAATTGAAGGATCAAAATTGTAATAATAATTAGTGCCATGTGATCAATTTTTTGTTGATTTAACACTAAAATTGACAAAATTAACCTAATTGAGATGTAATTAAAGTAGAAAATTTTAATAAGACAATCTTAAGATAAGGTACTTATTTAGGACATAAAAATAAGTTAAGAGAGCTGGTGTGGAATTTACTCCTAAACATATAAATAGTTTTCAGTAAAAAAACCACCACAATTATGGGTTAAATGTATCCATGGTCCCCAAACTTTAAATATTATTCTACTTTCATCCCCAACGCCCACTTTGTTTCATTCTTATCTCTAATGTGATTAAAATATTTCATTTTTGCCCCTCCTTAGGCGGAAAATGTTATAATAGACGGACATTGTAGGAAAAATCCTATTTTTTACCTCTAAAAACTTGTTCTCTCCTCCCAAAGACCCTAAAAGTTCCCCATTTATAAATTTGGCCATCTTCTCTCTTATTTTCAATATCATCTCCACCGTCAATCATGGGACTACCGCCGCTGCTCGCCAGATCTCTGTTCCTGCTCCAATGCCTCAAAATCCATCAATTTTCTACACCTACAAATCCTAGGAGCCAGAGAAATGGCACTTTGAAGATCTCCCTGACGTCCAATGACTCCAATCGTACTCCTCATCCGACTTATCTTCTCTTGTTAGTGACATTCCTCGATTTACTCTCCTGCATGATCTACGGTGATCAGGGCCGGTTTCTCTAACAAACGGGAAAGATCGTGTTGATCCATGACAAAACAAATTCACCGCTCTGATCCGGATAAGAAGCCCTAAGATCTGAATTCAATTTTTCGGATATGGACCTAAGCAGGATAGACAAAACCGAGAATCTCTTGTTCTTTCTCTTAAAGGATCTGAAAGTTTCGAAACCGGCAGCCGTGGAGGTCATGCTGCAAGTCAGACCAACTTGCGAAGTACTATAAAATATCTGGTGTGAGCAGCCCAAGAAAGTTCATTGTCGTGAGGTTTCCGACGATGACGTAAGGGGAGACAAAGAAAGGGAACTCCAGGGGTGGAGCGAGATATGGCTTGGGGCAATCGTGGAGGCCGGTTAGGCGTGAGAATTGTAGACGGTAGGCCTGGGGCAGGGCTCAAACCTGGGCGGCGATAAGGGCAAGGAGATCTCCCGGAGACACATGACGCAGACCCAACGGCTGCCTGAGGTCGGCAAGGTGCTTCTTACACCTCATTTATTCGTACTGGCCGCTACAAGGTAAGGAAATAAAATGGGAGAAAAATAGAGACAAAGAATAGTATACTAATTCTGGATTTTAGTATCGGGTTGGTTTGAATTATGGAAAATGGTGGTGTGGAGAAAGTGGGTTCATGTTGGAGGAATGTCGTGTGCTTGTGCTTTCCATTTGGCTGCTTATTTCGAAATTGTAATTGGAAGGGGATGATTTTTGTCTTCTATCTTATCTCTCCCTCCCTCTCTCTCTCTCTCTCTCTCTTTTAATTTTTCTCAACTATGAGGGAGAGAAGGGAAATGGGTTTTGGGTTTCTTGTAAGATAGGGACGTGCGTTCCAGAGTATTGGAGGGGCTTGGCCGACTGTCGCGGCGGTGGCGAAAGTAAGCGGCGAAGCGGGAAGAGGTTTTCTTGAAAATAAGAAAGAAGATAGTGGCCAAATTGACAAATGGGAATCTTTTAGGGTCTCTGGGGTGATAGAACAAGTTTTCAACGGGTAAAATATTGGGATTTTTCCTACAGTTTCCATCTATCATAATGTTTTCTATCCAAGGAGGGGCAAAAATGGAACATTTTAATCATATCAGGGATAAGAGTGGACCTTGGGGATGGAAGTGGAACCATATTTAAAGGTTGGGGACCACGGCTGCATTAACCCTAAATAATATGGTCTGGCCTAGCCGATTATTGCTGAGAGTGAAAAGGAAGGCTCACGAACTGACAAAAGCGAACCAGATGGAGCACAAGAAAAAATAAATAAAAAAATAATGACAAACTCACCAGAAGAAGTGAACAAGAAATTAAATAAATAATGACAAACTCACCCGAAGAAGGGCACAAGACAAGGAGTTGGAAAAGGATTCGAGGAAACGAACCACTCAACAGTCGGCAGGAACTATGTATGTATGTGCATGTGTGTGCGCACACATGTAACACTATCGCACACACACATAGCACTATCCTTATATCCATCAACATGTTATAAAAAATGTAAGTGTGTCATACATGAATATTTTACCCTTACAAAGGTCTAGTTTCCTTCTTTCAGTAAAACCCAAAATTGAAATTTTGCTATTTAATTAATTCGAATTGCATTATTATTAGGATTCAAAATGGAAAAGAAAATAAAATGCAAATAATATGAAATAAAGCTATTTGGTTGTCGCATGTTAGCTGTTTTGCTCTTTTATCATAAATTTTATGGTAAAAGTCGCTAGGATGCTGCTAAATTTAACCTTTTTGAAAAACATGTGATTAAATTTATATCAAATAGGCCCTAAAACATAGTATTTTATTATGTTTTTTCAGCTTAAGCAGTGGCGGGGCAACATAGAGCCAGGGGTGCTACTACCCCTTGAGAATTTTGGAAGTTTATAAATACTAGATGCTAAGTTGGTTATTTTATGAGGAGTTAAAGGTAGAGTGTGATATTTGGCCCCGAATTAGTGAAGAATATTAAAAGGATAAATTATGACAGCAGTCATAAATCTTTACTTTTCATTACAAGTTTTGTTCTTAACCTGTCAACTATTGCATATTCATCTCAAATTACTGTCTGGTGTTGTAAACTCACTCTTTTACTAACAGTTAACGTTGTTAGTGACAAAATAGAGATAAATATACAACAGTTAAGAACTTAAAGATGAGTTTACAATAAAAAATAAACATTTTAAATAGTTATTTAAATAATTTTTTTATAAATAATTATTTAAATAAAATTTTATAAAAAATTATTTAAATAATTTTTTTCTCCTAGATTTTTACTGTTATTGGCCGTTGTTAGTTTTATATTCGCCTAGCCCCGAGCCTAAAAACCTGCTCCGCCACTGACCTCTGAGAGGCAAGCGTCACTTTTGAAGCCTTATGCCCTGTTTTTTCACCTGATCCTGAACTAGCTAGCCTACCTGCATGCATAATCTTCAACATATCCAAATTATGTTTAGAGGCAGCAATGGACTCCCAACATAATTTGGGCCACCCCATTGCCTCATTTTTTATACGCAAAAAAATCATAACCCTGCTTCAGAACAGTATAGAACTAAAAGTAGCAGCATTCATCAAGGCAATAACTCTCTCAACTGAGCCCATTTTCAAGCAAACAAAATTTCTGATTTTCAACATAACCTGCAAAATATTTTCACTGTAAGTCTACTACATTTTTAGGTATGATGACCAGAATTGAATTCGATCAATATTTAAGATAAAAGTTGTCAATGTTACATATATTCTGATAGCATGACTTTAGGATTAATTAAAACTTAATGCACAGCTCAATTGGCCTTCACGGACACTGTTTGGCCGAGGCGAGCCCTTGCTCCACCAAAAAGGAGCAAAACACCACAATTTATAGCACACAAAGGCCCTTAAAGTTTCGAGCTTTAGGCAAGTTAACCCCTTTCATTTCTGAACATAAACAAATACCGAAACTTATACTCCAAAAAAATGAGTTGTTTCCCTTTTCAGAATTTTGTTAATATCTCATTCAACTTACTACCCTCATTTAAACTCTTTCTGGGTAAAACCCAAAAGTTGTGCAAACCTGCAAAAAAGAAATTTTTTTTTTCTAATCCTTATTTAAACTCTCATTACACAAAACCCTAAAAAATAATTTTTTTATTTTAACTTCAAAAGTAAAAATGAAAAAGACTCCATAAATTATACATATCTTAATTTCCGTACTCAAATAAATGTATTACTCAAAATAGGACGGACAAAGTAAATATTTTGTGTAAAAAAACCAAAATTTTTTGTCTTTCAAAATAATTAATCATACTAGTGTGTAAACCCCCGCTTCGCTAGGGTGTTTTTTTTTTTTTTTTACTTTCCATGCAACTATCTTATGCAATTGAATTGTCATATTCCCCAGGTCACTACAAGGTTGAAGAGCATTAGCAACTGAATAAATAGTCATTTTTAGTCACATAATGCAACTGAAATATAACTGGGTACGTCAGTCGCATAATATACATGCAAGTGAGTTACAACTGAATGTTGCAACTAAAAATAATAGTTGCATGTGTTCTAACATGTAGTACTGAAGCGACTGCCAAAATCAGTCACAGCTGAGTCGCATAATGTGATTGAATTTAGTCACTTCACTTTATATACATATTTTTTAAATTTCATTTAAAATCTGTTATATTTTAAATAATTAATTATTATAATTATTGTGATGATTATTATAATTGTTACAATTATGAAAATAAATTTAACTATATTTATTAAAATTTAACTAAAATATATAGTTAATTTAAGAAAACTGTAAAAAAAAAATTAACACTAACATTAATAGAAATTTAACACTAAATTTAACAGTCAATGTAACACCAAATTAAACAGTCAATTTAACACCAAAACCATGAATAAAATTTAACACCATTTTTTTAAAAATTAAACCTTAAGTTCCTTAAACCAAAGCTAAACCTAAGATGCAAAACAAAATAATAATAATAATAATAAACCTAAGATTCCTTAAACCAAAGTTAAGCTCTAAAAAGAAAAATCCAAACTATAAAAAAAGAAGAACAAATATAATAAAACAATAAATAACAACCAATTAACAAACAAAGACTATTCATAAGAGAACAAACCTGATAAAAAAATAAATAAGAACTGATAAAAGAATAAAAGCGCATGCTGTGGTCTGGCCAACACAGGACTTACTCATAAAAGTTTAGTTTTCCTCTTTCATTAAAACCCAAAATCGACATTTTGCTAATTCAAGTTGCATTATTATTGGGATTCAAAATGGAAGAGAAAAAAAAGGGCACATTTTAGTTCCTCATGGTGCTAAAATGTTTCACCTTAAAGAAAATTTGTTAAGGAAAAATAATTCATAAACAGTTAATACCAAACCTAGTAAAACTAAAGGTCAGTCCATTTTGAATGAATAATAATTATTTTTGTATATTGTGAATATTTGCAAAAATTATATGATTATTGGGAAGACTACACTTCAAAGCGCAAAAACTAATTTTGAAATTTATTTAAAAAATTAAGTAGTTTTTGTTAATTTTTATTTTTAGGATGGTTAATTTGAAAATTTCATAAAAAAAAATTCCCTACCAAAAATTTTTATTAAATGATTATTAGACATATAAAATATTAACTTGCAAATAAATTTATTCCAAGACAGAAAAAGTAAAAACAAATAATGTATTATTATGAATCCGAAAAAAACTGGCATTAAGTCAATCTATTCACTAGCTAATACTTATAGCTTTACATTTTTACTACAAATTCTCATAATAAAATATAGATTCTTTCACAGAATCTTATTTCAGTAAAAATTAAAAAAAAAAAACAATTTTATTTAAGTGCTTAAATAATATTAACAATAATTTTGGAATTTCCCTATTTTATAAATTATTTTCATTGATAAGTCTACTAAATTTTTAGGTATGATGACCAGAATTGAATTCGATCAATATTTAAGATAAAAGTTGTCAATGTTACGTATATTCTGGTAGCATGACTTTAGGATTAATTAAACCTCAATGCCACAGCTTAATTGGCCTTTACAGACACTTTCTGGGCTGAGAAATGCGTTTTGAGTCCTTGCTCCACTGGATAAAGAACAAAACACTACAATTTGTATCAAGCAAAGGCCCTTCAACTTTTGAGATTTAGGCAAATTAACCTCTTATGTTTCCAAACACAACCAACTACCTAAACTTATAAATGTTTTGAGTAAAAAAACCAAAATTCTTTGTCTCTCAAAATAAATTAATAATAGGATTAAATACCAAATTTACCACTTAAAAGCATCGAGAGGATCAAATTTCTCACCAAACTTTCAAAAGTTTCAAATCTCATTACTAAATCTTGCTTTCAAGACCAAATTTACTACCAATGTCACAAAAAGTAGTATGTCACTCCTTTGTTAAGTGACCGCCAAATTAAAGATAAAAATAATAGTTTTGGTCCTTGGCTCTTTATGTTTCTTCTACTAGTGCCATAACTTTTCCCATCTAATAATCATGTCATCTTCTTCAAGAGAAGAAAGACCACTCCCTCGCAGACAACATCATCCAGCCATAGCTCCCGTCATCATACACTCCTATAACTTATGAGTCCTCATCTCTAGCCTCCCGCACCTATCATGCAAGCACAATAAGAGCCTCGGGCTCAACTCACCCATACCTAACTCGAACCAATCCTTAAAAAAATTGGTTCACCGGATTCAACCACAGATCATCTACTTTTAATGGAGAGTATTGGATAGTATACTGGAATAGTTTCCATATATTAGATTGGGAAAATGCAATTCTCATAAGTTCAAAGTAGTAGCTGATGACTTTTCCTAAAAAGACATTTTGAAGTAAGAATAGGAATTGCTCAACATTATTACTATTCTTATTTTATCTGCAACTAATGCAATAAGAAATTGACAGATTCTTAATTCGATCTACTAAGAAGACCCCCCGATTTACCAGTCCTTTATTAATTGAAATTCAATTCAAAATGCTAATTTTTTAGTGTTCAAGCTATTGCTATCAGACTTTGTATATACCTCATTAATTTCTTCTTAGTGAACAACTTTGGCCAAAAAACAAAATAGGAAAAAAAAAAGAAAAAGAAGAAAACACTTGGACCAACCTTAGAGTAAGTATCTGCCAAAAAAAAGCTTTTAAGGTAATTCGAATCAACTTCTAACATGTGAGGAAGATGTTGATGAAATGGGAAAAGAAAGTGATGGGAAAGATGAGCTTGCAGGGGATGGAGATGAAGAGATCGTTGAACAATTGGTTGAAAAAGATGAAATGATTGTCAAATAGATAAAGTTAGGACAATAGTAAAAGAAATGTAAAAAAAGGACTAAAATTGTTATTTTTTTCCTTTCATTTGACGGTTAATTAATGGCTATAGTAAATTTAGCCTAGAAAATAAAGTTCAATATTAATTTAGTACTTTTAAAAATTTGATAGGATGCTTTTGAGCTATAAATTTGGTATTTAATCCTAAATAGGCCTTGTTTGAGAACAGCTTTTGTAATCAGCGTTAGAGTTTTGAATAATTTATTTAACGGTTATGATGAAAACGCTGAAGCTAAAAGCTAAAAGCTACCATTGGATAATTTTTTCAAAACTCTAATGCTAATCGCTGATGCTAATGTCAAACGAGGCCATAATATGGTCCGACTTTGCCAACTAGTACCGCAAGTGGAAAAGAAGGGTCACAACTTGACAAAAGCCAGCGTGAGAGGGACGAGATAGAGAGAAAAATAAATAAATAAATAAATAAATATGTAAGAAGGACAAAGTTACTGGAACAAGGAGACAAGAGACAAAGTTTGTGAAGGATTCAAGGAAACAAACTACTCAGGAGGAATTTTTTATAGGGCAAATCTTGTGATGCCATATACACCTGACGGCAAGTAATTTATAACTGGCCTGACAAGAATGTTACAATTGCCCGGTTGGTTAACCACATGCAGTGGCGGAACCAGGAATTTTCACTCCCGGGGGGGGGGGGATTGAAAAAAAATTTCAAATTTGTACAATCCTTATACAAACAAAATAATACAATTCATACGAGTCATAAAATTTATAACAGTACATAAACATGATTAAGTCTACTTGTAAAAATTTAAATTCAAAATGTGACACGACGCTCCTTCATATCTCTGAAATCATCAAGTATCGAGTCCAAACTAAAAGTTTCTGCAAGGTCTTTCTTAATGTACAGAACCAAAGTATCAGCAAGGAAATCATTATCCATCTTGTTTCGCAGTTTGATTTTGACAATTTTCATCGCTGAAAAAGCATGTTCTGTAGTGGCAGTAGACACAGGAAGAGTCAATATCAAACGAATCAATCGATCAATAAAAAAGTAATAACTTGACTTCCCACTCGATACCAACACTTGACACAATTCAACAATTGATGATAATTATTCATTATCCATAACCATGTCAAACCTTGAAAAATCTCATCAATTTTTTGCGCATTTTACATTTTTACTCACAAAGCATGAATTTATATGTAATTGAATCTCACCCCCCCCCCCCCCCCCCCCCCCCCCCCCCCCCCGAGTGCGCTGTTTGGCCACTGTCTGTTCTTGTTTGTTCGTCTGTTTCACTGTTTGGTTATTATACTCTAGTCAATTGACTCAATTCAATTACATATAATGATATAAATATCATTTAAACAAGTAAACAATTACTCAATTAGATAATGATAAGATAAAATTCAAACTAAAATTTGACAAACAATTAAAAATTATTTAAACAGTTAATAACTTAAGTTTAGTTACCAGGCACGCATAGGTAGCCGGCAGCACCGCAGTAGGCAAATTTGTGGTCGCCGGTCGGTCGGGAGCTGGGAGCTGGGAGCGGGAGGCCCTCTGTCTCTAGTGCCCTGCAGCCCTGGTGTCTGGTCTGCGATTCGTGATTCGCGATTCGCGAATATGGACGAACAACAGAATAGCTGAATAGGGACGCGGAGTGGTAGGCCAGTAGCTGAGAGAAATGCGCTCGTTGGCGCCGCTCAGGCTCAGGCGGCGGAGGCGGAGCGGAGCTGTGGAGTCACTCGACTCATTCCAGTGGAGCTCTGCTGCTCTGGCGAGTCTGGCCTGCTTTGCGATTTTGGAATTTGGAATTTGGACTCGCAGTCGCCGAGATTGGGATTTTGGAATTTTGTAAGAGTGCAAACTCAAAAAACGTCACCGTTTGCCATTTTTAAGCTAAAGGAACAACCACCAATTTGGTCCCTAATTTATTAAGCGCATGCCACATTGCCCCCATCTTTATATTCTTTCATATTTTTCGGGGGGACAAGAATACCTTCTAATCCCCAACTTCTCTCGATGTAAGTAATTTAGTACTCTATATTTTAAAAGTTTCAAAATTTTGGGGGGCAGCAGCCTCCCTACCCCTTAATAGGTCCGCCACTGACCACATGCATTACTGGTAAAGGAACTTGCCGATCTTTTTCTTACTTACCCAACTTTAAGTTCATCATTTTCCCCCCTGTTTCATAGCCCAAATCATTTTTGTTCAGCCTAGTTTTATTAAGTCCACCCACATCATTGTTTCTTTTTCTGTCTTTTTGTTTTTGATTCTCCAATTTTTTTTTTACTCTCTAGGAACTTTGTTCACCATTTTTTCCCCTGTTTCATAGCCCAATTCAACTTTTTTTTGGCCTAATTTTATTTGTCCACCCACAGCATCGTTATTTTTCGTCTTCTTGTTTTTTGTTTCTCTTTTTTTTTTTTTTTTTTTTACTTTCTAGGAACTTCTTGTTTGTATTTCTGTCATTCTTAGGATTTTTTTCCACTCTTTTCATAATTTAAAGCCGATATCAACAAAATTACTTTTTTCTTGTTTAGTTGTTGCTATTGGTTTTATTATATTTTTAGGGCTTTTAAAAAAACAGATTCATGACATAAAAGATTAACACTTTGTGTAGCTTTTCATTTTTTTTCAAATACTTTAATTTTTTTTATTTCACTTCATGTAGATTTTTTTTCATATATAGTTTAGTCGTTTTTATTTGTGTATCAGTCTCCTTCCTTCTTCTTTTTTTATTTTATTTTTCCTTTTTTCCCATATTTTTATTATTCATAAATAATAAAAACTATAAAAGACTAAAGATAAAAATAAATTGGCTTAAATGAATAAAAAAATAAAGCTAACATGAACATGTTGCCATTTTTATTTTTTTATTGACAAAAAAATGTAAAAGAATAAATAAATGACTCAAATGAACATCAACCAATACTAAAATGAATAAATTTATATTTTAATTCCATTTTTGTTTAGTTATACTCCATTTATATTCATTATTTTTTATAACAAACTCATTCACATGATATATTTTATGTTCATTTATATATCTAAAAAATGAAAAATTTGAGCAAATTTTTTTTAAAAGATGAATCCAACTGTAGAGAAAAAAACAAACTTGATAAAAGAATAAATAGCAACCAATTAAAGAATAAACGACATTCATAAGAGAATAAACATAATAAGAGAACAAACATAATAAGAGAACAAATAAGAACTGATAAAATAATCAAGGTGCATGCTGGCCTACACAGAAACTACTCATAAAAATTTAGTTTTCCTCTTTCATTAAAACCCAAAATTGACATTTTGCTATTTAATTCAAGTTGCATTATTATTGGGATTCGAAATGGAAGAGAAAAAACGCACATTTTCGTTTCTTCATGGTGCTAAAGTGTTTCACCTTAAAGAGAATTTGTTAAGGAAATTTAATTTATAAATAATTAATACTAAATATCGTAAAACTAAAGGTCTGTTCATTTTGAATGAATAATAATAATTTTTTATATTGTGATTATTTATAAAAAAATTATATGATTACTGAAAAGACTACACTTTAAAACCCAACAAATAATTTTAAAATAATTATTTTAAAAAAACTAAGTATTTAATTTTTATTTTTATACTGGGTAATTTAAAAAATTCATAAAAATTGAATTCTCTACAAAAAATGTTATTAAGTGAGTATTAGACATATATAATATAAGTTTGGAAATAAAATTAGTCCTGGACAAACAGAAAAGTAAAAACAAATAATATGCATTATTATGAATCCAAAACAAACTAGCACTAAGTCAATCTATTCACTAGCCAATACTTATGAGTTTCTATTTTACTACAAATGCTCATAATAAAAATATTGATTCTTTTACAAAATTTTTACCAAACTAAACATTAAGACTAAAAATTAAACAGAACAATTTTATTTAAGTGTTTAAATGATCTTTACAATAATTTTGAAATTTTTTATATACTATACCATGTAACTTTACATTAAAATTATGGACTATAGAATAAAATTTAATTACAAAACTTAGTTATTATTAATTGAAAGCATAAGTGCGTAAGTGCTTAAATTCATATTAAAATGCGTGTGCTGTACTATACACGAAGAGAAAACAATTATAAATTCCTCTATTCTTGTACTTAGAAATTGAATAAGTTACTTAAAGATTTGTAGCATGATAAACTATTATAGGTTATTTACAAATTCCTCTATTCTTCTACTTTCTATACATATAGTAATTGTTTTTTGTTAGATGCTTTTTGTTCTCTTATAGGATATAATTGTTTTTTTTGTCTCATCTTATTGTTCCTCACCTTGAAGAACCAAAAACACAAAAGAAATGAAGGAGAAAAAAGAATAATGAAGTAGAGATAAAACCAAAAAAAATTGAGAAGATAGCAAAAAAAGAAAAAGAAAAACAAAACAAAAGAGGGAGCAAAAAAGAATAACGAAGTGGAGATGAAACAAAAAAATTAAAAAGAAAGAAAAAAAATGAAAAAAAAAAAAAGAAGCCATGCTTAATTAACTCCTTAAACCTCTGCCCTCAAACTCTCTCAGAGAAATATTTAACCGGCCTAACTAAAGTGCCACGTACATTTATTAGATTTTCGGTCTAGGCATAAATTAGTGATACGTCAGGCGTAACGTATCCTCACCCTAAGAATAAAGGATAAAAAAATTTCTACCCACAATTCAAGAATAAAAATCACATTTATATATTTAGTTTGGATTGCTCTCCCATTATGATTGATTAAACTACTATTAAAAAAAAAACAGAAGAAGAAGAAGAAAGCATATGTGCTTGCTGTAATTAAAAGCATTGTAAGCAACCCACATACATAGATAACAATGTTTTTCATTGATCATAATTGTTTTCTTTCCTCCACTGACGTTATGCCCCGGCAGGCCGGCATGGTGACAACTTCTTGTATGTATATAAACTCAACGCCGTATGTTTTGATTCATAAGTTTCATATATGAAAAATGGGCGAGCTGTATATATGTTGCTACGATTGTTGTCTTCAAGCTCATTTCCATCCTCTTCCTGTTGCTTTCATCTTACGGTAATTATTCCTACTTCTTCAGCATCGCCTCTATATCTCTCCTGCTAGCTGCCTTTCACTTCATATTACAATATGTTTTCCGCTAATTCGTAGGCCGAGAGGAGTTTAGCTTGATTCTGGCTTCTTCTTGATCATGAGATGTGTTTTTAGGCCAAGAAGTGATGACTGATGAGAGGAAGACTGAGGGAAAGAGAGGAGGATCGGAGGAAGAGGATCATGAGCGTTGATGGAGGAAAAAGAGGAGCATTGATGAGACTAAGGGGGATTAATTGGTGATAAAACAGTGAGAAGGGAATGAGAAGAAGATGGCCAAATATCAATTGTTCCATTCAATTTATAAAAATTGATTGGAAATTCTATAGTACCTCAGCTGACATTGATGAATATATTTGAACCAGCTCCAAGATCATATCCCTTTCAACACCAAAACCCAACAAGATTAGACCCAACAATTGTTCCATTCATTCTATAGAAATTGATTGGAAATTCTATGACACCCCAACCGACATTGATGAACTATGAAGACATCACTTCTGATATCAATCCAACTACAGAAGTGTTAGAAGCAAGTCTTCTTCTCACCAAAACAAGGACCGCAAAAATCCGAAAGCTCACCAACTATTGATTGATCCAATATTCTCAAGTCATGGTTGGACCCACCCAATGATCTAGCCAAACAAGACCAGATCCATCTTTTTCACATTTCCATCACCATTTACACAACAAAGCAAAGATTGAATTCCTTAACACTGCACTGCCCAGACCAAAAACCTACAACCCACAACTCTTTCCCTGAGCAAATAATATCCCAACTTGTTAGATTTTTCAGAAAGCTCTGATACCATGTTGAGATTTTCATTCCATGAAAACAAATCCACAAAACTTTGGGGCCCCAAATGCAGTTATCCCCTCAACTAGTGCGAGGACGCCCCCCGCATATTATCACTTATCTACAATTGCTAACGTGCTCTTGCTAACATATTCTAGACCTTTTTACACTTTACTGCTTACCTAAATTTTTCTTCCTTTTCACTAGATATTTTGCTCATCTGTAGATTTTTCCTCACAAATATCTAACCTGCATCTTTCTAGAGTGATCTTCAAATTTGACGCAACATGGGAGATGATAGTTGCCTTCTCATTTGCCTTCCAAACCCACTTTCATGATCATAAAAAATTAATTTAATTAGTCAAAGGCTTAGCCAAATCTAACTTTTCAAAACCAGTGAAGTGAGATTTAGATACATTGACAATCAATGATTCAGACCCTTAATGAGCTTTTTCGAATTTGATGAAATTCTAAAATAAATTCAAATAATTCATCCCTGATATGAAAAGGCTAACATAGAAAAGGTTGAAACAAAAGCCATCCAGACTTGTTGCTTTTGAGCCATCACAGCCACAAATGGCATATAATCTAGCTAGCTCGCTCATCTGTAGAATTAGAAAGGGAGCCTCTAGGAAAGGAGCATCTTGAGACTATACAGTTTTAAATTTTGAATTTGTTAGAAAAGGTCGATTAATTTTTCTAACTAAAGTGAAGATTTTTTTTTTTGGTAATTAATTAATAACCTATTTAAATTACCAGTTTTTCATCTCTGTAAATCAGATTACTTTGTTCAATAACGGTTTGCTAGTAAATTTATGACTAAACGGATGATACATGTTTGTGAATTAATTTGCAGAAATCAGAAAGGTGAAAGCCTATTCCCAAGTAAGTGCAACCTATGTCGGGAATTGCGAATACGGAGATCCTGGAAGCAATGAAGCCTGCATAAAGAGCTGTAACAGTGAAGGTTCAGGATTCGGGACGTGCGACATAAACAACCGATGCTTATGTTATTTTCCAGATACTGATGAGCCAACTGGACAGCAAGAATTATATGCCCCAGAAATAAATGATCATGACCAAGAAAAGGTCAAACAATGACTTGGCAGATGAAACCTGGTTCAAACGCAGTGAAACTTATTAGGAGAGCCAGTGCCTGCGAGGCCGTCATAACATGTATAGTCTTCGTTGCAATGAATGTTGTCAAAATGAAGGTTTTGAGTTCGGAGAATTGCAACGACAAAAATGAATGTATATGTTGACTTCCTAACCAAAATTGATTACGTGAAAAGGAAACCTTGGTTATGTGAAGAATAAAGGGAATTGTGGTCTCAGTCATCCAACTTCTTGAAAATCAATTTCATTATATTCCCTACTTTATCTTTCCAAAATTGAGTTTGATTTCTCATATATTTTCGTGGACTTGTCTTTTGATACATTATTGCGACGTGGATCAATTGCATGTGATTGACATTAGTTTATCTAACATCTTAAATGTTATAAATGCATTGAAATTTCCGATTAATTAGATAAAGAAAAATATTAGTAATTTTGTAAAATGAATATAATAATACTATATTTTAAAAAATGAGATTTTTTTTTTAAAAAAATTTTATCTTTATCAATGCTAGTTAAATTCATTAGCAATGCTATCTTTTGATGGAAATAGCTCACTCCTCTCATTATAGTTAAATTCATTATCAATGTTATCTTTTGATGGAAATAGCTCACTCCCATTATAGTCTCTAGGGTGGACAATGATGTGGCTAGTGTACTCCACTTGGCAACCTATTTGGACGATGATGCAGCATAATTTATCCTAACTTAACCCTTAAACTTTTGTACATACTACAAATACTTTCTAAACTTTGTTTTTTCTCTCTTTCACCATCGTCTTCATCTTTTGACAAACACATCGGTACTCCCTCTGCCTCATTGGCCTTCATCTTCCAGATTGCTGTTCATGTTAAGGTTGAATCATGAATGCACACTCCAGTCCCCATGTCCCCGTGGTGGGCACCTCGGCTGTTGCAGAGCTAGTGAGCTCCCTCAAGCAGCAAAAGACCTACAGGGAAGTGACCTTCGCCCTCCGCATTGGCCTCCGCGTCCGTGGCCTTCGCTAGATCGCTCCTCAAATCTCTCCGATCAGTCTCCTATTCTGATTCCTCCATCATTCTCTTCTGCCATACACAATCCCTCCCGGCCCGAGCTCCAAGGTTATTGATTCTTAGCTGATTCAATCACGGAATAAATCGTTTTTCTTTGGGGAAAATCTGTTTTTTATGGAATAGAACCTGGTTTTTATGGTGAGAAATTTTATCGACTTGGATGGGAAAGGTGAGAAATTGTTGGGGAATTGGTTGCAGCTTAGGATTTGTGGAGCAAAATTTTGTGTCTATTTTTTTATCTAAGAGATTAGTATGTATAAGAGCATATAGTTCATGGATGAATTTTGTAATTTATCATTTCTTTCAGCTATATATCATCACCTTAGTTGCCGGAATATTCCAAGTTTTGACAGAATATTCTGTTTGTTAATACCAAGGATGACTCATTTGTCTACATCGCAAACTTTTGTTGTCAATATTAGAGCAGATGAAATCTAAAATGGTCTTTCTAATTGTAAAAAAACTTTGGTGGCTACTGTCCACTAGGCTGAAAAGTTGAGTGGGCTATTTGCCTCTTTTGCCACATAGAAATGTCATCTATCCTCTCTTCCAGCAAATCATTGATTTTCACTCGCTCACAAAAACAAAGTGGAGCTCAAAGATCCAGAGTGTTTCCCTTACGTCGAGTCCACTTATTGCTTTTTTGTGCCTCAAGTTTCTGTTTTTTTTTTTTCCTTCCGCAATCTGTAATCGAGAAACAACTTGTTCGGCTTTTCTGATTTCTGTTCCCTTTGCTTCGATGCATGTCTCCACAAATTAGCTTTTCTTGTTAACTGATTCACTTGTTTGTTCATCTTTTGCGTTTTTCCTGGAATCCCTGGAGCTTCATTTTCGTACATTCGTTTGCAGATCCTACCCTTTTTGCATGTTGGTAGAGAACTTTTATTGTTGCTGATTGATGGAAATGATTTACACATTGGGCCAAACTTACTAATTAACTTGGTCTGGAAGCAACAGTTTTAGATGGCTTTTGCTGCGTATATATTTGTTTGGGCACAAATGGTGGAGTGGTTAGTACAATTCAACCATGCTAAATCCTCTGACAAGCTTACCAAGAAGACAAGTGAAGCCGTTGCTAAGGACCACAATCCAGCAAAGGTTGCCAGACATGGTCACACTGGTCCACCTGATGCTAGCTTTAGTATTGGATAATGGTTATACCCTCAGGATGCATCTCCAATGCATTTGGTGATGAAAATGTTGACCAGGAAGTAGAGGGAGTGCTGAATGAAGCATTGAAGAAGCTGCCAGAAGCAACATCAAGCTCCCAAAATAAAGTTTGTCCAAGTTTGACGGTCATGAAAGTTGGGCTTGCTGGAAATATGGGAGATAGCCATTTAACAGTTTATCAGTTGCCTCATTGAGAGCAGTCAGAATGGAGGTCTACGGGAGGAAGTTGGGGTTACTGGAAAAATAGTGAAATCAGAACTCAAACATCTTCTTGGCTTCAGTGAAACCGATGTGATGATTCTCAGAACAATGTCAATGTTTGTCAAGATTATTGTAGTAATGACTCTGCTTATGCGACCCATGATTTTGTTAATACGAAGAAATATGGGAGAGATCTTGTGCAACAAGCAGAGTGGATGGATACAGTTATTATAAGTTGGGCTGAAGTCATTAGGGATGTCATTATGATTCTCTCAAGGAGAACTAAGAACAACCCTCTCTTGAAGGAAGTGGAAAGCAGAAGGAAAAGTGATCATCTTTGTGAGCTATCTCCATCTTATTATGCAGGATGTCCTCTTTAAAACCATGCTAGAAACAGCTCCTTCAGCAGATTGGTGGTACAACACTTGATAACCATAGAAAGTATTTTGAAAAGGACACTATTTTCTGAGAAAAGTTTCAGGAAGTTTGTATTTATGAGCCTTGTTTTGATCATACAGTCACCATACTGCAAGGATTAAAGCGGAAATATGAGGGTCAACATGGTGTTAGGATTCAGGATCAAGCATTCGTAGTGGCAAAGCGAATATCCTTTCACCATGTCACAGGTGCAAGCGCATTTCTTTTATTACAGGTTGTTAATTATTAGTGCAAGAATTTCGAAAAAATTTCTTTAGAACTGCTCTGACCAAATCTGATTACCATAATCTTTTGCTTCTTAATACATTTCATGAACCATTTTAGGAAGACATTTACCGGACAAGTCAATTGATTTAGCTGATGGAAGCTTGTGCAAACTTTGAGAGTCCAGCTAAATAGTCCGCCCAGGCTACTGATGATATTAAAAAAAAAAAAGGCTTCAAGCATTTGAGCAAGAGAATGACAAAGCTAGAGTTGCTGAAGTATTGGCCCTCAAAAAGTTTAAGAATACACATTTTCTTCCCCCCTGCTCCCTCACAATTGCGTATAAGATTTAACTGTTGCAGTTACCATGTAGGTCCAGAAAGAAGTTGAAGATTTGACCAAAAAGCAAGAGTCTCTAATGGTCAGATGCAGGAGGGGAAAGCAAGCATACCTAAGAATCAACGGCTAAAGAAGAAGCTGGAGAAGTGGAAGTCAGGGAAGAAAAATGATTCAGTAAAAGCTGTTGTCGAAAGACTAGAAGCTTCCATGCAACAGCTTGAAAAAGGCAAGGATGAGGATGTAACATTAAGTGAAAATATAGGGACAGAGGACATTGCTGAGGTTGTAAGCCATCAGACTGGCATCCCCATCACGAGGTTGGGAGGAAATCAGAAAGAGAGGCTACTTGGACTGTCTTTACAGGGCAAGACCAGGCAGTTGATGTTGTTTCCTATACTGTTTTGCAGCAAAGGTCTGGCTTTAAAATGCACCAAAAACCAACTGGCTTGTTCCTTTTTTAAGGACCAACTGGTGTCGGCAAGCCTGAGCTCACGAAGGCCTTGGCAGAGTAGCTCTTCGATGATGAAAATCGCTTGATTAGATTTAACATGTCAGATTTTGAAGCAGCTCCTTGGAAAGTTTGACAATTCATTCTATCATCACTGTTAGTTTGTTTAACAAAGATCAATGCAGCCTATACGGCCAATTGAGTTTCGCTTATCAACCGAGCTTTCAACATCCTTCTCTGCGAGAGTGCCAAAAGGCATAAGGTTGGGCTGGAGGAGTACAAGTACCCAAACAAGAAGGAAGAACATATACAGATCTTAATAAAAGGACACTTTACACATCATATGGCCTGCTCCATTCTATACACAAGTGATAGACAATCACCTGTCAAATGCTACATCACAAAGATTACAGGTCCTTCATTGTCAACGAATGAGCTAGAAGTATGATTATACAGTTAGTAAAAAGAAAAAGAAATAAAATATACATGTCTCGGATAACAATGGAGACAGAAGTCACATAACCATCTATCAGTGCACTTCAAATCATGAATCACATTACACTAACATACAAATGCACCCTAAAAACATGGGAAACAAAACAAAATCAAACGGATTCTTTTGCTACCGTAACAGGCTTTCCCTCAAGAAATGCAATGTCGCTATTTGGAGAAATCAGCAGATGATGATTTACTTCCTCTTCTTCACTTTCTGTTAAAGATGCAAAAGATTCTGATCCATCTTCGTCTGCATCAGAATGCCACTTGGTTGTAAGTATGAAAAACAGATAACGGTTTAGAAGTTCACATGTTCTAGAAGCCACATGGCAAACAGGTAGCATTAGGGTTGCTTTCAAACCCTTGATTGAATCACCAAAATTAACACAAACTTTGTAGTGGTTATCCATTCCAGGAAAGTAAAAAACCATGCAAGATGAATGCGGCGACTCCACGATTCAACTGGCATTCTTATGAAACGCAAATACAGTTGAATAACTGTAGTTCCGGAAACATCTCCGTAAACATTGGTCACTTTGCTTGTCCTTGGGTGTAAAATCAGGTTTAGCAAACCAGAGGTCAGTGTCAATTAACTGACGACTAACATCAAACATGGAGCTAACTAGCTCCATCCTTTCATTAAAGGGAGGCAGTGAGGCATTTTCCATTTTTCCTTATGTGGATAGCAATCACCATAAAATGGTTAAGGAAAGGCATTTTCTTATCTTCTCATACTCAAATTTGTAACTCACCAGTCAACAAAAGTGTACTCCCCAAGATGGGATGTGGGATTTGAAGGCACGAAATCAGAAAGTCGCAAAACCTAATACAAAAACACACACGAGCACAAACTCTCTAGAAGAAAAGAATAGTCCTCAAGAAATTTACCAGAATATGTTTGATGATCAGGCACATGTCGGACAGCAGCGACCTGGATGCTCTGTGGCAGGAAGCAGTTACAGAATGAGCCTGAAACTTCAAAAGTATTCTGATCAGGCAACGAAATCAGTATACTGTATCAGGGTTTAAAAGCAAAGGAACCACTCAAATGGTAAAAATTTGGCATCCTCATATTCAGGTCATGCCATCTAATCCTTCATACGGTTGGACAGGGCTTATGAAAAGTGAGATGGTTTAGTCTCTTGCAATCTAGCCCAACATAAACTGGGTTTCTGCCTGAACCCAGAATTTTTTTTCTTGAAAAGACATAAAATACAAGTAAAAACAGATTGGAAACAATGTCGACCATATTGTTTCCTTGTGCCAACACCAGCAAAATGACAAAAAATTCTAACAATGATTACATTTCAAATGCAAGGCGAAGAGCAGAGGAGTTTAGCATTTAAAGTTATAGCAAACCATTTCAGAATAAGTAGATGGTCAACAAGGTCTAGAAGCTATAGTAAGTTCAGTCCTCAGTTTAACAAGCACATGCTATCCAACATTCATCTCACCTAGCTTAGCAAGCCTATTCACCCATCCAGGAATTGGTTTTCCAGTCAGCTGCATGCAAACTTCATCTGTAAAATGGTTGCAGTTCTTGGAAATTAAATGGTAAGTGTCACCATGATACTTTCGAGAAAGTTTCTCCATGAAAGACCGAAACTCTTCATGAGACATATCAGTGCTACCCAAATACACAGATCGCCTGAATATGAAACCAGGACAACTTTTTGGTTCCACTTCAAAAACACCACTGGTTGAATACTCATGTGCCCCAAAGCCATACTCCAAGCCATGAGCTAGTAAAAGGAACAAGTTAATGAGTCATAAAAGTCAAAACCTAAAGGGTAAAGAAACTTGTAACAAGGTTAACATGCTAAACTACCATAGAAGCCATAAACGCTATGGTTTAAGACCCGAAATCTGTTGAGATTAGGATTGAGTTAACGTTAATCAAGTAAACTTGCTAGGATATGTCCGTTAGAAATGAAGAGAAATACTCCAAGGTCCAGTTTCCCTACTACATAAAATTACTCGTACAGAATAAACGTCATTGCATTTCTTTCCATTGCATTTTAAGAGGACAATCCAAGAAGAGTTTTGTCCCCTGAAAACCAAAAAGAATCTCATAAATTTAAAATGATCATAATCTGCTTGAAAGGTAATCCTTGAGCCTTCAGGAATCGACAGATCAAATCACATCAGTAATTACAAAACCTCCAGTTCACTGACCTTAAAACAAGCTTTTTTTGCAAATAGGTTTTCATACCCAGCAAAGCTTCTTCACTTAACTTTTTAAATTGGTCTGCATAAGGCAGACAACATGATTCCAATTCAAAAGAAATGAAGGAAAAGTGAACAGAAAAAAGTCTCTTATCCTCATAAAATAGCTCCAACTCATTAGCTTGAAAGTCAGCATTCAAGGCAAGTCACTTGCATATTGTTGCATAATTTGAAATAAATTGTTAACCAACAAGAAAACAGATCATGCCCATCACCATGTCCATGCATACATCTCCATTTGGTATCAAAACTCATGGGCATTGCCTATTCCAAGAAAAATCTAAAAACTGAAAGAAAACCTAACTATATGTTTCTGTAACCATGAAACACCTCAACAATAAACTCATGGAGAAAAACAACACAACCAAGGATTCTTTTGCCTCTTTTCATTGACTTATTTGTGTTTAAGCCAATTACCATAAAGCCGGAGCCAGGATCGAAACATTACATGAAATTATTCCAAGTCATTTTGCATAGATTGAAAAAGCAAACGAACTTGGTACAGAGAACTATATATCAGAAGGATACCTTCAATGCCCGAGTGGAATATTCCGCATCCAAACCAGTACAGATAGTTATTTATCGGTGTGAGATCATACACATTGAGGTACAGAAAAGAATGGTTGCGTCCATCACCATTCTGTTCCCTGGTCCCACGTGAGCTCAACGGAAACAACCTCATTCCGCTGCAAAAATATCTCTACTGCAACCACATCACAAGCGCATCCTGCTTTACACTGAAAGAAGAAGACAATTATAAAAGGTTAACAACCAGAGAGAGCTTAATTAACATCCAAGAATTCAATTTAGGACCTACAATTCCTGCAGGTAAACAGCTGAAATTTTGCAAGCAATCAAACACTATACAGAAACAGCTAGCTTAATAGACCATTAGAACCAAGAATTAGAACAAATCAAAGTAAGTGACCAGAAATCCCTAAAGCAGTTCCCATAAAAAAAAAAACGAACACAATTGACTGAAAAAGAAATGCCCTTTATGTTCCCGTGGAAAACCCAAGGAACCAAAAACGATTCCCTTACACTTAAATCAATTTAGTTTGAAGGCCCGAGGAAGAATAAAGCACAGATCAGGCAGAATAAACCCATAGAGAATTGGATAAGAGGAACAAGTAAAAAAATAATTTGACCGAGTCTTGTATCTGAAACTTAACTAATTGAGCAACAATATACCAGAATTACCAGGTGGAGAGTGCGAGAGCTGGCTAAAGAATCTGGGGAAGTAAGCTGGCAGAGTCGCAGGGATCAGAGAGAGGAATGTTCAGACTTGCATGTAATGCCAGCTTGTCGCTGCTTCTGGATCCGCCATTACATTAGTAGGATAAAAGCACGAGTTTACCACCCTCGGCATTACATGCTCTGTGATCGATTAGCTCCTCCAACCTTTCATTTGAGTTCAATTTACCCCATAGGGATACAATCTTAACGATCTTAAGCACTCTAGTTTTGCACGTCTTTTGAGGTTCCTGTATCATTCCAATTACTGGTCTACACTGTTCTACATGTTCCTGAATGAACTAATCTTTTAGCGATTAGCTCCTGTGAATGCAGATTATAGATTTGCAAGTTGTCGTTGCTGCTTTCTCGAATTATTAATATCGTACATTAAAAGTACAAGGATCTTTTTTCAGCAAGAATTTAACTTTAAAAATGGTAAAAAAGAATTAAAGAATTAAAGCACATTAATATAATCTACCTACATGTATGACGTATCTTCAATCCTATCCAAACTTAAAGTAACAGTATTTTCTGATCCAAATATCTTTTTGATAGAAAGTTGGTAGAAGCGGATCGAGCATTAAACATTGCTACCACTGGTATACCATATTATATAAATTTTTGGTATTCAGTATGATATTCCACACTGAAAATGGTTACTATTTTTACTAAAAAAGAAATAAAATATTATTTTAAGATGAAATACGTTAAATAAATTTTTTCACCTTTTTATATATATTTTAATTTTTTCATCATAATTTTTAAAATATAAATAAAATATATGGAAAATAATATTTTTTATACAAAAAAAATAATGAAATATCTAGAACAAAATAAATATTATGTTGTGCAAGAATTATATGTCTTTTACATAATCAAAGAATTACATGTCTTTTATAAGACCTTTCTAGAAATTAGGGACTATATTATGAAAGAATTATAGTAATAATTTTCAAACCTAAATTATGTTAACATTATTTGAAATTAAATTTTATTTATAAATAAAAAATAAAAAATTAATATTTATTTCAAAATATGTATATTAATTATATTTTATTATTTTACATATTTATGTATGGTATTTTGATGTAAAATGAAAAAAAAAATTATCTCACACATGCAGTACAAAAAATAGAATGGTCTGGTACGAATGATGCAATATTTTATAGTATATTGCAGTATTTTGACAAAATATACATACAAAAATAAGCTATATATGAAATACCATAAAATACTGTAATATTTCATGTAAAAAAAATAAAATATAAAAATATTTATACCACATAATGTAAGTAGTATACCATAGTTTTGAAGACCATGCCTAGAAGTCGTACTATCATTCGCACCAAGAAAGGGAAAATTCTATAATTTAAGTTCATTTCAATTATCATTCTTTCCTATACGTGAATGTAAATTTTCTTTTTAAAATATCAATTAACCGTAAAAGAAAATGACTATGTTTGCAGGGAAAAGGGTTGAGGGTTGGATAAGGGAGGTTGAGGGCTCTCTTAGGCACTTAGCAAAATGTTGGAATCAAGGGAAGAAATTATTTATAGAAGTCAGCCCATCAAGTTATGATGCTCTGGACGCCGGTTGCCTATATTTCTCCAGGTTCAAGATTTTGTTTGCTCAGGACACCAACAACTCTCGTCTCCACAAAGATTCTGCATAATTACAACAAGAGATGATGATTACAATCGGCGAGTAGATGATACCAATCAGCACTATGGCAACAAGAGATAATACCAATCTTCTTTGAGACGTACGAGGATTTGATTCCTAAGCGGTGAAGAAGGTAGATCAATACTGACATTTCTTTGTTGCTTTTTTCTGCAACACAGAGTCAGAATACTTGTTCTTGACTCGAAGAAATCATGTTGGAGGAGTAGTCTCCGGACAAATAAAAGTTGAAGAAATGACATTGGCCTGTGAACTGTAAACTCAATCCTATGCCTTACCAGGAATACCAAAAGATTCAATGAGTTATACCTATAAATATAATTATCCTAACACTGGCACCAAGATCCAGAGCTCTTCTAATGGCTCCCGGGGTAGGTCAAACAGTGCCGAAAGACCAGCCGACTCGCATTGACTTTTTAGTGCTCGAGTTTTTCTTCCTCTCATTAAACAAACAAGTTAGAACCTTCCCCAGCAAAACAAACTAACCACAGCTTGTTTCTTATTTAGAGAAAGATGCTTAGTATTGGTCCTACAGCGAGACCTAAATCAAGCCACAGATAGATCATGAGGCTGGATCGCTCAAACCTCTTACATCCCCTCGTGTTGTCTCAACACCAAGCCGCCAGTACAGAACTAGCTCGCTGCTGCGGTTGCGGGGAAGATGTCTCCTCCGGCGAGAGCTAAAGCTGCCTCCGTTGCAGGATCCACCTTCACAAAACCTGCGCCGACAGCGTCAGTTCTGATCACCTCTTCCACCGGAACCACTGTCTTCAGTTCCTGGTGGATCCGCCGCCGGACCTCAAAGTGGCATGCTCCTGCAAGTTCTGTTCTATCTCCTGCGGCGGGGTCAGCTATTACTGCTCCTCCTGCGGCTACACCATCGAACTGAAACTCACCATGTCGATGGAGGACGCCGTTGGAACCTCTCCCGATCTGGATCTCCAAGATACCGATCACAAGCACGAAAACTCGCTAATATTCAACGAAGTGGGCTGCACCCGCAGCGGAACGCGGGTCGACCCTGTTCCTATACGGGTGAACTGCGAGGAATGCCCTCTCCACCTTGGGACCAAATGCTTCGATTTACCTAAAAAAATTGACCACCCTTGCCACCGTAAGCACCCGCTTCTTCTTCTTGCTCCGTCAGGTCGTCCTCTCAGAAAACGGATCTGCAATGTGTGTGAAAACATGTGCCGGGGGTGTACCTATAGCTGCCGGCGATGCGATTTTGACGCCCACACCGAGTGCGTTTCGCCGCCGCCAATCGCCAGAAGTGACATCCACGAGCATTCCTTTTCTTTACTGCTGAGGACCTGTGAGTTCACGTGTGACGGGTGCGGGAAGGGAGCGAATTCCGCTCCCTACCTCTGCTCACAATGCAACCTTCTGATGCATGCAAGTTGCATTTTGCTGCCCCGTTCCATCAAAACCTTGCGGCACCATCACCCCCTCTTCCACACGTTCTATCTCAGAAAAAGTGGAAAGAAAACATGGGAATGTCAGCTCTGTTTCAACATAGTTGACCCAAGGCGCGGCAGCTACTACTGCTCCGACTCCGAGTGCGATTATGTGGCTCATGTTGGTTGTGTGGTGGAGGCTATTGCTCCAGAACAATCAACAAAGAAGCTAACTTTCAAGACAACCGCATCAGCGTCATCTGAATTTGCATCTGGATCACTACAAGTGAGTTTCCCCAACAAGTTACTTGCTTCCCAAGAAGCATTACCACAAGAAGTAGAGAAGGTTAATCATCATGAATACGAAACTATTATACTCGAGAAGGAAATTGAGGCTGAAACAGGAACCGTACTACCCATAGTCATAAAACATTTCAGCCATAAGAGTTATTTTGTGTTGTGTTTGTGCCCAGAAAGAACTCCCGATGGTGAGCCTATCGAGTTACAATGCTTAGGGTGTGTGTTGCCAATTTCTCCTGGTTCAAGATTTTTCTGCTGCAGAGTTGGCGAGTATTGTCTCCATAGGGATTGCGCACTTCTGGATCAAGAGATGAAACACTGGAACCACCCCCACCTTCTTCATCTCAACTGGGGAAGAGTTTTCACTTGCAGTGCTTGTAAGTGTGAAAGTACTGGCTTTTCCTATTCCTGCAGCAGCTGCAAAATTTTCATCTGCCTCCTCTGTAAGGACATCCCAGATAAGTTTCAGCATCCGGGACATGAGGACATGCTATTCTTCGATCACAACTACAAGGGTCATTGCGGAGCTTGTGGAAATCTATGTGGTGGAACAAGTTTAAATGGCAGCCCCAATTATTGTGCCTTCCGATGCAAGGATTGTTACTTTGTGGTGGATTTCCCATGCCTAACGCTGCCAACAACAGCTACTCACATGTACGATGAGCACCCCCTAACACTCACGTACCACGACCAAGAGGACAATCCCATTAATTGGATATGCCACATTTGTGAGGATAAACGTGACCCCAAGCATTGGTTCTACAGATGTGAGGAGTGCAAGTTCAAGGCTCACCCAAAATGCGTTCATGGGAAGTATGCTTATTTTCGTCAAGGGACTGGTATTCTAAGTCCTGGACATCAGCATCCTGTCAAAGCAATGACAATTTGTGACTACCCCTTGTGTTTGAGGTGCGGGGAGGTCATCGAAGACATGGCATTCAAATGCGTAGAGCCTGACTGTGAGTATATAAGACATTGGGAATGTATGTCATCGGAGGCAGAAGAAAATGCGAGTGGCAATCTTGCTTTTGCCACAGCTGGGGACAACCACCACTTAGTAGATTACGCAGACCAAGTTAACATGAAAGCAACCGGTAATCAAGGATTAGGAACCAGCCCTATCAGGCCTATTGGTCACCGTGTTGTAGCTGCTGTAGCATCACTAGCCTTGAATTATTTGTTTTACCTTTCACTTTGCCTCTTTCTGAGTTTTTTATTGCAGAAAACAGGCTTATGGTCTTGATTCTAAGTTGCATAACTTTACTTACTTTTATGGCTCCGATAAGCTGTATAAAACTGCTTACTTCCACGTTTCTTGTACCCCTACTCTTGTTAAATTTTGAATATAAAAAACAAATCAATAACACAGGGTAATGTTAACGGTGGTATAAACTTCTATGTTTTATTCTAATACAGCCTAGTGTATATATACAGGTTGCTGAATAATCAGCAAAGAAAAAATCTCTGTAAATCAATCCCTATAATTAAGGGATTCTACTGACTATAGTAATCCTCATATTTAAGTGATTATTTACACAATTCTATATTTACATAACTGCTAAATATAATCCACTAATTTCTCGTTTTCCAACACTCCTCCTCAAACTGGTGAATAGGGATCCTCTATTCCCAGCTTGGCTATAATTCTATGAAAATCTGTACTGTTGAGCCCTTTAGTAAATATATCAGCCAATTGTCTTTTTGTAGACACATAAGAAGTGCAAATCACTTTGCTGTCCAGTTTCTCTTTGATCAAGTGTCTATCAATTTCGATGTGCTTTGTCTTGTCATGTTGAGCTGGATTGTGGGCAATATTGATGGCTGACTTGTTGTCACAATATAGTCTCATAGGCCCCTCTTGTGGAATCTTCAAGTCTTCTAAAATTATTTTCAACCAGAGTAATTCACACACCCCTTGTGCCATAACCTTGAATTTTGCTCCTGCACTTAACCGAGCAACTACATTTTGCTTCTTACTCCTTTAGGTGACTAAGTTTCCTCCCAAAAAGGTGCAGTAACTAGAGGTGGATCGTCTGTCAACTGGTGATCCTGCATAATCTACATCTATATATGCTTCAAGAGCTAGCCCCCATTTCTTCTAAATAGAATTCTTTTCCCTGGATTGGCTTTCAAATGGTGAAGAATTCGGTGGGCAGCCTGTAGATGAACTTCTTTAGGATTATGCATAAACTAATAGATGAACTTCTTGAGGATTATGCATAAACTAACTTATTATACTTACAGCATATGCAATATCTAGTCGTGTATGTGCAAGATAAATTAGTTTTCCAACCAGTCTTTGGAGCATCTCCTTGTCTACACTTGCATTTTCGCTAGCTTCTCCAAGTTTATGATTGAGATCTATAGGTGTGGAGGCTGGTTTACATGCCATTTTCCCTGTTTCTCTCAGAAGATCAACCATATATTTTTGTTGAGAGATAAATATCCTTTGTTTAGAATGCGCAACTTCAATTCCAAGGAAGTACTTTAGTCTCCCCAACTCTTTTATCTCAAATTCTCTGGCAAGGCAGTCCTTCAATGTTTCCTTCTCCTTTTCATCATTCCTAGTAACAATCATATCGTTCACATAGACTATTAAAGCAGTAACTCTCCCTGTGGCTATGTGTTTAATATACAATGTGTGGTCACCTTGGCTTTGCTTATAGCCTGAACCTTGGCTAGAGTTTTAAGGATTGGAATGGTGTTAAGGCTAGCTAGAAAACTTCTATGAGATTGAGAGAATCTTTGGAACATCACAGTTTTGGCTAAAGGAGAGAGTAGATGTTTAGTACAACTTCTCCCCAATATTGTTTTGGGACTTGATTTTGGAAGAGGAAGGCTCGAGTAGTCTGCAATATATGGCCATTCTTTTTTTCAGCCACCCCATTTTTGTTAGGTTGTGTTAACACAGGAGGATTCACGCACAATGCCTTTCTTTTGGAAAAAAGATGACAAGGTCTGATTGAAATAATCTGTTGCATTATCATATCAAAACCTTTTAATTTCCACACCAAACTGAGTTTTGACCATATTATAAAAATTGGGAAGAATGGTGCTCAAGTCTGATTTGTTCTTAAGAAGGAAAACTCATGTGACTCTTGTGCAATCGTTAATAAAAGTGACAAACCACCGAGAACCAGTAATGTTAGGAATTCGAGAAGGTCCCCATATATCTGAATGAATCAAATAAAAAGGACTTGATGATTTCCTTTTGCTGGCTGGGAATAAAACCTTTTTGCGTTTAACAAACTCACAAACATCAAAATAAAAGGTTTCAACATCAATATCTTTAAATAAGGAAGGAAACATTGTTTTTAAAACAGAAAATGAAGGATGAACAAAACAAAAATGCTGATGCCAAATTAAATCTTTATTGGAGGTTGATAAGAATTACTCATGCATAATGTTGTGAGATGGTCTGCTGGTTTCTTCAAGATAGTAAAATCCATTCCTTTCCTTAGTAAGTCCAATCTTCTTCCCCAAAACCTGGTCCTGAAATATACAGTAAGAAGGGAAGAACACAACATTGCAGTTCATATCTTGGGTGAGTTTATTTATAGAAATGAGGCTAACAGATAACTTGAGAACATGAAGCACATTTTTAAGCATTAGTGATGGAGAAATTTGAATATTCCCAATTCCTACCACTGTGGTGAGAGAACCATCAGCAACAGAAATTTTTTTATTACTAGGACAAAGTATATAGGTGAGAAAGTGTAGTGAGGAGGGTGTCATGTGATCAATGGCTCCAGAGTCGAGAATCCATGGAAAAACACTAGCCGAGACATGCAATCCTAAGGATAAAGAATCACCTGAGAGAGCAATAAAGGCATAACCACTTTCTGGTTTCAAAGATCCCAACAATCCTCTCAATTTTTCAATTTCTTCCTCATTAAATGGCCCCTAACTTTGCTGTGGAGTTGAGGAGACATTGTGAACCTATTGGACTATTTTTGGATCTCCCCGATTGCCCCATTCCTTGCTTCATCTGGAAGGTTTCCCATGGAGTTTCCAGTAGCGATCTTTTGTATGTCTAGGCTTCTTACAATAGATGCATCAGAGGTTATCTTTAGAGTCTCGACTGGTTGTCCCACGACCCTTTAAAGCACTATAATTTCCTTCCCTTGCCACCATAGTAGAACCTTCAAGATCTTTTGGCTCAAGCATGATACCACGAAGGCTTTCCTCAGCTCTGACAATAGCTATAACTTCGTTCAATGGTGGCACCTCTTCTTTGCTGAGAATTTGTATTTAGACTTGATCAAATTCAGCATTTAGTTTGACCAAAAAATCATACACCCTATCCTTTTCAATAAAATTCTTCAAGATTACAGCATCATATGGGCACTTAGTCTTAAGAACTCGATAATGATCAAGTTCATGCCACAAATTCTATAGTAGATTTGCATACTCTGTAACACCCCTACTCTTTTGTTTGCCTGCTAGTGCCTTTACTTTGACCTCATAGACACGGGCAGCATCATGGGCTCTAGAATATGTTTGTTGGACAGCATCCCAAATGCCCCTTGTAGAAGGAAAAAACATGCAAGTGTCACTGATTTCGGCTATCATTGAAGTCCACATCCATGACATAATCATGGAGTCTTCTTCATCTCAAGCATCAAAATTTTGGTTGTCCAACTCAAGCCCTATTCCAAGAATATGGCTGATTTTTCCTTTTCTCTTCAAATAGATACGCACTAGTTGTGACCACTTCAAATAGTTTTGGCCATTGAGTCTGCAGGCTACTTGAACATTCTGCAGATTGCCTGTGAGAAGATGGGAATCAACTTGGGCAGGTGCACTTGTTGAGGAAGGTTCAGGCTAGTGGGAAAGGAGAATTAAGGATGAGAAACTAGTGCTAGTTATAGATCAACACTAGAGGCCAGAAAAAAAATGACTTGGCAATGAAGGCTAGAAAACATAGCAATGATTCGGCAATGAAGGCCAGAAGAAAAAGCAATCTCAAGGTAAACCTAAAGCTCTGATACCATGTTAACAGTGATATAAACTTCTATGTTTTATTCCAATACAGCATAGTGTATATATACAAGTTGTTGAATAATCAGCAAGGAAAAAATCTATGTAAATCAATCTCTATAATTAAGGGATTCTACTGACAACAGTAATCCCCATATTTAAGGAATTATTTACACAATCCTATATTTACATAATTGCCAAATATAAGCCACTAATTTCTCATTTCCAACAGGTAACAACAATAAATTTTTCTTCTGAAGGATCATATATTTTAGAACATCTCAAATGAAACAAAATATATGAAGCGAATAATAGGACGGACTAGTAGGAAAACAATACAATTAAACTTTGTGTCTCTTATTGTACAACTTTTCTAGGAAGTAGGAACTAATGAGATGGGAAGTACATGAATACTCATAAACAATTGCCAACAAATTCATATCCTGTTATACTCTTAAACTCAAAGAAATCTGAGATGACAAAGCAGCAAATCAATGATAGAGCTTAAAGCTCAAGCAACACCATGCTTTCAACTAGACCGTGTAGTGTGGGTTAACCTCAATGTCTAGCCCTTTCAATTTTGCAAAGGATTCAACTTTTCCCTTCAGTGTGTGTAGCTCCCTTAATCTGCATACCAATGGAGATATCAAAATTAGAAAGTGAACTAGTTTCCAAGTCCTACCATGGAATTCTTTATAGAGTGTTGAAAAAAAACCTGGCGATTTCTGCACGCCTTTTGGCTTCCTCTGCCATGAGAGTGTTCTCCTTAAAGCTGTGTCTTCCCTCTGCTGCAAACTGCAGGCCGTGGAGTGTACGCTGCTCAGCCGCCCATGCAGCCTGGCGAACTTCCTTGCCAAAGTCCTTTTGGGTCGTCAAAGCAGTCTAGCAATAACAAGAGAAAAACAGCCCTATGTTATTTTGGTACAAAGATACAAAAAAAAATCTCAATGGGTTAGTGAGTAGAGCATGCGTTACTTGTTGTGCAAGAAATAGAGGGTTGAACAGACTCACCCTTTGGTTGAACATACTGCTCCAGGCTCTACCGCTGAGTGCATACCGAACTGCAAATTTGATGGGATCAAGGAAGACATAAGACACTATGTTAAACAGCCAAATAACGCCACACCAACGCCAACCAATGGCTCTGATTCCTGCATCTTTCCATGTTACTTCTGCGGAAATGATAGTTGCAACCTGTATAAAACGTGCTTCATCAGTTCATAAACCAAAGAAAGTAATATTGTTTTTTGCAGACTCCATCCCTAGGAAATTGGAAACATACAATTCTTAGGACTCAACTCATAGCTTTAAGTTAGGATGCATGCATCTTTACTATTCGAGTTCAACTAGATATGCCAACTCATGATTTATGGATTAAAGAAGTGACCACAATTGCATACCAACTGAGCAATGATGAAGGCAAAAACAAGAAGAAGTCCAGGTCTTTCAAAGTACGACCAACCCCTAGAGCGTGTCACGAATATTAGTGCTTGGCTGATTATGCTAACTTGAAGGTACACAGCAGATGCACGTTGTGCTTTGAGCATTTGGGAAGCAATCTTGTCCATGGAATCATTAGCCATTAAACTGCTTGTTTTGAAGTGATCCTGGCATCAATGAAGCATAAAGAAACTGAAGTACCATTCTTTCATCTTGTTGGAGCAAATAGTATACAAAGGACTTGTTGTTACCTTAAAAAAATCTGTTTGAGATGCCAAAAAGTAAAATAGGACAGTCATTAAGGCCAGGTAAGTGCCTATGACAATCCCGGTTGCAAAGATTTCGCTAAGTTTCCAACTATCAGGAACCGGAGAAGGCTTGACCCTATCTTTAGAGATTGTCATGATTGTACCTAAAAATCATAAAGGGATAAAGATATGATCCTAATTTCCAAATATGGCTTGTAGTATAGTTTTGATCATCACAATCTATGTTACTCTTGCCCGTTTAATGTTTGAATAAGGTGCATGTCATTACATTGTTGGAGTAGCATAGATTGTAACTGTGTAATCAGTTTTGGATAAATATTAACTTGGAACTACTGACCATCATTAAGAATGGCAATGACTAAAACCATTAGTGGAGGGAAGTCAAACTTCCAGCCTATTGTAAGCAGCGTAAACCCAAGCTGTTGCATTAAACCAATTCCATATTAGAACATGCTACACTTATCCAAAAAAATGCTAAACAAAGTGGTGCAGCACATGTGTTTTCTAGCAAAAAAAAAGGCATAGGAAATGAAAAGAAAAGTGAAAAGGGAACTTACAACTATACGTATCGTTATAGATACTGCATAAATCTGAAAAAAAACAAAAAACAAAAAAAGAAATTTTGGTAAGAATAAAAAGTCTGTAGCTAACTCACACTGCTTAAGCATGGAGAAAGCTATTAGTCATTTTACCGTGTAGTTTTTCATTCTTTGAAAAATTGCTCGGCTTGTTAGAACGGCACTAATGATCACACTCAGTCCAGGTTCAGTCAGAACAATGTCGGCAGCACTTTGAGCAGCATCAGTTGAGTCGGCAACAGCAATCCCTATGTCAGCTACCTTCAAGGCAGGTGCATCATTGACCCCATCCCCAGTCATTCCAACAATGTGTTTCTTTGCCTGTAGCTTCTTCACAATCTCATACTTGTGCTCTACATTGATACATAAAGTTATGTTTTTAAATAAACAACAAATTCTAAGAGCTAAAAAACTAAAGAGAACAATATTCACCAGGAAAAACTCCAGCAAAACCATCAGCATTCTCAATAAGCTCATCAATTGGCATAGCCCCAATAGTATCATCCTTTTTATCACCAAGGAGTGATGATGAGGGATACATGTTTGTTCCCATTCCTAGTCTTCTTCCTGTCTCTTTACCAATTGCCAATTGATCACCTGTAAAATACAATATAGCCCGAAATCCAAAACAAAGAATTAAGAACAAAAAAAAAGACTAATGGATAGAGCAAGAAAAGGTCAAGAAAACTGTTCATTCTGCTTTAATAAGTCAAGAAAAACACAGAGTTCATGAAGTGATAGTAGCTTGTGATGTAAACTCACACACAATCCTACATAGAGATGTTTTTGTCCATCTGATTTATTAAAAGATTCAATATGTTATACCTGTAATCATCTTGACGCTAACACCAAGATCGAGAGCTCTTCTAATGGTATCAGCACTATCATGCCTAGGTGGATCAAAAAGTGGTAAAAGG
Organism: Aquilaria sinensis; assembly: GCA_005392925.1. Classification (NCBI taxonomy): domain Eukaryota; kingdom Viridiplantae; phylum Streptophyta; class Magnoliopsida; order Malvales; family Thymelaeaceae; genus Aquilaria; species Aquilaria sinensis. The sequence goes on along the minus strand of SMDT01002773.1, from coordinate 247,334 downwards.
CCAACAAATTCCCATGGACCTCCGGGACTGTCTTTGGTACCAACAGGAACAGCCTAAAATTTAATATATTCCAGTTCTTGTGTTATTGCTAGGATTCCTGTATATTTTAGCATAAACATCAATACTAGAAGCTTGATTACCTGTCGAGCAACTGCAAGAGATCGCAAGCCACGTTCAGCAAACTTATCAATAATACTGTGCACTTTGTTTCTGATGTCTGACTTATTCCATGCCAGGCTAAGTATCTGCAACGTGTACATAAAAAGTTTCAAGAAATGTGAATGTTTTACATCTCACATACATTGCTAGTTAGTAATATGTTTGCACCTGCTCAGGTGCACCTTTGCTGACTCTATGCATTTTACCATCCTTGTCAATATATGTAAGTGCTGTTCTCTTATCAGTTGGATTGAATGGAAGGAAGTGCACTTCAGTTATTCCAGCCCGTGCCTTAAAGTTATCAATGGAGGGTAAATCAATCATCAATCGAGGACATAAGAAATAAGGAACACCAAAAGCAATTTGAGGGCTATTATAGCTACCTCCTTAGGATCAGCCAACATTGAGACAATCGCTGCATCAATTGCATCTTGGTTCTCTGTCCTTGAAGCTCTTGCAGCCATCAAAACAACCATATCCTTGTCAACCCCATCAGCAAAAACCTACAACTTCAAAACATATTATAAATCTGCACTCGGTGATTCTGCATAGTATACAACCAGCATTGTCACCTCTATCAAGTTTTTGTCCACAGTGAGCTTGTTAAGAGTTAATGTGCCTGTTTTGTCACTACAAAGCACATCCATTCCAGCCATTTCCTCAATAGCTGTCATCCTTTTCGTTATGGCACCCTGCAAATAAAATAAAGTGCACTTCTTGTGTTGGTTGAGCCTCTCTAGTTATGAAAAGGGTCAATTTTTTACAGGCTAGTTGCACTTTATAGACCTGTTGAGATAACCGGTGAGAACCGATTGCCATTGTGACAGATAGGACAGTAGGCATAGCAATTGGGATACCGCCAATGAGAATAACGAGCAGGTTGTCAATAACTGGACGATAAGGCCTGCCTTGAAGAGGATGCAAGACAATAATTTCAATGAGCATCCCTATAGCGATGGAGCAAATGCAAAAGTTTCCTATGGCAGTTAACACCTGCAACAATCAACCAGTATGATTTCAGATTTAGATAACAACCCAGCATTTTAAACTGACAGGTAAACTTGATATTATCATTTCTTGTTCAGGTAAGACTTATTTATTACAAGAATAAAATGATCTATTAATAAACAATATGAACCTGTTGAAAATGCCCAACATGAGTGGTATTTTCTACAAGATGTGCTGCCTTCCCAAAGAAAGTATGCACTCCAGTAGCAATGACAACTGCTTCAATTTCACCTTGTTTACATGTTGAACCTGAGTAAACTCCATCACCAGGATTTTTTGTTACTGGGAGTGACTCTCCTGTAAGTGCTGACTGCATAAGAAGGGAGCAAGATTTTAATCCTAATTCTCCTAAGTAGTTGGAAGCCTCAACATGAACTTGATGCAAATATATCAAGTAACATATATAGTAATGACCTGATCAATTTTCAAAGGATCACCCTCAAGTAAACGTGCATCCGCGGGAATAATATCTCCTAGCTTGATACTAATAATGTCTCCTGGAACCAATACAGATGCATCTTCCTCGTTCCATTTACCATCACGTAGAACCTGAAGAAGCAAGTTGGATTCAGAAGAAAAGCTCATACATATTTCAGATAACCAGACTAATGCACAGAAGGCATACCTTGGCTTTTGGAGCTAACCGAGCCATGAGGGCTGCGGCAGCATTTCCGGCATTGTTTTCCTCTATGAAGCTGATTGTTGAGTTGATGAGGAGTAAAGCCAAGATGCCGACAAAATCATGGTAGTCCGCCTTTTTATGCTGCAGAGAGATTGATTCAAATAGTGATATGATTAGTTTGTTGGGAATTAGCTAATTTCTGTATTGGACAGCAGAGAACTTACTCCTCCACGTGCAAGAGTTATGGCCATTATAGCAGCTGCTTCCATAACCCATGATAAAGGATTCCACATGAACCCTAGAAACTTCAGTATTTTGTTTTCCTGCGCATAAAAGGTGGAAAGTTAGACTAGAATCCAGCTTCCTATACAAGGCAAAAGAAACCCTTAAAAAAGAAAAAAGAAAACCTTTTTCTCCTCAAGTTTGTTGCATCCAAAGACCTCCAGCCGCTTCTGCACCTCCTCAGTGTTGAGACCTTCTTTTGTGCATTTCAGTGTTTCAAACACTTCTTCAATTGGGATGTTCTCCTACAAAGAACCATGTTTTTAAAACATTAACTAGCGTGAAACTAATAAAAAGAATGAGCTAATAGAGGGGAAAAAAATTGAGTTTTCTTGTCGACTCTATCTACTACACTACTATACCTTATGCAATTTTGGAATACCAGATTCCACATCCTACTAGGTTGAAAAGTCAGGGATGATAATCAACTGTGCTATATCATGGCTCAACATTTCACTTGTTTTTTAGATATTACGCTAATGATTGTTATACCCAAATTCCAACTTGGAAAAGATGAGTCATGATTTTCTACTCTATTTTCCAGCCTATACCTGGAAATGCATTGGGGCTTAAGAAAAATTAAATATCTGTAGAAGTACCAGATCAACAGTCTCCTTGGAGATTGCTTCCAGAGAAATGGCTTCCATGTCTTGACTCATTTCAGTCCCTTGATCAGCTCCTGACCAACAAGAAGCTAGTCAGAGAAAATGAATTCCCCAGCCTTTCACAGACCAGTACTAAACCAACCAACCTGTAAATTGGAGCTTTCTGAGAGATGAAAAGTTTCAAGTTGCAGCGATATATACCACCAAGCTGATCCAACAAGATGAAAAGAAAAGATGGAAATGTGATTGGATGAATAAGAAATAACAAACAAAGCTGGGAGGGAACTACAACAGACATATGAGTATTATATAGGCAGCTTGGTTGACAAGGTAAGTCTCTATGTGAATGAGGACGAAAGATTGGCCTCACAAACTCAGCTCCCAGCTCTTCAACAGCTAAACCAGCCGCGAGCCAAAGACGCTTAGTTCTCTTATGTCGTTTTATTGTTATTAACTAACAATGATGATCCAAGGCAGGCATGAGGCGTTTAAAATTGCTTTCTTTGGAAAAACAAATGATGCCTCTGGCCCTCCAATCGGCACTTTCTTATTTCCTTTATCTCTAACTTATAACTTGTAATGTATTCTGAATATATTGAAAAAAAAAAACAAAGACCACATATTTATTGTTACAAACACATATATAATATAATTAAATGCACTATTATAAATGTAATTAGCAAAATTATTGAGGGTTGATTTGTCCAACAAATAGAATTTGATTAATTTGTTGTCTTGTCTCCTTTTTCTTTCTTTCTTTCTAGAAGTCTTCTTGTCTTTTCTAGTTATTGCCAATCTAAATTTGAACAGATTTTATGTGAATGTGGAAATAAATGAGGGAAGTGAATTTTAGAGCTTAAAATTAATTCTTTTTAACTTAAGTTAACTTAATCTAAAATGCCTTATTTTTATTTTTATATTTTCTTTTTTACTTGGAACCAAATTTATTTAAAAGCTAGTATTATGTTGATATAATAATCTATTTGAAAGTAAATTTTCATGATATTATTAATTTTTTTGTGAAATTTTCTTTTTTAATGCCTAAAACTAGAAAAAAAGGATAAATATTTAGCAAGATTATAGAAATTTTATTTTCAGTGGATATTACGCCTACTTAATATTAGATTCTAAATAAAATTAGTTCTATGTAAAAATGATATAAAAATAAAAATAATTCAGTTCGTATGTTGACTTAAATTAAAATGACATGGCTTTAATAAAGATTATTGTTTTGACTAGATCCAGAGGGATTTTGAGTCCAAGCTAACTTGATGGAGTGTTAAACTTAACTAAATCTAGAAAGAACAAACTAATATGATCCAAATGACGCCTATAATCCAAGAACCAGATTTGAATTCGACTCATGTCTCCCCCAGTTTGCAGTATCGAAACATCATCATGATCTTAGTCTTTAATCACAAACAAAACTAATTGATCTAAATATAATAGAATCATCTTAATTATAATTTCTTGATTTATAGGTACGTTAAGCCATTTGAACCGATTTATGATTTGGTTTCTTAATTGTTATGCTATTTCTGTATGGTAATTTTACGGTAACAACTCAAATATTTGGGCCAACCACTTGAAATGAGTAATTAAATATTGTCTTTACTAAAGGTAGTTTGTGGTAAACATATTGTGTTGAATTGCAGCATCCCTTTTTTGGGGCAGAACTTGAGTTAGAAATAGGGATAACAAAATTCTACTAGAACTAGTGACCTAATTAAGCTGATTTACTCGAAACTAAGCCCAACTTAATCCAATTTTACTAGAAATGTTAATAATATAAACCCAATTATATCCAACAAGACTTGAATTGGAACCCAAGAAAACCAAAATTCAAACGGGCCGATCCAAAATGACTCAATATCTTAACCTGACTTTAACCTAAATAAACCTAATGGGCTAACCTGAATTTGACCTGAAACCCGGATAACCTAATATAAAGTCATAAGAGACTAAAATTCACTCAACCTATATTGAACTCAAATCAAATCAATCTAATCTAACACAATCCAAACCCAAAATTTATTTAACCCAAAGTCAACCTAAACCCAAATAACCCAACCTAGACCTAAGTTTGTCACAACTTTAGTTATATAATCCTTCTATTTTGAATTGTGGCTCTCACTCTCAATTATCTCTCATGCTTTCATTTTAACTACATTTTTATTTAAATTTTAAAAATTGACATTTTCTTGCCCCAACTCCCACTTTCAAGATGCTTTGTGCAACTTAGATCACAATCTAATCAAACTTAAACCCAAATGATCTAACTGAACCTAACTCAACCCATTCATTTGTTATCCCTAGTTAGAAATGATGCTATCAAATTATTTTAAGAACATATAATGAAACTATTGAATTTGTTGTATGTACGTTTGAATCACCATATTCGTCAATTTTAAAAATAACTTGGCGGCATCTTTTATAACTAAAATTTTGTAATGAAAGAGAGGAATCATAATTAAACACACAATTGATTCATTACCCGAACTCTTTTCTTATCAAAAATAATACTCCCTTCGTCCTAGCCAATTTGCTCCATTTGCTTTTGCATGAATATTAAGAAAATCACTGTTTGACCCACCACTTTCCAAATCTACCCTTTTCTTCATCTCTTTAACTCTCCGCCTCCTGCAGACTTTCTACCTCCCTCTGTCGCCATCCCTCCCTCACCACAGCTGCCTTGTCGAGGTCCTTCCCTCGTTGTGGTCCTTCCCTCGCCGCCGCTCCTTGTTGTACCGTTGCTCCTCGCCTTATCACCGCTTCTTGTCGTTCTCCACCATGGCCTGATTGCTCATCGCCTCACTAGTGTCGTCACCTTGCCTTGCTTCGATCTCACCTCATCTCGCCTCTCTCTGATCTCGCCTTGCCTTGCTTGCTTTGCTCCGATCTTGCTCGATTCTCATGTCTCTCACCAATCTCACCTTGTTGTGCCTTGCTTCACTCCGATCTTACACTATTCTGGCATCTCTCTTTGATCTCACCTCGCCATGCCATGCTTCACTTCGATCTTGCACGATTCTTGCGCCTCTCTCCAACTTGCCTCACTGCTAACCCCACCTCGCTTACATTTTCTCACATTCCTTCCGTTGGCAACACCGTTACTACTCGCCCCCACTGGTTCATCAGCTTAAGCGGTTTGCTGAGAAAGAAGAAAGTGGGGATAGATAGAGGTGAGTGATTGGCATAGAAAGTAAGTTAAGTGAGTGAGGGTAATGTGGTAAATTGACAGTAAAAATGTTACTAAAACAGGAAAATGTGTAAAGTTATGGGACTACCCAAAAAGGAAAATTGAGCAAAATATGTGGGACGGAGGGAGTAATTAATTACTTTTTTTTAGAATATTTGGACACTAGTACCGAAATATTACCATAAAATTTCTAGTGTAATCCATAAATAGATTTACTGTGTGAGAGGTTTATGCATAAATGAAAATGTAATTTAATGAAGAAGGAGATTGATGCACATCAATGAAGAATACTAAGGCTACTGTGAACATATATTTAATTAGATATAACTGATGTTTTACAAATTTACCCTCACTCTAAACCACGTTTCCTCATCTTCTCCAATTGTCTCTCTCTCTAATATATGGCACTATGTTCTCAAATCCCCTCTTAGCCGGCCAAAATTCATCAGACTTTTCATGATTCTCTTTCCAATCACAGCCGACCGTCACTCTTTCTCAAGCCTCCGCTCAACCTACATCAGTAGCTCCTACGATGGTACGAATAGGCTAGAAATCTGATAAAAGCCTTCCTCGATTCTTTATACAAATTGTTTGAATATTGTTTCAGATATTTATACATATTTGTTCAGACATTTTTGCTAATTATTTCTAACACTTTGCATCTTTGTCTTTGACATCATGCATCTTTATACACACATTTATATTTAAAAAATGTGGAAATGTGTTCATATAATATACATATTTCAATAGAAAATATATGGTGGATGTATTTTAATTAATGCTCAAATTGTCATTTTAAAAAGTAAAATTTATTATTGTTTTATCCCTTTTCAAATAAGTCACTATGTTATCTATAATGATAAAATTACTTTCTTTGCGAGATACTAGTGATACCTCTAGGCCTCAATCAGCACTTTTTTTTTTCCTTTATCTCCAACTTATAACTTGTAATGTATTCTGAAAATATGGGGGGGAAACAGAGAGACCGCCCACTTATTGTTATAAACACATAATATACTTAGATGCACTATTATTAATGTAATTAGCAGAATTTTTTAGGGTTGATTTATCCAACAAATATAACTTGATTAATTTGTTGCCTTGTCAATTGTTTTTTTTTTCTTTCTTTGTACAAATCTTCTTGTCTTTTCTAGTTTATTCCTATTCTGAATTTAAACAGATTTTATGTGCACGTGGAAATAAACGAAGGGAAGTGAATTATAGAACTTAATAAAGCTTAATATTGTTTCGAGTGGATTTGGGGGGGATTTGGATCCAAGCTAACTTTGTGGTATTAAAGTCAACTAAATCTCGAAAGAAAACACTAATATGATCCAAATGGCGCCTATAATCCAAGAACCATATTTTAATCCGACTTATGTCGCCTAGTTTGCCATTTCAAAACATCAGCATGACCTTAGTCTTTAATTACGAGCAACAATAATTAACCTAGTTATAATAGTGCAAATTCTAAGGTACGTACAAGCACCAACTTGTTGTCATTAAGGGATTTGTTAATTCTGAATAGAAATGGTAACTCTTGTTCATTAGAATAAATCTTATTTGATTAATTTAATTATGGAATAAATTAAATTTATTTAAATTTTTAATTATGGAAAATTTTATATTTGAATTCATTTGAAAAGATAATCTTAATGAAGCAAATAAAGTTAACATGATAAATATAGTAATTATTTAAAAATGAGTTTATTCATTTTTTTCACACAATCAAATATGGTCAGAACATTGTATATATTCGAATATCAATTTTATACAATTGGTTACTAGTTTAATACATTAAGAATTCAGTTTCATATTTGAAGAGTTTTTGTTAGACTTTATTGAGAAGATTCAATTACATATAATAGAAACTCATTTTGTATAATATGAAACCAATTTTGTTTGATAGAAAACCATTTTTGTTAAATAGATTTATAGTTTCATACATCAACATTTCAATTTGATGCAATAAAAACTCAATTTCATAAAATAAAAACTCAATTTGATGTAATAAAAACTCTAGTTTGTACAATTGCAACTCTGTTTCATACAATGAGAACTCAAATTCATACAAAATAAACTCCACACTTTTACAATAACAGCTTAGTTTTATACAATACAATCTTAGTTATATCTGTGAATTGTCTTCAGGTTCCATTTTCTTACCAACTAAAGTATGGGTGTATCATCACATTTCATTGTTGTATCTGCACACTATACTCCAAAAAATTTACTCAATTTCACAAAAATAGTTTATAGTTTCATACAAATAAATCCCAGTTTCTTACAATTCATTTCCAGTTTAACACATTATGAATACAAGTGAGTTTGTGTGTGTGTGTGTATGTATAAATATATTCATACAATTCATTTCCAATTTCACGCACTATTAAAACTCAAAACTTAAACAACATGAACATGGTTTGATATACATATGAACTAGTTTTATATAGTAGCAACTTAAACTCAAAAGCATACATATGCATCTGTGTTTTTTACAAACCGAAAAGCATACATATTAAACCCAGAAATATACATATATATTTATGTCTTTTATAAACCCAAAGGCAAATATATAAAACCCAAAAACAGATATATTTATCTATGCCATTTACAAACCCAGAATCGTACAAATAAAATCCGAAAGCATACATATATGTTTATGTTTTTTACAAATTCAAAAGGATACATATAAAACCCAAAAGCATGCATATATATTTATGTGTTTTATAAACCCAAAAGCATACATTTAACACTGAGAAACATAGACATATATTTGTATACTTCATAAACCCAAAAGCATACATATAAAATTGAGAAGCATACATATGTAAAAATATCACAATCAAACATATAAAGATTTAATCCGGAACATAAATCACAGATTTCAAATCAAAATTTCACTAACCTATGTTATTTCACAATAAAAAACATAAAACATGTATAATTTTTTTACGAATCTCTCTTTCAAATCATTTCCTTCTTCTTCTGAATCAAGTTCTCTTTCACTTAAACTGATTTCCTTTAGATCTCACCTTGAAATTGGTTGGCTTCTTCTTCCTCTGTATGTTTTTTACAAATTCAACTGGCCTACACACCTTGTTCATATGCTTCCAGACGAAAAGTGGAACTCACAATGTGGTTTTCTAAAGGCATTGATGAAGAAAAAATAAGAAAGCTTAAAATTTTTTGAACAAGTAAAGCGAAGCACTAGTTTTTTCCTTAGAGGCCGAGAAGAGAATAAATGATGAGAATAAGACTGATTGTTGCTTTAGGGTTGTGAAACTTCTACCTAGTGTTTGTATAGAAACAGAACTCTAATTGGACAATTCCTAGATATCAGCCTTGATTTATCACTTCACAATCCTTTCTTTGAATTGCAGGAAACGAATGGGAACTAAAGGTGTTAGTAGGTGTATATGCACCTAGGTGCATAGTCTCAAGCCTCTTATAATAGAATCATCTTAATTATGATGTTTGATTTATAGGCATGTCAAGTAATTTGAATTTATTTATGATTTGGTTTCTTAATTGTTATGCTATTTCATGTAAGATAATTTTATAGTAATAACTCAAATATTTGGGCCAACCACTTAAAATGAGTAATTAATTATTATCTTTACTAAAATAGTAGATTGTGGTAATGTATTGTGTGTTGGATTGCAACAGCCTTTTTTGAGACAGAATTTGGGTTAGAAATAGGGATGGTAAAATTGGACCTAACCTAATAATGTACGTTAATTTACCCGAGCTCAAGCTTAACTTGACCTAATTTTTCTAGAAAGGTCAACAACCTGAACCTGATTGTACCCAACATGACCTGAACTGAAACTCAAGAAAACCAAAACCCAAATAGCTCAATATTTGAACCTGGCTTTAACCTAAATAAACCTGATAGGTCAACTGTAATATGACTTGAAACCTAAATAACCTGATATGAAGTCACATGACACTGAAATTTACTCAACCTGTAATGAACTCGAACCAAACAATACTAAGAAAAGGATATTTTCCAACAGTTAAATCATTGGAAATTTCCAATATTTTAAGTCATTGGAAAAAAGAATATAAATTTTTTCAATAGCTTTCGCATTAGAGATATTTTCAAAGGCCATACAAAATGTCACTTTATAAATATTGGGCTTCAAATGACATAAAAATAATATATAAGGAACTTAGTGCTTAATTTCTCGAATGAGCACAAATACTCATTTCTCTTCCTCTCTCACTTTCAGGCTTTTCTTCTTTCTTTCTTTCTCTTTTTTTTTTCTTTCCCTCACTCAACATAACGTTGTGTTCAACTTTTGGCAGTGTTGCCACCATGAGGGTAAATTTCCCTGTGGTGCACTACCACGTTGAGGAAAATTTTCCCAGATATTGTAGAAATGTATTTTTTAGGAGTTGCCACTAATCGGTTTCATTTAGGTCGATTGGATATCTGTTATGGTCTGCAAGAGATTCGGAGATCGTGAGTGGGTTACGCTAAAATAACCTTATTGTAGTGCCCAGAAATTGGCATTAAGATAGTTTTCCTTTAAATGTGTACCTCATCACATGGCAGATAGATAGCTTAATCTATCTTAATCTATCTTAATGTATCTATCTTAATCTACATTAAGATAGCTTTCCTTTAAATGTGACGAGGTAGAGAAACCTTTCTCATTTAAAACTTTGGTTTAAATCTAGGTTATGAGGAAAAGACTTACCATCTCTTTGGAACCTCGGTTTAACTTATATGTCATCTTGATCTCAATTTGTGTGAATTTACCTAGCTCATAAAACTTCATTCGTTCGGATAGCATTGAGAAATTTTGTCTTTAACCCTTAGCAGATGTTAAGTGGTTGAAACACTCCCTCTCTTTTCTTTGTCCAAAATGTCTCATCTTAATGTGCTTTAACTGAATTTCTCCTTAAATGTCTATACCAAGCTTTGTTGAAACCTGCTTGTGATAAAAGCATGATGGAAATGATATGATGGTGTTCATAATGCATGCTTCCTAATATTTGCATTCTTAAAATAACCTTGATGAAAGCCATGATGCATCAGTGAATTCTTTGATTACCTCTTATGATTCTTGTTTTTTAGCTATTCAGAACTCCTCTTTACCTCACCATGGATTTCATGCTATCAGAAGGCTTAACTATCAATGCCTCTTTATTCCCTTCCTTTCCCTATGACCTTGCTGACGCTTACTTGTTTCCCATGTTATCGTATGAATAATTGTTTTTCCTCAAACTTAAGTTCTAATCCATAAAGTTTGCCCTCTTATCAATTGAGCCCTTTTACTGGTAGTGTTCTCCTTGTGCTCCATAGAGATTACTTTGGCCCCCTAAATATGGTGCCTATGTGGATGAAGGTATCCCCTTCTTTTGACTTATAAAAATCATGCCTTTCTAGACCTTCATAATGGCAGTTGATTGTGAATTTCTCTTGTAAGAACTATACTTTCTTAAAGAAAATCTCAATCTATCTTGTCATTTTTAAGTCTGCATGCATTAATCAATAATGGTTTAGCCTTAAAGAAAAACTTTCATCTATTTGTAGAGCTTGACGAAAATAACTTACGGTCTTTGTATTTAATTAAAATGTCCTATTATTCTTCCCTTTTCCAACTAAAAGACATAAAATGTACAAGGCAATGAGGTAGAAATAGATTTCAAAATGATAGCATTTTAAATGAATGAGAATGATATCGAGAAGCAAATGTTAGGCTGAGGAAAGTTAAGTTTAAGTGCTGTAAAAGTAGGGCTTTTAAATAGTGTGAAAGAAAGGCTTTTAAATACTACTCGTGAGCAAATTTGATTGCCTTAAAAAACTTGATAATGACAACCTCAAACTTACCACTGTTTCCAGAAAGTTAAACCTCATCTGTTACCCCTTAACTTTCGCAATCTGTATGTACGCTTGCTTTGAAGTTGTCTTTATCTTCTAAACTGCCTTTGTAGGTTATTGGTCTAGAATCCATAGCTCATTTTTTCTTTTTCTTTTTCTTTTTCTTTTTATTTCTTTTCCTTCCTTTACTCTAACTTTTGCCTAGGTTGTGTTGGAGAGTAGCAACCTAGCAAGCCATTATCTTTTTTTTTTTTCCTTTTTGTGAGCTACGGTTTAGATATGTGATGTGCTAGGTAGCCATCCTTAAGCGAGATGACTTAAGCGACATTAGTTGCTCGTGCTTACTCTTAATCATTTCTTTCTTTTGAATTTCCCTTGTTGCCTTTTGATGGAAGGGATGGACTTCTTTCCTTTTTAGAATTTGTGTTGTGAAGAACTGAAAACCTTTTCTTGTGTTGAGTATTCATGAGAATTAGGATGGCACCGAAGCCGTTTAATATGAAAGCTACCTTCTTTGAAAGCTAAACAAGAACTTCTTGTAATGATACTGTGAACTTCCTTTTTCTTTTGCATGATGAGAATTGAAATACAACATTTTAAAATCTTTCTTACTATATTAGGCAGCATTTTTAAGATCACCACCATAAAATCTCCTTTAGCTTTTATTTCCACCCACGAGTAGTATTGTTACATTTATGTTTGTTTACGAAAGAGAAACATGATTGCAAGATGATGAAATGAATGGTGTCATGGTAAAGAATGTAAGATAGATGTAAAGGAATTTTTGGTAAAATGTGGTGGAATGCACACATTACATCTTTTTATTGGACAAGAAAAGAATAATAGGTGTTCATTTAACAAAGACTACACCTTAGAGTTTGAAATAAATCTAAGAGATTTTTACTATTAAATTACTTTGGCAAGCTCTCAAAGATATAAGCCCACTTAAAGGATTCCCTGTCATTCAAAAGTGTGTGTCAACTACCAAGTCGAATTTAATTTAGAGCCCTTCCAAAGTTAATGTAATTTTAACTTAAGATCTTCACTTTCAACTACCAATCACATCGGGATCTAGCCATTTAGAATTGATCAATTGTTGGACATTAAGTTTTAGTGCCGCACAATTTTCAATTAAATGCTCGATTGAGCCATCATATCAGCTTGGAAAATAAAGCCGCTTGATCTTTGCCGCCATTGATATGAGTGACAGCAGGTTTGACTCTATAAGCTTAAGGAGTAGCTCGGTGTAGCTTGCAGAAATCAAATCAACCTAAGTAGCTTTCTTCATCGAGTAGTATGTGATACTGATGAGGGAGTCTTGATGGCCACCATTTCACTGGACATCCTTTACCATGTAATTTGAGTAATATTGGACCATAAGACTCGAAGATGATGTTTTGGACAGCTCCGCTTCTTTCATTGTGGTACTGTGTGCCTATGTGTGGATAAACAGGGTGATTAGTTCTCTTTCTGTCATAGGTGCTTGAACTTATGCTGCTAAGTCCCTCCATTTTTTAGCATACTATTTAAAATTCTCTTGTTTCCTCTTCTCCATATTTTTGAAGAGTTTGGCAATCATGAGCCAAATCCATAACATGCTTATAATTGTTGATGAAAGCTTGAGCGAGGTCATTCCACATCTTGATATTTCTTGGATTTTAGCCTAAATACCACTACAATGCAGATTTTGTAACTCTCTTGGAAAAGAGCCATCCACGCCTTTCATTCTTTATGAACAGTTGTATCTTTCTTAGGAAAAGTGTCATGTGAGTGACGGGGCAATTTGTTCCATCATACTTCACAAAGTCAGGTACCTTAAAATCTGAAGGAATCACCACATCCAGCCCCAAGCAAAGGTCATCGATGAAAAAAGATCAGAATATGGTGCCCCCTTCAATAGCTCAAAGCCTCTTTTCTATAGTCTCAAGCTTTTAAGCATCTTCTTCCTCTTTCAGTAACATCTTCTTTCTATCGTAGACGAGATTGTGCCTTAATGAATGACATCAAATGGAACTGAATCTTGAAAAAGCTTTTCTTGCCCTGAGACCCATTGCGGGGTGAATCCCTGAGGGGTAGATAGGATCTTGTAGGTCTTTGATAGAGGTTTGGATAGCTTTTCCTTTGATCAAGTCTATTAGTTGCTTCATTTGTTCCGCTATCGTCTTTATCTTGGATTCAATATTGGTGAGACATCCTTCCATTTATTCTGCCATACGTCTTGTTTGTAGCCAAATTGAATATGGATGTCAAGTACCAATCTTTTACCTTTTTAAAAGTGGGATTTTCTTTTATTAGATTTTGTGAATGAGTGAATTGATGAATGATGCATGATGCACATAATATTTTTATTAATGTGATTAAAGAAGTTGAGCTGAATGGCCACTATCATAGCACTTCCAAACTCTAATGACTGTTTATGCCTAAACACTTAGCGCAACACTAAATCACCAAAGGAATCCTAAAACCAAACCCTAAAGCCATAATGGTCAATAGTACTTTATTACATTGAAAACTGATAGGAAAAAAGAATTTCTCGATATGGCCATATTGCTTTTGGGCATTCTTGATGTAACGGATCATTTTTCGCTGTCTTGGACATGAGCTAAGCCAGGCATTAGCTATTATATCATAGGCCTCCTCACTCTTTCCCTTTGTAACACGAATGACCTTTTGTACTTTTACCATGAAGTCTTCAATCTGACATAAAAATCAAATATGTTCTCATTTCCAGTGCTCTTTCTCCTATTTATTTTTATCGCATTCCTCGACTAACTATCTGATGATGACCTGCTTGTCTTCTAGCTTTCTTCGTAAGAGTAGATTTTTGTTCCTCAGTGCCTCTAGTTCAGAATTCTTCTCATCTACCTTGACTCGAATCTTCTTCATCTTGCCTTTTTCCTCCTCAAGCTCTTTCTCGAAATCCCTTTTGGTAGAACAAGTAGGTGCGTCCAGTAGGAGAATACATTCCCTTCAATTTTGCCTCTACTCTGGATACCTTTTTGAAGATACTATGATTCCAGGTTTCACCAAGTAAACTTTCTTCCATGCTATTGCCATCCCAAAAATAAGGCAAAGGCATTGTGGATCTTTATGTGAAAACTCAAGCTCATGCAGTCGATGTGTCATGGGTACAAACTGTTGAGATCCAAACTGCCTAGGAACCAAGGCTGGGGCGTAGCTTATTCCTTCCCATATTCTAAGAAGAAGAACCCATGAAAACTTCCCACATCGATAGAGCACTGGCTTTGTAAGATAAATAGTGCCCTCCATATGACCTGAGAGTCCTGTAAGTTTTTAAAGAACTCTCTCCACTCTTCTTTACTTCCCTTTTCTATCCAGACACTGTCTATGAAAGCTTTGATTAGAACAAAATCTTGAAATAAACGGCGGCCAAACTCCTTCTTCACACATGGGAAATGTCTCTTAATCCAAATGTGTAGTAGTGGAGCACAACTGACGACCCGTCCTTCGTTGCATCTACAAATGCCCTCGGCAATATCACGAGCCCATAAATTATCAGTGCAAGCACCTTCCTTTTTTGGGATTTTGATGACAATGTCTCCATAAGATGTTTAATAATGCTCCATGCCAAACCTTTTCCACTCCCCTTCATACTAGCTCGGTGTTTAAGATTCATGACTTGTATGTTTAGGAAACGAGATAATCATCTTAAAACATTGTTCTTCTCATCAAGAGAATATACCTCAGTTGGGAAATCAAAAGTAATATTCAAAAAGACGCTATACTCTTCGATAGTCGGAGTCAAGTCCATCTTGTTGATCTAAAAGCAATGATAATATGGGTCCTAGAAATATATTAGTGCTCGAAACAAGGCTTCATTGATCTTGACTTCTAGAAGATAAGTAATGTGCCCAAATTAACTATCGAAGATCTTTCTTTTAGCAGAGGACCAAGCCTATATCTGTGATAGCTCTTTCATAGAATTATACTCTAATCGAATATGAACCTGGCTTTTCAAGTCAAGCTCACTTTTCAGGAGAAAGGCAATCTCTATGTACTAGCTGTGATTCCTCATAAAAGTCCATGGCTTCCTGTTGACCCTCTTCTATGGTAGCTACCCATGTCTCGTTACTGTCAGTCAAAAGTAGGTCAAGAACATCCATGGTAATAGAGGTTGCACTAAGTGCTTCCTATAGTGCAATACATGAAAAGAGAACAACTTAAAGAGAGTTAGTAACAAGGTAGAATAGAATTGATATGGATAAATAACACACGAGCTACTGTGGGAAGCGTTACAAGGAGAAAAGTACACCAAAAAAGCAATAAAAACGGTTAAATGACAAAAGAGATAGCAACAGTGGTATAGTAACATACGGAAACATAAACCCGTCACGAAAACAATGAAGCAAATTAATTAAACAATGCGTGTCTCGTTATGGAAATCCTAGTGAATGGATCTATGGTTATTATATGCACATATGTTTTTGAATGATATGTTATGAGTTGGTTTTCAAATCCCTTTTACTAAGTCCTATCAGACTAGAAATGGCCCAATTCCTCACCCATTAAGGTTATGTGAGGAAGCATTAATTCGAGTCATAGTTTTCATGGTCCCATTGGGTGACTACCGTTATACTCGGGCAACATTACTTACTATATGGATTAGAAAAAGCGAGGAGAATATTGTCTCACACGACTGGCCTAACTTGGATGTTTTGTGAAACTTTGTTGGAATGAGCTTGGGTATTGAGCTCATTGTGCATGCTGAGGTATATGCGTGTCAGAGCCTATAAAAAAAATACACAACACATCACGTCAATATGTTAAGAAACAAACAAGAAAGAAAAAGAGGAAAACCAAACCCCTTTGGTGGCTAGCCTCATCCCCAATGAAGTCGCCAATTTGTAGCAACATGTTTTTTAGGAGTCGCCACTAATTGGTTTCGCTTAGATCAATTGGATACCTGTTATAGTGTTATGGCCCTTTTAGTGAGAAGCATGTTTGAGGAAGGTAAAATATTCTAAATTAATGTTGGAACCTTAATTCAAGTCTACTTAGCAAGAATAAGGAAGCTTAGCAAAGTTCACTAAGTTCCTAGGAGATTTAGGCACTAAATGGGTTCAGGGGTAAATTGGTAATTTTACATCCTAAAGAGCTGGGATGAGTCCCGAGTGTTTTAAAATGAGGTTTTATAACTTAACTTTCAACCTTAACCCAAACTTGGAAGAAATAAACAAGAATTACTCAAGAATCACTAAGTTACCAAAGATGGGGGACTTAAGTAAATTAAGCTTAATACTTTGATGGCTGATAAGCTTATATTTATTATATTTATTTCTCATCATATTTAGTATGTTTTAATATGTTTTGAACCTTAAATATATATTTTGATTATGTTTTGTAGCTTAGAGCATATCTGGACTTAATTGATTGAAAGTGAATTTAATTTGCCATTTTACAAGTTTTAATTTGGTTGTGCTCTTTCAGGATGTTGACAGATTGGTGATGTTCCGGTAGAAACTTTATATCTTGAGCTACAGAGATCAGAATGAAGTGATTCTTGATTCATTGGAAAGCTAACATCTGGAGCTACAAATCACATTCAGACCATCAAACCCAGTTTGCATGTTAAGAGGGTCAAATTGGGCTTCAAAATCGCAATTTACGAGTCACCGCCGGTTCAAAAGCAGCTGCAATATTTTAGACATATCTTTGGCTGAAGATGTCCGTTTCATGCGATTCAGGTGTCGTTTCAAAGATAAGAAAGAGCTCTACAACTTTTTTTCTTTGAGTTTTGAGAAATAATGGCTGTATCAAGGTCGAATATCAGCTTGAAGTTGCTACTAATGTGTTCGAGTATTGCTTGGCTGACAACTTTGAAACCTTATAATTATTTTGAATCTTTTTATTTGTTTGGGGTACTTTTGTAATAATATAGAAAGTTTAGGAGGTTTTTATGAGTTTAGCTGTAGGTTTTAGGTTTCTTTGGTTTTTAATAGCGTGGCTACCACACACCAAGGCTAGCTCTCCGTTTTTCGTAATTCTAGTTTTAGTTTCTTTTATTTTTCTTTGTTTTTGTTTTGATGATGACTAAGTAATTTTCTAGTTCAGTTTTAGGGACAATTTCCATCACCAACACCGGTTGTGAGGATTGATTTTTCTTGCTTAAACTTTCTTTAATTTCAAGTATTTACTTCTTTATTGTTCAGATTTATTGCAATTAATTTTTCTGTTCTCATTTGTTGAATTGGTTTTGCAATTGCAAATCTGCTTGATTTTCTTTCAACCTCTTAGGCGAAGAATTCAACTAAAAGCAAATGAATTGATTGGAGATTGCTTTTATTTCTGGTTAGTTCATACGAAGAAGTAAGACAGGTTAAATTGTTCAAGCTTTTGGATTGTTGCCTGGAATAAACTTTTTGGTTCATTAATCTTAATGCTGATTTTGAGATAATTAGAAATTACTTTTCAATATCTAGTTACTCAAAATTAAGAAATTAATCTGAAGCTTTTTCTTGTTAATTTTACTGCTGAATTCTTAGGGTTCTTTTTAACTTTAAAGAGAGTCCTGTTTATTTGTTTGAATTGAAGAAATATTTTCTTTCAATGATTAACTGCGTGATTGGAATGGATAATCAACCCTGAACTGAGTGTTTTTAGTATTGGTTAATTTTGTTTTGATTATGCAGTTAATTTATTTCAGCTTTTAATGAAGAAAACCTCAATCTTTATTTCAGTTTTCTGATAGAAAGCTTTCAGTAAAAAAAATTTCCTTTGGGATTTGACCTGATTTTCACTGCTAGACTACAAATTTATTTATTCTGAGTTGTTAGGGATACCAGAATTATTTTTTGCGGTTTCGACGACTGACCAATGGCTTATGTGTTAAGTCAGGGTTTAAAAAGGGGAAAGTAAGGGTTTGGCTGCCATAACCACATTTTCAACCTTTCCACCCTCATTTTGCTCTCAAATTCTCCTTGGAATCAAAGTTTTCTTGGTGGAACAAGAAGCTATCAAGGTTTATAAGTTAGGAGAAGTGCATTTCAAGCACAAAACCATGATTTCGGAGCTTGGAAGTGTGTTTTCTCCTATCCCCTGTTTTTAGTACGTGGTAAGCATTGTATTCTTGATTGAATTTATGTTTATTAGTTAGTTTGGAGTTTAGGTTTTGGTTAGGAAGCAAGGTTTTGATGTTTAGTGCTCGTGTTTTGCTTGGAACTTAGGTGATACTTTGGTGAGCTTAGTGGTTTGAAGGAGAGCTTGATTCTTGCTTGTTACTTGGAGTTGAGGTAAGGGAGTTATGGTTTTAAATTCAATTAATGCTATTTAGATGAGTTTGCTTGAAGAATTTGAGTAATTCTAGCAATAGCATTAGTTGGTGATTTTGGTTGAATCATGATGGACGAGGAGATTTGGGAGGATTGGATTGATGTTACAAGACATCATAGATTGGCTTATGATAGTTGGTTGTGATCTATACAACATATTTTATGTGTATATGAAATTTGGGGGGCATTCAAAACATGTTTGATATGTGTAGGAAGTGTCCAAAGTTCATAGCGGCAAAATGGGAAATTTTTTGAGCATTTTGCAGGTTTGGTGACGCGTCACCAATCCATATGAGTTCCCACAACGCGTCGCCAAGACCTCAAAAATTGACAAAACGTCGACAACTGTGGCAACATATCGCCAAGACAGTATTTGACACTCGGTTTTGTTTTTTGCATAACTTTTTGCTTTGGTGTCCGATTGAAGTGATTCAAAATTTCACGCGAAGCTAAGAGGAAGTAATATCACCCCCATGTTTTAAAAACACTTAAAATGCCCCAATTTTAGATTTATATTAACTCAAAGTGAAGGCAAGTTTTAAAGGAAACTATGTTGCAATGATCACAACAAGGTATTACTAGCCTAGGTGAGAGGTTTAGAACCCTTGGCAACCTATGCGTGCCGTAGCCACGAGGTTGCAAGGTGAAACCTTGTACATCTAGTCTACAAGGAGGTCTTATGGCCTAGTCTACAAAAGTTCCATCATGATTCCCCTGTACAACAACTAAGGGAAGGCTACATGATTACGTCAGTAAGCTACAGCTTACTAGGAGCGAGTTAGTGGTTAGAACTCGCTAGGCACGGAGTGACGCCCCGTGAGGAAGGCTAGTTTAAAGAGAGGTCTCAAAGGCCTAGTTATATGTACATATATCAGACCCTCATGCTGTGTGAACTCGCAGCAAGTTACATATGTTATCATATGTAGAGTCCTAGTAATTTTCTTGCAGGTACACTGAAAACTCTTACTGACAATGTTATGTTCTCACTTCTTAGTTATGTTGTGCAGAGACTGAAGTTGTTGGGCTAGGTAATCATTGAGGATTATCGCGGTAATGCTCTTTTGTGGGTACAGGTATTGCACTTAAGAAACTCTATAATTCTAGTCTACATGGGTACTTGTTGGTTAAATAACAGTACTAACTTAAGTCTTCCTTTGGCTGCAGAGCCTAGTAGCACTTGAACAAAGCTTTTGAGACTCGCCACTGGGACGTATATCCAATGTGGGAGTTAAGTTGAGAAGATCTCAATAGAGACTTGTATTTATACAGCACACTTAGCTGCCTCCATAAACTATGTTTTGAGGAGTCCTCGACTCTGGGATTGTTTTTGGGTAAGTGCAATAGCCTACTTTATGTATGAATGTTCTTACGAGTTGTTATGTGTAGTAAACTCACACAAATATTAATTTTGTATGCTTTGGCTATTTGCACTTAGTTTTTATGAAATTACTTGGCCAAGTTAATGTTTTATGGTTTTAATAAACCAAGTCAAAGCATAAAGAGCATACATCTTGCATATTCTAGGTTAACCAACTAGTATCATGGGATTTTAATCCACGTACATATACAGCTAGCCAATTGTAATCCACCGTGAGACCAGCTCTTACAGGCTTCCTGGGCAGGGGCCAAGGACGGCCGTGTCATATGGTCTACAAGAAATTGTGAGATTGTGAGTCAGTTACACTAACATAATCTTATTATAGCGCCCGAAAATTAGTATGATAGGGTTCGATTTTATCGCTTACTAACTCTTTGTTTCTTAACCTAATCTTTGTTTGAAATCATTGTAATGAACGTTATTTAATTATGTTTATTTAATTAATTTAACTCCAAATTATGAATCTTGTCAGACCAACTGGATATGAAATATTAGATGTCCTAGAAATTTTGAGACTTTACTAAATCCACAAAGAATTTAGATGGAATATATTGTTCTAATCCGTGAATCTTACTAGACCAATCAGGTGTGAATGAATAATCCATCTCGGTATTTTATCAAATCCACCAAAAACGGATCTTTGAAGCTTTACTAAATATCTTGCAATTTGCCTCAATTTAATTTCTTTCTAATTTCTAAAACAAATTAAATTACTTAGCATAACAAATAATTTTTACGTATCATCAATTTCAGGATGCAAGAACTAAAATAAAAAAAATATATCAAATTATTCTAAAAATCAAAAGGAAAAAAAATAAAACAACTAAACATCCTAACTTATGTCGCTATGAGAATTTAACAGTTACATTAAAGCATGGTGAAACAAACAAATAAAGAATAAATAAACAAAAAAAAAAAGAACTAATAATAAAAACTTGCTGTCAGTGACCTGTCTGCAAAATAAAAAGAATTTAGCGACTTGAATAAATGAAATAAAGAGTCAAGGGGCCAAAATAATAGTTATACCAAAAAGAGATATGGATGGGTTGGATCCTGGTTGGGTCACGGGTCAGAAACGGGTTGCGATGGGATCCTCTTCAATTCTTCACTTACCGGCGGCGATAGGCGGAAAAGGTGCCTGGGCTCTGCCCGGCGACGATGTGCGACCTAAGGTACAGTGAAGAAGGTGGACGGAGGCGCTGGAGGGGGGAGAATCGAAGATTGGAGGGCCGGGGCGGCGCGATCTTCCTCCGATTGGGCGCGGATGGCTGCGAGAGAGAGGCTGGGGACGGTGGCGCAGGGTTGGACGGAGTTATGGAGGGTGGTTGGGGCTGAATGCGGCGGCGGGAACGGCGGCTGGAGGTGGTTGCAAAGTCCTAGGGGGTGGCGGAGTTGACTGGGAAAGTTTAGGATTTGGGGAGGAGGGAGGTGAGAGCCAGGGACTAAAGTCGCTGTTTTTTCCTTTTTTAGCTGTGAGCTTCCGGCTGCGAAATTTCTTCTCTCCTTTTCCGTCAAGTGGGGACCATATTTATATTAGAAGAGGCTGGCGAGGTTAACTAGGATTTTTGAAGATTAAACTCGTCCAAGTCAAATTGAAGAGGTTAGGACATAATTTGGTCAAACTATCAGTTTTAGTCCAACAACTCTCTTAGGCTACTGATCTGGTCCCCATCTTTATTTGAAATTGCAATTTAGACCAACTTTTGACTGATTTGTCAAATTAGCCTAAAACTTTGTAAAATAACCAGATTTTCCCAGAATTTTTTGATTTTGTCAAATTTGCCTCAATCTTTCCAATTTTGACAGATTTACCTCAAATTTTTCAATTTTGACAGATTTGTCTCAAACTTTCCAATTTTGCCTAGAGTCTTCTAAAAGCCCTCAGTTTAAACCCAAACCTTTCCCTTTTCTCTAAATTGACCCTACAAGACCTTCAAGACTCCAAATTAGTACCTAAACTAAATTAATTCATGTTTGTACCCTAGATGACCCTTCTAAATTCCTAAGAATGCATAACACAAAATGACAACATAATCTAAACGCACCTAATTCTACCAACTTCTTGAGCTATAAAATGATCAAACAGACCAAATTGCCCCCCCCCCCCCCCCCCCCAAAAACAAAAATGCCACCTAAACTAATTTTTCTAACAAAAAACTAAACAAAAGTTAATACCCGGACAAAATTATTGGGTGTCAACAGATATTTTATTTTTTTTCATTGTTCAATTGCTTTTTACCTTCTTCATTTTTTGGTTTATTTAAATAAACCTAACTCAACCTAACCCGAACCCAAAATCCACTTAACCTAAAGTCAACCTGGACCTGAGTTCACTATAATTGGATTAAACCCAAACCCAAATGATCTGACTAAAACTTGACTCAATTTGCCCAATTGTCATCGTTATTAGTTTTGTTGTATGTACATTTGAATCACCACTAGGTTTGCAAGCAGAAAAGTTTTGCACTCAAAGTTTGCTTTTTTAGGCTTTTTGTTCGTGAATTGTCAAATTCTTCATCTAGTTCCTAAGTTTGTTATTTGTGCCCAGTTAGGCCCAAACTCCTCCATTTAATAATTGAGTCCCTAGTTTCAGTCACAACAATGTAGGGATGTCAAAAAATATTATACCCACCCTTACCCTCCTAAATCGACCTCTCAAACCTGAACCACCCCTACCTGCATAGCCAAAAGGAGGGTCTAGGTTTTACTAATTCCACTTGACCCCACTAGCACCCCTCCCAAATTAATTTATTTACATTTAAAATATGAGTTTATTTTAAAATAAAATTATAATAACATAAATTACCATTTTTTTTATTTTTTTAGTTATTAACTAATTTTAAGTATAAACGTTCTTTTAAAAATATACATAAAAATATATAATAAAAAAGAGAAGTCTAAGAAATCAAATATGTGCCTTAAATGAGTTAGCAGGTAATACCTACCTACTTGTGGGATGGGTACTACTAGAATCAGATTACTCGTGGGAAGGGTTGAGTTAGTTAAATTCAGTCCATTGACAGCTCTATAATAGTGAATAAACCATGGACCATACACATAGAAGAGCTTAGAAACTGGAAAGTCAGAAATAACATATTTGGGAACTAAAATAGAAGTTTGACAGTAAACAGAGAAAAAGCACACAAAAACAAAAGGGATTTACTATGAACAATATTTTTGCCCACACAGTTTAATATATAATAGTTATTATTCATCGATTTAAAAATAACTTGGCAGTATCATTTATAACTAAAATTTTGTAACTAAAGAGGGGAACCATAATTTAAAACGCAATTGATTCATTACCACAAACACTTCTTTCACCAAAAATAATAATTAGATACATTTTTTAGAATATTTGGACACCAATACCGAAATGTTACCATAAAAATTCGAATGTAATCTATAAATAGATTTATTGTATGGAAGGTTTACGCACAAATGAAAATTTAATTGAATGAAAGAAGATGGATGTAGATCAATGGAGAATGTCTTTTACCACGGACCAAAGCGACCACTTTGGCCATTTTGAACATTAGCTCGTTATGACCTCTAAAGGTAAATTGTGGCTACAAATGAGTTGAGCCAACAGCCAAGCTCAAAAATCCCCCCATGAAGAGTTGGCTCGTACGCAACTCAATATATTTGATAGGAAACAAATTAATGACAAACTGAAGTGTTTGGAATTTTAGTGTTACTTGTAGTTATGACATTGTTTTAGATAGGTGAGTATATTTAATTCTATGGATTGATACTCTGCAAACCAAGCGATTATTGCCAGTTTGAAATGTAAGGAAGCAAGTGTAATTATCCTAAAGATGAGAGGTTCACTACTGAAAAAATGGAGATTTAGAGAGAAACATTAGCAACGCTAGACCGTCACAAAAAATTACAGTGGTAAGTAGACGACAGCTTATTTAGCATGGTTAGTCATTGCTAATAGCTGCTGAATCAATAACGGCAGCTGGGCTATTGCTAATTGGGCCCATACGCAATAGCATGGTCATCCTAATTATGGGCTTGAGAGGAGTTGTAACTAACCTTGGGCCTGATATAGTGACGGATTGGCTAACACTAATTGGGCCCATGTTCGATAGTTTGATCGTTGTTAATCATGGGCATGAGAGTAGTGATGCCTTGAATATCACTTATTGGGCCTTTGTAGCGACAGCGTGGTCAGTGCTAATGGTGGCCTGAGACTAGCATAGAACCGAAATCCTGAAAACTCTCCCCTCCAAGAATCGTAAAACTCCTCAAGAAAACCAAACCCGCCCTTAAGCTCCAAATTCCATTTTCAGCCCATCCAAGCTCCGCAAGTCATCAAATTCCATCTTTCTAAGTGACGAGTAATGTTAGCCCATACAATGTAGTGGATATTTTTTATAAAAAAAAATTAGTACAAAAAATTAAAATAATACATAATAAAAAAAATATGAGAGAAATTGACCAAAGCTGAATTTACCTGAACAATAACCAAAAGTAGGTGAATAGAAACGTAACATCATATGTACTTTGAAATAATGTATAATCTTTTATTAAAAATAATTCAACGAATTTTTCTCTTTTATCAACTTAATTTCTAATTTTTAATATTAATGAGAAATTTATTTAGAAAAATTTACTTTCAATTTTAGCAATTATGGATAAAATTATTTTATTAAATCATACAGACACAGTCATCAATAACAAAATAATATGATTAAAACAAAAAAATGTGCTCAATTTATGTTAATAAATTAACAATTTAACCATTAACTTAATAAAGATAAAAGAAAAAAATTGACTAAAACTGAATCAAACAGAACCCCTATAGGTAGGCAAATAATAATGATTAAAGTTTTATTTTTAAAAAACAAAATTTTTAAAAAAAAGGAACAAAAAAGAGTTTGAATCAATACATAAAATGAAAAAATATTAGTTATCTTAACAATTGATCTGATGAATGTAAAGAAAATAGCTTAACATAAAAATAAATAAATTATGATAATCAATATCTTACTTTAGAATATAGCATATAAAAACAATAAAAAAGTTTGGGGAGCAAGAGAACAAATAGAAATAATCTAGTCAAATATTTGTTAAATTTGGGGACCAAAATAAAACATAGATGGAACATAGGGACTAACATGGAAAAGGGTAGAAGCTTAGGGACTAAATTGAGATTTAACCAACACAAACCCTGAGACAACCTAAAACTGAAAAATTGCAAAATAGGCCCTAAAAAATGCAATCATCTTCTGAAAAGGGGATTAAATTTAAAAAAGGTCAATTGTGTTTGAAAAATGAAAATAAAGATGCAAATGCAAAAAGAAAAACAAAAACAAAAACAAAAAAGAAGAAAATAAAAAGAATTGTTCATCTTCAATGATGAATATTGAAAACGCCACAACTTTTAGACGTAAACGAGATATGTTGGTACATTCTATAGTAATATTAGCTGTAATATAATCAATATAAGTCATTAATGGAACAATGTAAAAGGATAAGGCTTATCTTGATATTAAGTAAAATCTTAGTATATATAATTGTAAACACATAGAGTAGTCAACTAAAGATGTGTTTATATGTATAATATCAAAAGAGTATTAAAGATAACAAATGAAAAATAATTAAAGCAATTCTATTAATCAATTCAAATAAAACCATTAAGAGAAAGAAAATTTATGGCATTTATAGTGTAGAATAACATTACATAATATACATGCATAAGTTTTCTAGATTTTTACTCACTAATGATTAGTGAGAAAATGAAACATTTTAAGAATCATGCATTCATGCATGATACAATTTGTCCACTCATTTCAACTAATTAAAATTAACATCAAAACTATGTAAAATACTAATGCATTATGAAAAATTGTCCTATCATTTTAACTAATCAAAATTCTCAATCAGATCTATGTAAAATGCTCATGTATTATGGAAAGTATGCATTTGATTCAACTAATCAAAACATTGAATCAAACATATATAATTAAAAATTTGAGTCAAACCATGCAAAAGAAAATATTTTGGTATTTAATATAATTAATAAAAGCATATCTCTCACTTTGATTTAAGATTTTATCATCTTAAATTTAAACAGGTTATCAAAATTTTTATTTTCCTAAAAGTTCATGAAAGGTATCTGAAAGCCTGCCATACCTCTGACCAGGGATCGAGACACCTTTCTTCCCTCCTCCTTAAAATCCTTTGATTTTTGGTATGTACAAAAATTTTGATCAGCAAAAGAAAAAAATGTGTTTGATAGATCATGAAAGTTGGGGGCCATTATAGTAGAAATGTTAGATTCAGGAACTAAAGAGCGATTCTAACCATTCTGCAAGAGAGAAAAAAAAAATTGGCGGTGTCAAAAAATGGACAAAAGACTCTTGGGTCCCTATAATATTTATTTTGTCTAGTTATAATCCCCAAAATTTATGTGCCAATCATGCCACCATTAGCGAATGGTCTACTGTCCAGCTGGCAACAGAAAATGAAAGTGAGAGAGCATCATGGCATGCATGAAATATTCAGTGACCAAAAGAAGGGTTTGACGTTAAATCCATAGAAGCAAAAAAATAAAAATAAAAATAAAAAAGGTCCCGTGTGAAGTTATTTTTTATGAACAGTAAAAATGGTTCTTGTTTTAGAATATTACCCACACGTTGCGGCGAGATCATGGAGGTCACCACAGCAAAAAAGTGAAGTAGAAGTACAAATATGCAAGCCAAAAAGCTTCAAATATGAAGTACATATAGAAATAAACAATACATACAGTGATAAAGCAACTAATCAATTGTATTACCATTCTGTAAACAATGTCTAAATCTCCTAAAATTTCAGAAGAAAAACATAATTGGATTTTTATTTACATAACCATTCATCATTAATACACTTTGGCAAACTTTAAATCAAATTCTAACATAATTGGATTTTTATTTACAGAATCATTCATACTGTCTATCGAACATGATAATCTCTCAAATTTTTTAACGAAAACAAATTTGGGTTTTACTGCAATTAAATTTGATGTAACTGAGTAAAGAAATAGCGGGGTAATAAAAATAAGACATTGGCTATTTGAGTAATGAAATTTGCACCTACCGAGGTGTTTCCTAAAAAAATGAGATATTAGAAATAAATAACTAATGATTAATCCCAAAAAATGGGAATTAAACAAAAGCAGAATAGTGGACTTACATGGACAATGTGGCTTCTATTTCAAATGAATGATGATGCAATAGACCTAAGAAGTAGAAAATGCAAGATGGTGATGAAAACCAAGAGACAATAAAAATAAAAAAAAAAAACAAAAGGATAAATAGGAAGGCCGCAATAAAGAGGAAAAGAAAAATGGAAGACTACAAAACAAAGATGAAAAGTCTTATGTGTGCCATTTAAATATTCACTGCAAAATTTAAGCTACAAAGAAGCCTAAGGGGATTTAATGCAAAACTTAAATTGCAAATATATATACACATTAAAGAATGTCGTCTTACCTAACATACGAGAGCAGAGATACAGAAAGGAGAAAATTATGAAAAATGAACTATTTCATTGACAAACAAATCATAAGAAAAAAAAAATAGGTGGATTAAAGAAAAACTAATGAAAAGTGAAAGAACTTGTGGAATAAAGGTTTCCTACATACAAAAAGCTAAAAAATAAAAACATTTAGAACCAACAGACAGAAAGGAACACAAAGACAAAAAAAGCACGTCACAAAGATGTAAATACGTCATAATGTCAAAAGATATGAAGAGCAAAAGCAGCCTCAACAACTCTTTTCTTCGTAAGATAGAAATATAATTATATTTCCACACAAATGAAAAGAGAATTTTGAATCTCCCATACACCCAAATGAATCTCACACTAATGGGTAAAAGAACCAAAATAAATGACAAAAAAGCAATGAGACAATCTCCAACTGGACTGGAACTAAATTTTAGATGACACAACCACCACAATAGGAGGTCCCAGACACACATCTTTCTCCTAAACCTGTAGTGGCAAATCCTAAGGTCTACATCCACAAAACTTTGAAGTAGAGATACACTGTAAGATTTTGTTCATGACATCAAATAACTGAGATAAATAAAAACAAATCACATAATTAACAACTACAACAACAATCCGTAAATCACCACCTCTAAAAATTGAGCCAATTTCCTGATAGGCCAGCACCATTTTTTGCCTTCCTTGACAGGGCAAGAAGAAAAGAGATCAAGAAAAAAAGTAATTGTCTGCGTAGACAAAGCATAACAGTCATCCCCGTCATTTGGAGTATTGGCAAGGGATACTTAGTAGGGGTGAGCATGGGTTGGGTAAACCCGAAACCGAAACCGAAACCGAACCACCCCCATTGGGTTGGGTTGGGTTGGGTAAAAATTGATCATGGTGCTCGGGTTGGTTCCACATATAGAAGAACCGACGGTTTTTGGGTTGGTTCTGGTTCCATATAGAACCAATCCGAGGTGGAACCGAACTTGACATATATATATATATATAATAAAAATTACTAATATATCTATACACACACACACACACACACACACACACATATATTTCTTTGAAGTATTATGATGGTTATTTTTTATTTTTATATTAAACTCTTAAACTGAATGTTTCAAATTGAAACAGTATGGAAGTTGTGGAATCATTTACGAAATTTCTCCATATTCACTTAAATCACTTTACTTCATAGACCCACCGCTCCTAAGTCATTTTGCTTTCAATCTTTTATTCCAGACTACTCTTTACGACACAATTATGATATTTTTTTCATTTGAGTCATGTAAAATTAAAAATTTATGACATCGACATATTTTAGGTTTTGATACTGAAGAAGATGGTCTTAAAAGCTCAGTTTTCTATATTGAGTGTCATACTAATATTAGAATTACTGAAATGAAGTAAACTAGTTGAGATAAAAAATGCCCCACAAGTAACTCTTTTGAACCAATTTTGTAAGAACAACATTTTAAACTCTTTTGAATGTATCTAAGTACTTATATTTAAATATTAATTTAATTGTATATTATGTTGAATATATCATAAAACTGATTATGGATGTAGATTTATTGAATTTTGGTGTTGTTATAGGTATATAGTATAAACCGAAAAACCCGAGAACCAGAACCGAGAAACCCAGAACCATGGTTCTAGTTCTGTTCGGTTCTCGGTTCTGGGTTGGGTAGACAAATTCTGGAACCGAGGCCATTTTGGGTTGGTTCGGTTCCACCATAAAACCGAACCAACCCGACCCATGCTCACCCCTAATACTTAGATAAGTAAATTGCATAAATGGTCCCTAATCTTTAGTTATTATTTTCTTTTAGTTCATAACCTAATGAATATTCTGTTTTGATCCTAAACCTACCAAAATTGTTTCATTTTGGTCATTCATCAAATGAAATTCATTAACTCAAAATAATTGTCTAACAAAAACTCTTAAAATTTTAATTTAAATATTCAATAACTGTCTTTCAGTAAATTTAAACAATTTAATATTTTTTTACAGTAAATAGGTAATTTAAATTAATAGTTTTTCATTCTGAATGAAATCAATTCAATTTACAGAGAGGAAAAAAAAAAGGTCATTTGAATTTTTCATTAACTGTAAAAAAATTATTATATAAATTAAATTTATTGTAAAACATTTACCATATAGTTTAAATTATGATAAAAAGTTATTATCAAATAAATACTTTAAGTTAACAAATTTCATCAAATTGGGATTAAAATGAAATGTTTTCAATAGATTTAGGACTAAAATAACACTTTTAATAGGTTTATAACTAAAACAAAATATTCAATAAGTTAGAGACTAAAAGAAAATAATATCTAAAGGCTAGGGACCATTAATGAAATTTATTCGATACTAGATGGAGAGTTTGAGTGCACCTTTTAGCTCACATTCTCTTAGGGTTAATTACACTAAAAAACTCTAATATTTTAAAAATGTTCATGTTCTAACTTCAACTTTCATTTTGTTCGTAGCATATCTTTAGCATAGTTAAAACGTTCCATTTTTGTCCTTTTTTTAACAGAAAATGTTATCTTAAATGAAAAATGCCACGTAGGTATATAATTATATGGATAAATATTAGTTTTAACCCTTATAAACTTTTTCCATCGCCAAAACAAGCTTAAAACTTTGAAATCTAACGATTAGACTACCAACTTCACTTCCGTCATACTCTCATGCTTTCCGACCACCATCGAGCCTCCAACATACACTTCGTTGGACGTCAGGAGCCCCAAACGTTGAAGGGTTAGCTCGCTTTTTTCTCGTGCCTAAACTACACTGTATGACATACACGTGGGATGAATCCATGCCGTTTAGTTTGGAATAGAACATCAATAACCTCATCAAACATATGAGCACTTGCACTGTTGCACAGGCCTTGACTAATGCATGGGACAAATAAACCAAGGAGTTCGAGTCTTCCTAAGCAATTGTGGCTTAAATTGCTTCAAATAACCCCAGAACTTTAATACCAGTGAAGTTCTCCTTTCTAAGCATTGCCAACAACAAAAATTCCAGTCTTCTATTCCAACAACATTTACACAACATCCTCACAATAACAGCATATGTACGCACATCGTGTCATGGACCGTTCTAAAATATGGGTGGGTATTGGTGCCCCTGTTTTTCACCGTCAAATCAAAAGATTGAATTTTTGTTCAAAATCTATCTTCGCAACTATACTTCTACATTTTTATTGTTTTAGTACCAAATATTTTCTTTTACCGAGACCGTTGCATTCAGATAAAGTAAGAAGAAGCTTTAAAGCAATCTTGTTTGTCGGTTACGGGTCATCTTCAAATCAATGATTCAGCTAACCCAAGTCGCCGATCATGCTGCCATCCATGAAGCCACCAAGCCCAGCCACCGATTGCAGATCCCAGGCCTCCGATCGCATTGCCATCAATCGCACCACCAACCCCAATCACCGATCGCGAATCGCATGTCGTCAATCGCAAATTTCAAGCTCCTGGAAATCACATGGTGGCGGGTTGTGAAACGCAGCCCGCTGTCGCCGATCATGGTGGTTGATCATGCTGGCGCAGCTGGCCGATTGCGAAACCCAGCCCGCTTCGCCGTCGCTTACAAAAATTGACCGGAGCCCACAGTGCCTCCTTAGCTCCTCCATCGAGCAAAAGGAGGAGGGTCGATTTTTGTTTTATTTTAATTTAAGTCATGAACTGCATTAAATTTCAGGCTATTTATCCCATTATTTAATTTAGAAGTTAAAAATTAATTAAATTAAGGCACTAAAATTGTTATTGGTGAATTTAGTAAAATTCTGAGATAGATTTATTTCGTTCAAATTTGATTGGCCTTGTGACCATATAACGTATTCAATCAACTTAAGAAAATTGATTGGTTGCAATTCATAAAAACACATTGCTACAAAAATGCAAGTAAAGTTTTTGTACACATCTTTTTCTACCTGGAACCAATATTTATTTGAAAGACAATTTTGTTTAGGTGAAATAATTCATTGATTATAAACTTTCTATAATACTATTAATTTTTTATGAAATTTTATTTTTTAGGCATTAAAAAAATAAATTCATAGAAACTTAATAACATTATAAAAATTTTATTTCAAATTGATTATCACAACGTAATAATATTGGCTTAGTTTTGAAATTGGTTCTAGGTGAAAATAAAATAAAAATAAAAATAAGTCATTTTAGATTAAGTTGACTTAAGTTAAAATGAGTTAAAATGAATTGGCTTGGCTTTTTAGATCAAGTTAAAATGAATTTGCTCAATCAGCTCATATAGCTATAACTCCATCACCCTTTTTGGAATGTTTAAAAACACTGGGGACTAAAATAAAAAAAAAATAAAGAAATAACAAGCATTAGTGTAATATTTAGCAAAAAGAGATTCTAAAAGGCCTAATTGATGATTTTTTTTTTAAATCCAACTGATGATTTTTGTTAATCCAAGCTAAAGGACAAA
>SMDT01002773.1:0-212500 GCA_005392925.1 Aquilaria sinensis | reverse complement strand
AGCAATTAACTAGTACCGATGAACAATTATGTATTTGATTTTTTGGGAAAAAAATATGTAAAAAACCCCTTTTTGATTAAAAAAATAAAAAGAAATAAAATACACCTCCCAATTGAAAAAAGAAAAAAGAAAAAAGCTCTAGGAATCCATTTTATTTTCTTACTATACATTTCAATCCCTAACACTACTTAGAATTCAAAAAAGGGTAATGGTGTTATGGAAAATTAAGTGTCTGTACTAACTCGTGATAAGTTGTAAAGTTAGATGATCAACAGAGATTAAGTCTAAGTTAATGAACTAACTCATATGAGTCAACCAAGCTAAGGGCCCCATAGGGAGATTAGCCCAAATTATAATAACAATCGTAATTTAATCCGGTCAGGTTTGGGTTTTTAGTTTCAGATTGATTTCGAATTAAATAGATTTTATGTTCGGGTTTTTTGTTTGAGTTTAATACAAGTCCAATCAATTTCTATCCTGGGTAATTTTAGGTCAGGTTATTTAGGTCGGGTAATTATAGAGACTATTATGGATACCAAAGAATTAGAATTAAATACAATTATCTATTTTTTTTAACTTAAACCATAAATAGTAACAAAAACCAAAAAATAGAATGAAAAACAAACCCTAATCTTTAACTCAAATTCCTAATCAATAACCTTAAACCTTAATCCTATGCCCCAACCCTAAACCCTAATCCTTAACCCTAACCACAACCCTATTTTCTAAACATTAACCTAACCTTAATCCCGAATCTCTAACCCTAAACTCCAATCTCTAATCCTAAACCCTAACATTAAATCCCTAACCCTAAAAGTAATCATAATTCTTTCCTCATTCCTAAATGTTAATCCTAAACCTTAACCCTAAACCTTAATCCTTAACCCTAACCATAACTCTATTCCCTAAACCTGAGCCCTAACATTAATCCCTAATCCCTGACCCAAAACTCTAATCCTAATCCCTAATCTTAAACCCTAACATTAAATCTCTAACCCTAAACGTAATCCTAATCCTAACCTCTTAATCATAAATCCTAACCCTAAACCCTAATCCTTAACCCTAACCATAACCTTAACCTTAATCCATAATCCCTAACCCTAAACCTTAATCCTAATCCTTAATCCTTAACCCTAACATTAAATCCCTAACCCGAAAAATAATCTTAATCCTAACCCCTTCATCTTAAACCTTAACCCTAAACCCTAGTCCTTAACCCTAACCATAACCCTATTCCCTAAACCTTAACCCTAACCTTAATCCCTAATCCCTAACCCTAAACCTTAATCTTAATCCCTAATGCTAAACCCTAACATTAAATCCCTAACCCTAAATGTAATCCTAATCTTAACCCCTTAATCTTAAACCTTAACCCTAACTATAACCTTATTTCCTAAACCTTAACCTAACCTTAATCCCTAATCCCTAACCTTAAACCCTAATCTCTAATCCTAAACCCAAACATTAAATCCCCAATCCTAAATCCTAACATTGAATCTAAATCTCATACCACTTAACTTGAATCCCATACCACAACAACCTAAATCTTATATCATATAAACTTGAATCTCATACCAATTGAACATAAATCTCAGATCACTTAACATTAATCTTATGCCACAATAACCTGAATTTTATACCGTAAGAACCTGAATCTCAGACCAAGTGAACCTAAATCTCATTCCATTTAGCCTTAATCTTAAACCACAACAACCTAAATCTCATATCCCATGAACTTGAATTTTATACCATTATACCTGAATCCCATACCGGAACACTATGAATCTCTTCCCACAAGAACCTGAAATTCTATATGATGAATACTCATAAGTGTATTACTATTAAGGGTTTAAATCATCATTATACACTTTGAGTATAATTAATTTCTATATTCTGAGCATTTTTCCACCGGGTTACTATTTACACATTTTTACTATTTATAGTTACTATTCACCGACTTACTGTTCATACGCGGTTTACTGTTCATTAATATATATATATATATTAAATAATTTTTTTTTATGTAGGTAAAAAAAAATATATCACTTGGCAACCATTAACGAGAATAATCATATTTGGAGCTGTAGACATCAGAACCGAGTGATTTTGAATTCATCTAAAAGCTAACACATAGATCTTCAACTCTGCTTCATTCCGCAAGCTAGTTTGATTTCATTACCGAAATCTAATCATAGATGAGACAATTCATTCTTTCATGTGCTGAAAAGCAATTTCGGTAGAAAAATCATAACTTGAGCTACGGATGTCCGATTTGAATGAACAAGCTATTGATTCGAAGTTAAAGAAGAGATCTACAAGTTCCATGTGTTGAGGAAGAGCAGATTTGATGTCTACAATAGTCAAAAAATTAAAAGAAGTTGTAGTCCGCCTTTGTTGATTTGTATTTACCTACATTTTACTATTTTATCATTTCACCCACCCCAAAACTCTATAAATAGGCACCTTGGGGGGGAGGACAAATTGAGGCCATTTCTTAGGTCATTTCTATGTTCTTGTATCAAAGTTAGATTTTCTCCTTTGTTCTTGTTCTTGTTTTCAATATCGAAGCTCTGTCCAAGTGTTTTCTCGTTCTTCTTCTTGTCATTCCTTTGATCTTTCAATTCATATTCATTTCATCTTTTTATATGTTGTTTATTTTTATTATGACTAACTAATCTTCTTTTTGTTAAGGTGAAAGGGTGAAGCTTTTGGTATAAAGATTATGATTGATTTGAATAGATCGCAACGTTAACGGTATTTTCTTCCTTAATCTATTTAACTTCCCTCCTTGTTAAGTGAGAGTCTTGATTCATCATAGTCAATCATTGGCACAAAAGCTACTTGATTCATTCTGTAGAATATGGCTCTGCCGGCTATATTGGAATCTTGAGTTGTTGTAGACAAAGGTTGACATGATGGATACTTGAACCCATTAGCAAGTATTGGCGTTTTAAAATCAATGAAAGTTAATACTAACTAAATTTCCATATTAGGACATCCTTTATGTGTGGATCCTAATTGAATGGTAAGATTGGTTAAAATTAATCATAACCGATATATTAAAAGTGGAACCCCTAACCTTAGCTATTTATTTGAATTTGAGTTTTTTTTAATCAACACTTATTCACA
Source organism: Aquilaria sinensis (assembly GCA_005392925.1). Lineage (NCBI taxonomy): Eukaryota > Viridiplantae > Streptophyta > Magnoliopsida > Malvales > Thymelaeaceae > Aquilaria > Aquilaria sinensis. The sequence continues at coordinate 209,371 of SMDT01002773.1, read as the reverse complement.
CCTTGCACCAAGATCTTTCCTTATTAACAAATTTGTAATTTGTATTTCTTAATTCACTTTCTTGTGATTCGACACTCGGACTCCTGAGATTTTATTACTTGCGACAACCTACACTTGGGTTACAACTGCTAGAGTGCAACACTATACCATATATATATATCACATAACCTGAATCTTATACCACATGTATACCATATAACCTAAATCCCCTACCACAACAACCTAAATTGCATGCCATAACAACCTAAATTTCATACCATGTGAACTTGAATCCCATATCATTTAACCTGAATCTCATACAACAAGAACCTGAATCTCATACCACATATATACCACTTAACCTGAATCTTATACCACAAGCATCTGAATCTCATGCTACAAGCACCTGAATCTCATACCATTTAACCTAAATATCATAGCATAAACACCTAAATCTCATACCATTTAATATGAATCTCATACCACAATAACCTAAATTTCATATCATATGAACCTAAATCTTATATCACTTAACTTGAATATCATATTATCATTTAACCTAAATTCTATACCACAACAACCAGAATCTCATACCACATAAACTTGAATGTCATACCACTTAACTTGAATCATATACCATAATCTGAATCCCATACCATAAGAACCTGAATCTCATACTATTTAACTTGAATCGCATATCACAATAACCTAAATCTCACATCATAAATATACCACATGGACCTGAATCTTATACTGATTAATCTTATTCTTATACCACGTGAACCTGAATCTCATACCACTTAATTTGAATCCCATACTGCATAACCTGAATCTCATACCACAGTAATTTGAATCTCATACCATATATATACCAGATGGACTTAAATCTTATACCACTTAGCCTGATTCTTATGCCACACGAACCTTAATCTTATACCAAAAGAACCTAAATACCATACCACATATACACCACATGAACCTGAATCTCATACTACATTTATACTGTGTAACCTAAATCTCATACCATATATATACCATATGAACCTGAATCTCATGCCACATGTATACCGCATGAACCTAAATCTCGTACCACATATATACCACATAAACCTGAATCTTATACCAGATGAATCCCATACCAAAACAACCTGAATCTCCTACCATAAATATACCATATAGACCAAAATTTTATACCGATTAATCTGATTCTTATACCACATGAACCTGAATCTCATACCACATATATACCATATAACCTGAATCACATACCACACAACCTAAATTTCATATCACATCAACCTAATACCACATAAACCTTAATCTCACACCACATCAACTTGATTGTCATACCACCTGAATTTGATATCACATGAACTCGAATCTAATACCATTAATCTGAATTCGATATCACTTAACCTAAATCTCATATCATTTAACCTGAATCACATATCGTATAACCTGTAACCCATTATTCAGGTTACATTACAATTTCCTTATTTTGTATACTTTTGTTGCATTTCTAAACTTAGGTCCCTAACTGATAAAAAAAACAAAAGTTTAGGGATAAGCCATGAAAATGGGGTATTGTTACCCCCTACCGTATTTTAGAACGCCCCATCATGACAAAACCAATTTTATTTTAATTGGTAGGAGAGAGAGAGAGAGAGAACAACACCAAGTCATAGATTAATTTATTCAACACTTTAACAACTTCATTTCTGCCTAACTCAACAAAGCTGCAAACTAGGTGATCTCGGTTTGAAAGATTGAAGGCTTCATGTTCTCCGTCCACTTCTATGCCCACCGGTTCCTCCTCTACACCCGCTGCCGCTAACTCTGCAACTGCTGTTGTGCTTCCCACAGTACCCAAAGTCATTTTTTACCTTGACCCCACCACCAATCACGAACCTAAAGTCGGTGTGCTCAAATATCTCCCAATTTTCACCTTTTCCTCTTAGACCCAATTAAAGTAAGGTGACAGATGGAGGAGCAGGAAAAAATATGAGACAAAGGGGCAGCAGTGACAGGCAAGGCACAAGTGAGACGAAAAGGGTTAGGATTCATTGAAGACTTCAAGGTAGAAGGGGCAGAGAGGGTAAATTGCACGCATTAACCCTAACCTTTAAATTTTGTTTCTGTTCTAACTCTAACATTGAATTTGTTCATAGTGCCTCCCTAACAATAACGTGATTAAAATGTTCCATTTTGAACTTTTTTTTGGATGAAATCTGTTATATCGGATGGAAAATGCCACATCATCATAGGATTATAAAGAAAAATTCTTGTTTTAACCACTGTAAAAATTTCTTTCACCAAAAAAAGTATTAAAACTTTCAAATATAATAAAAACACCTTATCCTATCTCTCCTTCTTCTCCAGCATCCCCATCTCCAGCCAACCCCTCCCCTCCCCTTTCATGCCAACTCTTCGGCCTCCCCTCCCCGCCCCATTTCTAGCCGACTTTTCTGCTTTCATCTCCGGGCAACTCTCTCTTCCATCTGCTTCCCTCAACCAGTCGTCATGCACCTATCCTTCCATCCCTCATCTATCCCTGCCGTTTGTTACCCATCCCTACCGTCCCTCACCCATCCTGGCTTCCTCTTCCCCATCCCCGTTGTCGGCCACTCGATTTGATCAATCCTCTTCCTGTGCCGTCGTAATTCATCACGATTCGTAATTCATTGCAATTCATACATGATTCATCGTGATTAGTCCAGCTGATCATGTTCCCAACCCTAAAAAACTTGGGATTCTGATGGCCAGGGGCCTCATCGTTCAGAGTCATGATGACTGGAGGAGAGACTTCTGGGAGGACGAACGTCTGGTGGATTGGATAGCCCAAAGGAGAGTGCCTGAAAGCTCAGAAACAAAGGGTTATGAGGCCCCCGGAGTGTTTTTCCGGGGGGGGAGCCTCCAACGCCCAAGTCAGTGGTGGCTGAGAGAAAGGCAGAGAAAATAGCACAAAGGGCTGAGAAGTCTCGCCTGGTAATTTTCTCAGAGTGTGGGAGCCGTATTTTTTCCAACCAACCAACTTCCTGCCAAGTATTTATTTCCTGGTATTTATAGGAGTGCCTAGCCCGTTCAGATCGCGACACGTGTTCGGTTGGATGTTCCTGAATTTCTGGGCGTAGGAGACAGATAGCTGGTAGCAGGTTGCCTTGAGCCGTGTGCTGAGATGGGCCATGATGTGATTTTGATGGCGTCAGCGTGGCAGAGCGCCTTTTGAGGCGGATTGTGGCGTCTGTGAATGGATGTGTCAGAGGCTTCCTTAAATGCTTCCATAAATGCTCCTGCCGTACTCCCGAGGTCCCTGGGTGAGGTCGTCCTTTGGTACGGACAGAGCCTCTTCGGGAAACAAGCCCTCAGTTCGGGGGTTCCCAGTTTCAGGGAGTTCCGCCTTCGGGGATATCATGTTCGGCTCGCTATGTCTGGTGCCGCTTTTCCGAAGGCGATCTGTTCACAACCTTGGGGGGGCAAGTAGTGTCCTCGGGTTTTCCTGGCATGCCGGGCTCGGAGCTCTTCGGCTATCTCCCGAGGTGCATAATCACACCTTTTCTCGGGTAGCGCTAGCTTCTTCTGGCCATTCTTGTGGCAGGGAGTTCGGCCAGATAGAGGCGATAGCATTTGGCTATCAGATTCTCTGCCCAACATGGAAGTATTTTACCATCTTCTCTTCATCGGAGTAATCCCTTACCATGTTGCTCATCTTCCATGCCAAGTTTCCGATTCCGTTTTCCAATAGCTCGTTGACTTTCATTGTCAAACTTCCGATCTCAACCGTATTTTTGAAGTAATTTTCTGGCAATGGCAATCTGGTTCGAACATCGATTGGAAATTTGAAAGGCAGTCTCTTCTTCTGGGTTGAGTTTTCTGATTCGGATGATTCAGCGCTAGAAGTGGGTTAAAACCACTTGAAGAGAAGAAATCTTGGTGGATCCCACCTCTGAGTTGGCTTTCTCCATCACTTTTGCAATTTTATCCCCCCCAAACTGGAAGTATCTCTCTTGCACTGGCGGTGGAGCAAACCCGTCTCCGAATTGTTGGACCAGATAGTTAGGAATCCTGAAGGGGAGATCAAACCCGACTGACGACCATCAACTGAATGAAGGAGATTTCAAAATTTGATGGCGACCCCATAAGATTTTTGACCAAGAATTGAATAAATACCACAAGGAGGTCCCGTCGCCGACAGAGTGGTTGAGGCTGCCGGAGAAGAAAGAGAGATAAGATAGGGTATTTTTATTAGCTTTAAAAGTTTTAATACTTTTTTTAGCAAAGAAAATTTTTATAGAGGTTAAAATAAGAATTTTTCCCTACAATCCTATGATGATTTGGCATTTCCATCCAAGATAACGAATTTCATAAGAAAAAAAAAAAGACCTAAAATGGAACATTTTAACCATGTTAAGGAGGCACTCCAAATAAATTGAAGGTTGGGGTTAGAATAGAAACAGAATTAAAAGGTTGGGATTAATGTATGTAATTTACCAGGGGCAGAGAACTTGGTGCAGAAGCAACGGAAGGAGGCCACATGGAAGGACGACCTCAGCAGAGATCAATAATTGGACAGAGACGGCAGCGGAGAGGGACTTTCAGGAGGATCGGAGTGAACGGAGGAAAAGAAGCGTGATTGAGCATCTCCAGAAGAGGACAGAAAAATGGAAAAGTTATTAAGGAGATTTTTGTTAGATGGAAAACTTTTAATGTCTGTTTAGCACAGGAAAAACGTTTTAGGGGTTAAAACTAATATTTTCTCCTACAATTTTTCTTACTCTGCCATGCTATTTTTCATCTAATATAATGACTTTCATCTAAAAAAAGTAAAAATAAAACACTTTATTAAGATTAAGGAAATACTACAAAACAAAATGTAGATTAAGGTTAAAATAGAAACAATAATTAAAAATTAGGATTCTCACATATAATTAATGAGTAAAATCCATTGGAGGTCACCTAACTTATTATTTTTTTGTCCTAAACAGGTACCTGAGCTTAAAATTGTCCTATTAAAGTACCTTTACTTTTATTGCACGTCTCAATTAATTACTTTCAGTCAATTTTAGCTTTAACTCTCATGGAAAATGCTAATGTATCATTAATTAACTCTAAAATAATCATAAAATAACATTCTAAGTCCTATGAGTCTTCCAGTCAACAATTCTACACCCTTAAGCTTTTAAATCTACTATTTATGCTCATCTTTCCCCTTTCTCAACCTCCTTCTCCTACCTTGCGGTCATCTCTGACTTTTGCAGGCATCCCATCTGGACTGTTGGTGGTGATGTCACGGTTGTCTATTCTAGTGAATCCCCCCAGCTCATCTCCTCAAGTGCCCTCCGCCCTACCAACTGTTCCAATGCCACTGTTTGGGACTCCGATATAGCACCCAAATCCATCGCCTTGGTACCTGCTGTCATCGGCCAAATCTGGGTTTCTAAGAATATGCACAAGAAATGACATCACTACCCTTTTGGTTTCTAGGGCACAATGAGTGAGGATGAACATCACCACCTTTTGGGTTTCTGGAGATCGTCCATGTCCATGAACCCTCGATTGACAGCAAGAGGCAGCTTTGAGGAGTGGTGGACCGTGAGGCAGCTTCTAGGGCTTGATTGATAGATTGAGCCCATAAATCCAGAGCTTAGAGATCGAATCGAAGGTGAGGAGGAAAGATCGAATCCAACGGGTAAGATTGAATCGGAGATGGGCGGCGACGAATTTGGGTGGAAGTGAAGGCAATGGATTCTGAAGGACGGCGATGGATTCAAGGTGGAGATGAAGGCAACAGATTCAAGGTAGAGGAAAATGTGAGTAGAGGGTGGCCAATGAAGCACGATAAGCCATTTCTAGGCTTCGATCGAATGGAGAGAAGAAAGCTAGTGAATTTTAAAAATTTGGGTTCGTTATTGATGTTTAGGAAGTTTAAAAGATTTAGAATTATAAATTGAAAAAATTTGAGAACTAAAATTGTTATTTTATATTTATTTTAATGTTAATTAATACAACTTCAGCAATTACTGTTAGATTTAATTAATACTGAAATTGATGGAAATAATCTAATTGAGATGTGATAAATGAGGTAAGGTACTTTAATAGGACAACTATAAAGTAGAGTATCTGTTTATAACAAAAAACATAAGCTAAGGACCTCCAGTAAATTTTACTGTATAATTAATTCATTTCCCCTAAAATGTCAATCTTATCGGCCCGCAGTTTTTCCTTTCCCAAAAAGGAAAGTATTCGAATGATGGAGAAAGTGGTTGGGAAAGCATGTAGGTGGCCTGGTAATCAAAGCCACCTGCTTGACGTAATATATACGTGCTCGCCCATGCTACTGCAACTTGGGCCACATTGACAATCTAATAACGCACGGTCAACTAGAAATTGATGTGTGTTTGGCCTTTGAACGAGCAATAAGTGTGTGGAAATTCCATGGACAACAAAATAGTAGTCAAGTCTTTTGCCACGGTAAATGACCCGATGACCAAAATATGTTTATATTCTAGTTCCTGCCTGTTTTACTACTTTCCCCGCACCATATTGTTTGATACGTTTAGATTTAAGGTGAAGTTTTTTACTATGAAACTTCATAACTAAATTTTCATTTTTTATAAATTTTAATAATTTGTTAAAAGTTTTATAAAAAAATGTGGGTTTAATTTGAAGATTTTTGGGAGATATAAGAACTAAAATGAGAATTTCTAAAATGTATATATATGAATTAATTGTATCTGCTATCAGGGGCTAGTGTTGTAATTTTGAAGTCAAAGTTAAAAATAAGAATAATATGGTAAATTGAATATAAAAGACTTATTAAATATGAAAATGATACAAAATTGTAAAAAATATGGAATGAGTGGAGCAATTGTTGCTGTCATTTCTATAACGCTTCCATTGGGATATAGAGTGAACTGTACAGTACTTCTATATTTGAGGTTTTAAATCTGTCATGCACGCAACTTTTTTCATCGTATCGGATAGAAAATATGAATTATCTAGTATTTTTTTTATGATAAATAGTAGCTGGATGACCTCAATTTTATAAAAAAATAATCTAAAACTACCACATATTTTTTAAAAGCTTTAATGCTTGAAATAAATATATCAGATGAATAAATTTTATGGACAATCTCTTAACTTCAAATATTGTATTGTTTTAGTTCTTAACTTATTAACCATTTTGTTTTGGTTCTAGACTTATTAAAAACCTTTCATTTTGGTTCCTTGCTAAATGAAATCACATATTATATTTCCACAAAATTGCCATTCTAATTTTCACTTTCTAATGATTATTTCCTTGATCACATATTATACTCTATAAATGCTAATTAAATTTCTAGAGTTATTATATACTAGATAAGTAAATTTTATAGATAGTCTGTTAACTTTAAATATCATACTATTTTAATCTTTAACCTTATTAACCGCTCTATATTTGTCCTAAACTCAATAAAAATGTTTTACTTTAGTCCCTTGCCAAACGGAGTTACATATTATACCTCTATAAAATATTAATTTTAACTTTTATTTCCTAAAGATCATTTCCCAAATCACATATTACAATTTATAAATATTTATTAAATTTCTAGAGTTATTAATTTAAATTTTAACGATAAATAAATAACAGGATGTTGTAGTTTGCATTTTTATTTGTATTTATTCCACAGTATGCAATCAATACTTTTTAGTATTTTTAATCTTCGCGGTATAGATTGAATGATTTTTGGCATTTTCACTCATCACATATGTATGACAAGAATGAAAATATGATGTCATTTAGGAATCATCAATACATGTGTGTGTGTGTGTGTGTGTGTGTGTATTTAATGAACAAAGAACTGAAAATATCAAACTACAAAAATTATCCCAATATTCCATGAATAGTAAAATGAATCTAATAGTGAATATTATCCTATTCGTGAATAACAACATGGATAATTTAAATTATATTTACTAATCCCCAAATGCATCTATGTGTTATTAACAAATCCTCAAATACATGCATATGCATAATAAACAACGAAATCTTATAGCTCAAGTATAAAAATTTTGCTCTTATTCAACCGTTTACCTTTTTTTTTTTTGAAGCACTATAAGAGACACTAATTATCATATCCTTTCATTTAAAGAGGGCTGAAAACTTTTGTCTCCTAACACTTTTTCATCAACAATTTCCTTTCAATTTTTTTTCTACCAATAGAATGCCCAAAAATCCTTTTACTTCAAAAAGATATTCAAAGAGACAAACAAAAAAAAAACTACATTTCTCCAAACACATGCTCATGCTTTCTCCCTTTTAACCACAAACAATTAACTTTTAACAATTACTCTAAATTGAGTCAGACCATGAATAGTCCCTAAATGTGTATTTCATCTATCAGTAAAGACAACTTTAATATTAACAACAGTCTCTACTTGAATATGATGTCATCTATTTCAATTTAAAGGGTGTTCTTTGCTTTTTCCTCATTTAATTTTAGCCATTTATCATGAATATAGTGTAAAGATGCTTTTTCATCTCTATTTTGTCAGTTTATAAATTGATAATTAGCGGATGCTATCAGGAAAGTGATAAAAAAAACTCATTAACTCAAGTCCCATAGTTGATTCAATAGCTTTACTAGCAGTATTTTCTTTTCCATGTTTCTTTTCATAATAGTCCGTCTTAAGTTTTTTTTTTTTGCTACAAAGCTTGCCTTTACCATTTCTTTATAATATGTATTAGTATATAAAATAGTTTTCTATGTTGATTTTTTTAAAATATAAAATTTATACTACTTTAAAACCACTCAACTTTATTCTAATTTTCAAATTTTTTACATTGAACTTTACAAATCAAATAAACATTATGAAACAATTAAACGTTAGCATTGCTCAGACATGTCTAACTAGCTAAATAAATGGGTAAAATTCACTAGGGGTCACCTAGCATATTTTTTTGTGCTAAATGAATACCTAACCTTTGTAATGTCCTAGTAAGGTACCTTACCTCTTATTACACATCTTAAATGAGTATTTTCTGTTAATTTCATAGTTAAGTCTGACGGAAAATACTGAAGTGGCATTAATTAATTCTCAAATAAATCTTAAAATAATAGTTTAGGCCCTCTTACTATTCCCATCAATAATTCTAGACCCTTAAACTTTTAAATATACTAATTATACTCTTGATCTCTTATGTCTTCCCTCATCACCATTTATTTCCCAACAAATCTAAAAAATTGGGGCTGATTGATGAGCCCCAGAACAAACCAGACCTTTCTCTCTCTTTTCTCCGCCTCCTCCACCACTTCCTCCCACCTTGCCGCCATTTACTCCGACGGTATCCCTATCAAGGCTGCCAATGGTAACACCATTATCCTCTTACCTCACCATTGTTTAGGACTCTGTTATTGCCGATTGTCACCATTATCCCTACCAGCACCTAGATCCATCGCATTCACACACTGTCGCCTTTACCCAAATCTGAGTTTCTACGGCGGTATGAGCAAGGATAAGCGAAAAGGTCACATTGTGAAATGACATTTTTGCGGGTCCAATAGGATACAAAAATAGGTTTTCCTTGATTCTTTTGGTGACAATGGTTTCAAATTGATCGGGTGTTGGCGAAGGAAAGGGTGGTAGAGGTTGAAAGAAAAGGGGTCACCGATGGTTGGCAAGGACTATAAGGGGCAAGAGGATGAAATGAGGCTCTTCTTATTCCCGTAACGATGGAAATTGTAATGCCCGGACAATCCAAAGTGATTAGGTCCCGGGTTAAATGGATTTGGAGCATAAAAATTTTTCCTTGATCGGGAATTTAGCTCAATTAAATTGAGGAGACAATATGGCATGTGCATAATTGAGTGTTGAACATCTTAAAAATAAGCTTGGCCTAGGCCAAGAGAAATAATAATGAAAATGGTGGTTTTTAAAGATGAGGGACTCAATTGAACAAAGGGATTTTTAGTGGTTGGGCTCAATTGCCCAAAATTAGAAAGTTGGAAGACTAAAGGGGGAATTAAGCCATTTTAAATGGCCTAGGATGCCTTGGCCAGCCATGCCCCTCCAATTCCCAATATTTTATGTCACCTCCCTCCAAATCCTATTATTTTAATCCACCTCCCACCCTTAGTCATCACCTTGGATTCTTTCTTCACCTACTTTTGACTTTTTCTACCAAACTTACCCAAAAGTCTTCCAATTAGTCTTCATTTATTTTAATCTTGTCTCCCACTCATTTCAAACACATTATTAATTTCCTACTATTTTAATCCACCTCCCATCCTTAGTCAAGACTTTGGATTCTTTCTTCACCTACATGTCTCCTACTTTTGACTTTTTCTACCAACTTACACAAAAGTCTTCCAATTAGTCTTCCTTCCATTAAATCTTGTCTCCCACTCTTCCAAGCACATTATACACTCATTTTCCTTCCCATATGGCTGGCCATCACCTTCCCACACATTAAAACATAATCAATCCACTCATTCAAAGCCATTTGCTCTCAAACTCTCTCCTTCTCTCTCCATTTTCTTCCATACCAAGTCTCACCATTCCAAACACATTTCCAACTCTTTTCCTCATCTAAATATTCGGCCATAGCTAGAAATCATCCTTCCTCAAATTAAAACCAAGTATTCTTGGTAGAATTCAAGCTCTAAGACCATAAAGAGCAAGAATCAAGTGAAGAATTCAAAGAAAACCAAGGAGGAAAATTCGGCCATTTCCATTTCTTGGAGGTTTTAAGCTCTACTCAAGGAGCTCTTTGTGTGATTGAGTTTCTAAGTTCATTAGAAGCAAGAAATCAAGAAGAAGCTTGAAGAACATCAAGCACAAGAAATTGGCCTTACCTCTTCTGTGAGGTTCTGTAAGTGTACACCAAGTGTTCTTGGTATTTTGTGTTATTTGAGTTAATCACCAAGTGTTCTTGGTACCTTATGGTTACTAATAAAATTTGGCCCATCTTGGTTCTTATGCTAGAAAACAATTTCTAGAGTCAACAAGCAAGGAAAACGAAGGAAAATAAGCTTCTAAAGCTTTCGGTGTTGTGGGTAAGGATTCCTATACTCACTTTATTGCATGGCATAGTTCCATGGATTTTTTGTGTGAGTATTCGGGCCCCAAGGTGATGGTCAAAGAACCATGTGATCCTAGGAGTGCTAAGAGGGCTTAAGTTATGTTATTGCTTCGGCAATTCTGTTTTGCTCATGAGCTAAGTTAAGTAAGCAAGCATTATGGGCTAGGAGTTAAGGCGGCCACCTTAATTCCTATGCTAAGTGAGCTCTCCGAAAACATTAAGTATATGAAATTAATGAATTAAAACTTGAGGGATGCTTGCTGCCCTTCTGTGAACAAAGTGTTAAGTGGTGTGTGTTTGTGTGCTTCTTTGATTTGTTGTGCATGCTAACCCCCGATTATGATATTATTGCTATATGCATGTATCTTTTTGTTTTCTTTGTCTTTATGTTTTCTTTGCAGGAATAAGGATTATTTTTCCATTACATTCTTGGCATATGTTAGGCCTTGGAGGCCATAAGTTAGGCATTGGATGCCACGGAATCCTTATTGAGTTTTATAACTCACCCGCCCTACTCTACTTTTGTAGGTAAAGGTTTGCTTGAAAGATCAAGCTAAGAGTCTTGAGTACTCTTTCTGTATTCTAAGGTTGGATTTGTGTATGGTATTGCTCAAAATATTCTAAGTATTCTAAGTATATAAGTTGCTTGTAAACAAGCTAAAAAAAAATGTGGACTTTCTGTGCAGGACTTGAAGTCTTAGAATTGTGGGAACAAGGTCTATTAAGGTGGAAATTTGTGTTCCATGGCTTTGTGGATTTATGTCTTGCTTTTAAGCATTTTTTTGTTGGTCTAACTTTAGTGACCAAATCATGGACTTAGCTTAAATTTGGCCAAACTTGGCTTTGGGCTTGTATTATGGACTTGGACATTTTTGGGTATTTTTATTGCTTGGTGGACTTACCAAGGCCCATGCATGAATTTATGGGTTATGTTTTCATGAAACTTGAAGCATGTTGAAATTGGGCTTAAATAAGAACTTGGAAAATTTGATTTTATTCTTGGTTAATTTTGGGCCATATGCATGTTAAGTACTAAAAGGCCCATAAGCCCATGTCTATGTTGAAAGCATGCAATGTTTGGCTATGTATGCTCACTTAGTAAAGAACATGCAAGTAAAGTTAGAAAAAGCATGAAATTGGTTGCTTGTGTAAAGTTTGGCTAATAAGAAATTTAAGTGCACGTATGTGAATTAATACATGCCTAAGCATTAGTTGCATCTAAAGGCATTAAGTGATTATGTGCACTAGTGAACACCAAAACACATAAGCATGCAAAGCATATGCATGAAAATAAGTTTTCAAACTTAAGTTGGTGTTTTGGTTGCCATGCATATTCTTGGCTAAGCTTGGTAAAGACCATGAAAATGAACACATGAAATCCACATAGGTGCTAACTTGTTTCTGAGAGCACTTCAACTTAATCTTAATTAAAGAACATAACGAGCTAGTACCGATAAGTATCCTGGGGTTCGTGCCCATAAGTCTTAGTGAGTTTTAAAAGCCCCTTCTGTGTAATGAAAACTTCCGCTGCATGTTTTAAGTAATCAGGCCCAAATGGGCCAGGGGCAATTTAGGGCACGACAGAAATGGCATTTAGTGGTGTTGAGGCAAAAATGACTACTGAACAAGTTTGCCAGAGAACATGTTTCACAGATAAAGAAAGAGAAAGAAAAAGAAAGAGAGCCTGATCCAGTAGCCATTAGAGTTAGGGTTCTTAAAAATTTAAACAAACTCAAATTTGATTTGATCTAAAATTGAACCAAATTATGTGAAATTAATCTATCAAATTATAAGGTTATTGATTTCTAGTATGTGCTCTACAAAACTGAGCCACCCTACTAGTGACTTTACATATGGTGGTGGCTGGAGAGTAGGAGGAGATGGCGATAAAGAGAAGGAGAAAAAGGAGGAAAGGGGTGAGGGAGTTTACAAGAAAAATTTAGGGTTTAAATTATTGATAGGAAAAGTTAAAGGACTATAAGTGTTATTTTAGAATTTATTTTAATGCTTTCTTTTGTCATGCCAGCATTTTCCGTTAAATTAACTATGAGATTAATGAAAAGTACCCAGTTAGAAGGCCAAAATGCGCATATAGTCCCTTAACTTTGTCAACTCTAACGAGTTAGTCCTTTAGCTTTGACTCAGTACATGTCAGTCCCTCAACTTTGAAAAAGTTAGCGAGTTAATCCAAAATGGATGGCAGGTTAGACGGCGTTAAAATTTTTGCTGATGTGGCATGGGGCATCTGTCGCATCTCCATTTTCCTTCCACCCCTCTTTCGACGTCGTCGCCGTCTCTCTTAGCCTCGCCACAATCCGCCGGCAATCTCCATCGAATCCACCCCATCTCCGTGCATCCGGCCTCATCTCTGTTGAATCCAGCCCCATTTTCATGAATCCGGCCACATCATTGTCGAATCTGGCCCCTCGTCGAATCTGGAACAGTGTTGCCATTCCACCTCTAACACTTGGTGAGATGAGGAGTGTGAGAAGGACAATAGGCATTGGGTGAGACGATGGCCAGGCGAGCAAGGTGAGCGAGGAAATGGCAAGCATCGGGTGATATGACAGCGGAGCGGACAAGGACTGCAGATGAGGGCGGCGGATGAGGCGAGATTGGGGAGGTGGGCAGACAAGGAGGGATGAGGGAAGCGGGCGGGCGACGAGGGATGAAAGAGGGCAAGAAGAGATGAGAGATGAGAGAGGGGGGATGGGGGAAGCGAGAGGGCAACGATGGAGGAGAGAGGGCGAGGAGAAAGGAGAGATGAGAGATAAGGGATGACCGGATGAGGGCAAGAAGAGATGACAGAACGATGAGGACGGCGTAAGTCATGGGTTGAACATCTGACGCTTTCTGTTACACCTAAGACCAATTTGTTTAGTTTAACCAAGTTGAGGGACTAACATGCTTAATGTGAAAAGTTAGAGGACTAACTCGCACCGAGTCAAACAAAAAGGATTAACTCGCTCGAGTTTGCCAAGTTGGAGGACCATATGTGCATTTCGGCCCAGTTAGAATGCGTAACAAAAGGTAAGGTACCTTGATAGGACAATGTGAAGATCAGACATCTATTTAAAATAAAAAAATAAGCTAGATGACACCCGGTGAATTTTACACCTAAATAAAAAGGATGAGGGATGACTAAGAGGTACCTGGTCATAATTCTTCTCTGTACTTGCATGCAATGGTGTGATAGGACTGGCGAACGCTTTCTGGGTCAGCTTCCTCTATCCAGAGCCAATAGGCCGTTTGACTTCTGCTTTCAGGCAAGTTTGAATAAGTGGCGGAAAAAATTCAACAAACCGTCTTTTTTTTAGTTGATGTTATTGCTCAATTTCACCACTCGACGAGTCTCTGACTGTCACTTATAACCTTGTGTTGTTACATCGGCCACTTATGCCATTCAATTACAAAAAAGTTCGCGGTTATATTATGCCATTTAGAATTACTTGGGATGACATGATTAGATCTCATATAAATAACAATTAATTTAAAAAATTTCAGATATCATGTAAATAACAATTAATTTAAAAAGTTTTATCATCAGACCAAATTTGAATTGTTAAAGCTTTGATACCTGAATAGCCACTAACTTTTTCTCTACGTCCCTTGTACGTCTCTAATCTTCCAATTTGTAGTACTGGTAGTTTGCATGTTGTTGTCTGTTGTAGCATATCAGTTGTGTCCCAGAATAATTTTACTAACCCAAGTGTTCCAAAAATGAGAAGTAAATGTAAACGGTGAAGTAAATGTAAACGGTCATGGCAAGGAGTTGATTAAGCTTTTGTCAGAGGATGAGGATTGATGAAGATGGTCTTAATTGGTTGGATTGGTTTGCTCATATGGTTGCTCCAATAATTAGTTCTGCTTGTGGTAGATCCCGTTATTTGAAAATTACAGTCCTAAACTGAGGATTTAACTCAAGTGACAAATTTCAAAGTTCATGTAATTTGGGAAAAGTTTACGAACAATATATAGTCCAAACGTTATGGACATTGCTAGTAAAGGCTTTAAGGGTAAATTATTGTGGTAAAATTGCCCGAGTCAACTAATGTCTAGTGGCTAGATCTCTGAGAAACACAGCTACTTGTACAAAGAGCTTTCGGTCCACTTTCACATTACAATGAATTGCATTGTGTCGGGCCAAGCCATAAATGTCCCTTTGACTGGAATTCTTGACTTAGCATCAAAGTCTGTTTGGTCATTCTAGACATATTTAATGAGACTAGTTTAAGAGATCAATGAGAGATTTTTAGTAATTCAACTTCTTGGAAAATAATTATTTCATGGCTCTGGAATCAAATGAGTTATGAGATAGCCAAGTGATAGATGAAGATAGGATTTTGATAATTTACGACTATGGACATCAACAATCATGATATGTCTATGACAATAATTATGAAACCCTGAGACTCAATATGTGCTTATTTTGCAAGAATTGTATCATCACCATTTGTACACAACTCCTTAAATATGTTTCAAATGTTAACAAATAATTGATGTGAAAAAGTTAATTAAGTTTACCAGATTTTCCATGCATTTATAGTTAGCCTATGATATATTAGAGATTTTTTAGATGTTTTGTAAGAAAATCTCAATGCAAGAATTGCAATTGTTTACAAACATAAAATAATGCTAGATATACAAACATATAGTTTAAAAACAAAATTGCAAACTTATTTGGCTGATAGTCACTGTAATAGCAAGTCCTGCACATAATTTAAAAACTTACACTACTAGAAAAGGTTGTTTAGTGACTGGCAAATTAACAACGGCCGAGGTGGAGGAGATGACATAACGTTCATAAGGTGAGGTTAAGTTTGATGAGGCATTACTTTTTGCAGAGATTGCTTAAGGCAAAAAAATGGAACATGTCCCAGGAATGGGTTCAGAGAGCCATC
Organism: Aquilaria sinensis; assembly: GCA_005392925.1. Lineage (NCBI taxonomy): Eukaryota > Viridiplantae > Streptophyta > Magnoliopsida > Malvales > Thymelaeaceae > Aquilaria > Aquilaria sinensis. The sequence goes on along the minus strand of SMDT01002773.1, from coordinate 193,432 downwards.
TAGTGCTTGGTTGTCATTATTGCTCATATTATGGTGATGAGTTTGCTATGCTAATGCCGTTCATGCAAACACTGCAATTCCAAGAAGAGGTTGGCCGCCTAGTGGAGGAAAAGGTTACTAAGAAGATGACCCAGTTGTAGACATAGGTACAAGAAGACAGGGATAGGCGCACTCAACAGATGGAGCTCTACTACCAAGATCAGTTGGCCAACACTGCTGCACAGATGGAGCACAAACACCAAGAACAAATGACATGCTTATGGTAAGCGATCTAGAAGAGTACACTAGCTACATCGGAGTCCGACGGTTAGGTACTATTCCCCACAAGACTAGGTAGGTAAGAGCTAGTATTGTCTTATATGTACTTGGACTATTATGGGTAAGACTAGGTTTCGGCAAAAATATGTTTTGGAACCATATGTGTTTTAATTGTCAAATAACATTGTTGATGTGCATCATATTTGTGGATATATGAAAGGTGCTTTTGTTTTATGATTGTTGGAACTGTGTGGAATGGACAGTAATATTGTAATGTATGTAGGAAAGAAATGAAGTGAGTGAGTAGCTGGAGAAATGTTGGCAGAAACTATGTTGACACAAACTAGTACAAAATTAGTAAAGGTGAACCATCGCTAAATTAATGACAACTAATCATTGCAAAGTTAATAACGGCCAACCTTCGTAAAGTTAGTGACGGTCAATTGACACTAAATTAGAAATGGTAAACCTTCGCTACGTTAGTGACAGTGACTAAGTTAGTGACGGTCAACTGTCACTAATGTAGCGATAGAGAGCCTTTGCTAAAACAACTAGAGTTAGTGATTATAAACCATCGCTAAACTAAAGAAACTAGCAACAAATAGCCTTCACTAAATTAGATTCAAACAACCTTTGGTAAACTAGCGACAACCATCCTTTGCTAACTTTAGCGACTACAAACCTTTGCTAAACTTAGCGACAGTTCACCACTACTAACTTTTCAGCGGCATGCTAGTCTCAGAAAATTAATGACCGTCAACATTGCGAAGGCATACCATCACTAGTTAGCGGCAACAGCTATCACTAAGAATTAGCGGTGAGTAATTTAGATGTAGCATTATTAAGTCGTCGCTAGTGTGAAAGTAGCGAAGGCTAGCCATCATTAAAACTTTTTTCTTGGTAATGTTATTTTAACATAAAAAACTTTATAAATAGGACTTCCATACATATGATAGAAGTAGTTTCTTGGGAAATTTTCTTTTATTGTTTTTTTTTTTTCATGAAATTTGAAGTTATATCAATGAACTCACGGAAATGTGATTGACCTAAATACTCCTAAAGAACACAAAATCATGTCCTTTGATGAAAGAAAATAAATAAAAGACGAGACACACAGAATCAGTTGCATAAGTTATAGTTTTAAGAAGTTATAATTATAATATAGAATGCCAACTTGTTTGGTTCCACAATGCAACCAAACTTAGTATTAAAACATTGAAAGAATATTGGAAAGAAATGATAGAAGGGGAGATTCAATTCATAACCTTGGCCAGAAATCTATGTCTTTTTTCACTCCAACTGGGGAGGTGAGAAGAAAAGAGATAGCACCCTTAAGACTAACTCGATTCTACTTAACTGGGTGCTAACACATCTCCTGACAATACCAAACGAAACTCATTCTATTTACACCCAAAAACACAATGAGGAAAACAAAATCGATCGACTGAAATGGATAATTAGGGACTAATAACTGCCAAACATCCACTCTATCCATTTCTGCACCGATGAGGCACTGCCGTCGAATTTCTTTCCATTTTTGGTTGCTGCCTACGGCTGATTTACGTTCACAGTACGGCAACTTGTGGATAGCCTAACGGCGGGTGCGGCGAGAGTAACGGCGTGTTCAATATACCTGTTAAATCACTATCCCAAGGATACGTCAAACTTGACGGCGTTAATGGGACGTCATCACACCTCACATAGCTGTCGCTTTCCCTCTTCGCCGCTTTAGCTTCTGTCTTATCGTCTCCGCCGTCTTCTTCCCTGCTCCGCTTCTTCTTATCCGCCTCAATGGCGACGACAGGTTCGCTCTTCCCGGCCTCCAGCGGGAAGTTCAGGATCGCTTTGGAGCCGCGAAGCTTGAACGCGGCACGGTCGTACGCTCGGGCCGCTTCCACCGAGGTGTCGAACGTCCCCAGCCATATCCTGGACCCTCTCTTGTTCGGGTCTCGGATCTCCGCAGCGAACTTTCCCCACGGCCGTCTTCTGACCCCTCTGTAATGCTTATAATCGTCGGACTTCGACGCCTTCTTCTCAGCCGGCGCTGGGTCCTGGTTCGTGCTTGTGTTGCTCCCGAACTGAATCCAACCTGTTTTGCTCGGGAGAGAAATTTGTAACGAGGGCTTTCTGGTTTGAGAGACAGGTTTCGGTCTTAATCCGATTTCAAAATCATCTGCGGCTGCGCTGGTGTTGGAGGTGGATGTTAGGGATCTGGGGGTCGACAGGTCGATGATTTCGGGTTTGGATTCAAATTCGAAGAAATCTGCTCCGTTCGACTCAGCGGAGCTCGAATTGATAGTGAATCGAAAGAAATGATTAGGCTCGAGCCAATCGTAATCGGCGACGGTGAGAGAAGAATCAGAGCTGGAAGACTGAGAATACAAAGGCTCAGACTGAGATCTCAAAAGTTCAGATTTTGGTTCATCCACCAAAGTGGATCCGGAAAAGCTTCCGACCAGTGAAGCTTCTCCTAGAAGATGTTGCTCGATCAAATGAAGAGCGTTGCACATTTGGCTCGGCGTGTCCATCAAAACGCTGAAGCAGAAACGAAAATTTCAACTTTAATAGGCTCAAAGGTTTGAATTTGGATGTAGAAGATGGAAATAGTTTTGCAAGAAGTTTTCTGCTTGAGAGTGGAAAATGACGAGTGATCTGGATCAATATATATAGATACAAAGGGTACCAGAAAATTATGTACGAAAGTTTGAAACTCTGGAGTCATCAAAACATTGAGCGGAGGTTCTGAGCTGCTTCGGGAAGAAGGTTCAAGGAAGGAGGAGACTAGCCGCAAGATCATCCGAAAATTTAATAAGGTACGATCGAACGGCTAGTCGCCAAGGTTATCAGGGTAAATTACAAAAGCCCCCTGTAGTTTGGTCTAAACTACATTTTGCCCCATCTATTTTTAAAATCTTACACTTTACCTCTACTTTCTTTATATTGTTCGACAACAATTTCTGAAACTGTAAATTAAGCCATCTAATAACTATACTCCAGTAATTTCAAGATTTTTTATATATTTTTTTCATAACTAACCGATTTTTAAAACATATAAATATGCATTCACAGGAACAAAATGTATTTATAAAAAAAATGATAATTTAAAATTTTTATTAACTATAAAAAAATGTTATAGAGATCAAAATTATCGGAAGATGACTATCATATAGTATAAATTACAGTTTTAGAAATTATTACCAGACAATATAAAAAATTTAAAAATAAAATATAAATTTTTAAAAATAAAAAAAGTAAACTATAAATTAGGATAAGCATCAGGGTGATTTTAACTTTCCCTAATAACCTCCTAAGGCTAAGTGTCAATGTGTCGTGATGTTCTTGTTTCTTGACTTTCCTGGTTGACTATCTAATAGCTGCACGTCTGGTCAAAATATTGGGTGCTCGAGCGGATAAGTTATTCTATTGATTTTATTGGTTCACGGGCACGATAAAATGATAAGAGTTAAAAATAAATTTAATATAAAATTTCACTTTTACCCCTAAACTTTGACTTGACTTAGGAAATTATTATTGAGCCCTTTTGTCTTTTTATTTTTTTTTTTCATTTTAGTCCTCATATAACCTACATAATATGTTTATAATTTCTGTTATACAAGTGACAACATGTTCTTTAGAATTGAGGGACAAGTGAACCTGTCCAAAGTTTAGGGGTAAAAAATTCAAGTTGGTAAAGTTCAGGATAGAAGAGGTTTTAGGCCAAATTTATTATATAAGAATATGAGGGAAATATTATATAAATTTCACTTAAATTTCAACCATTCAACAATCAGGTGGAAACTTGATTCTCATGCAAATTGGTATTAGAGTAGTTCTACTTTGGCAAAGAAAAAAAAAAGATAACCACTAATATTTTTGCATTGGCCTGATTCGACCACCAATGTTTATCCTGGTACAACAAACCAACAACATTTTTTTAGTTGAACTAATTAATTCACCCGCCAGGGGTTAAAATTCAGCTGAAATTCTACAAAAGCACCAATATGTCTTTTTGCATTTAACATAATAGATCATCCTAGTTATAAACAATGTAAATAAGCTACCTCCTATATTTTTCGGGACTTTATAAATAGTTCAAGAACAAGGCCTGAGCCTCCTAGCATTTAACATAAGGCTTGTCAATTGTTACATCTGCCCAGCATCTTGCGACTTTAAAGTCCCTTGGCTCTGAGGCGGGCCTGGTGATTAGTGGTCTAATGAAGGAGTGGAAAAATAGTGGGTTGCAGGAGATGATGAAGTGGAAGGAAAAGGTTTCGAAGGAGATTGTGAGGAGGAATCAGTTGGAGGAGACAAAGATGGTAGAAGTCCCAGAGGTTCACAATGACATCTAGGAGTGCCAGAGGTGTATGAACCCATTTGATGTGGCTACCGATGATGGTGACTTTGTTGCAAGCAGTGTAACTTTTTTATCCTTTTGGTAAGAAGAGGAATTTATTGTGGATCATCTAAATGGAATATCTCATACGTTGAATGGAATGTTCAATAGATTTAATGGAGGGTGAGAAATTTGGGCTGATTTAAAAATATTAGTGGTTTATTCATTATTTTTACCTTCTACTTTAAGATGGTTATAAAATGTTGTGTAACCGGATTGGATTCTGGATGACCTATAAGCATTTATATTCTAGCATAGGATTAGAGTATACATTAAGATTTAGTATTACTTACAATGGTCTCTCTACCTTTAGTCAAACTTACACTTATCTCCTTGAAATTTTGAAGTCTACACTTATCTCTGTTTTTTTTTTCCTCAACACCAAGAGAGGAAAAAGGTTACTTGACATATTACAAAGAGAAAAAGTTAATAATTTAAATTATTTAAGAATGATAATTAGATTACCTTACATTTTAAATTTACTAGAATACAATAACTAGACTATTACATTTATAAAGAGAAAAAACAAATCAATTAATTTTTTTTATTAACTATAAAAAAATATTAGATAATCAACATTTACAAGAAAATGATTATTAGATATTTAATAAGATCTTTAAATTTCTAAATCAGACTGTAAAGAAAGAAAAAGGAGTAAGTGTAATTTCAGCAGAGGTTGAGGGTATGGGTAATCAACCCTAAGATCTATGATTAGTTAGACGTGTCAATTGTTCGAGAAGGTTGGGATTAATTAATCACCAATCAAGTGCCAAAAAATAAATTATGAATATGATGGAAGTTTATATATTTTTTCTATATTTTTAATTAATTTTAGCTGTTGGGTGGTATTGATTATTATTTTATCCTAGATTGGCGGTTGCTTCACTCCTGTCTCGTGCTCTTTGTTTTGGTAGGCTAACCAATAAGTAATGTATAGGTTATTTCTGGGCAAACTTGCAGATGGTTCCAATTCTCTTAGGGCAGTTGCAAATTCATTCCCAACATTTGGTCCCTTAAGTGACAGTGACAAACCTTTCATTAAATTGGTTCAGGTCAAAGTGACCCTTGAACAGTAGCGGACCTAGGTTTTGAGGCTCGGGAGGCTAGGGGCTAGGCGGATGTGAGACAAGTGACGACCCAAACTTAATAGAAAAAAAATATTTATAGAAATTAAATTTTATAAAAGATTATTTAAATAATTATTAGGTGTATATATTATTAAAGTAATATCTATTTTAAATAAAAATTATTAAAATAATTAATTTGTTTTGATTAATCATCACTTAAGTAGACTAGAGGAGAGAGAGAGAGACAGAGAGATGTTGAGAGAGAATGATTTGGGATGGATATAAAATGTTTTAGAGGTTAGGGGCAAACTCGCAATTAAAGATAAAAATTTATCACTCTTGCCGCTATTTACCTTTGTATGTTCACCATTTGGGGGGCAAAATTCTCATCTGTTCCTTAATTTTTTAGAATATAGCCAAGTTAGTACCTCATATTACAAATTTCTGAAATTTTCGGGGGGGCCGCAGCACCCCCTGCCCCCCTGCCCCATGGTGGTTCCGCCACTGCCCTTGAAGAACTCCTTTACCCCGAGGATACGGCCAATGGTTGCAAGTTGCAACTGCAAGACTTGGCCTGGGTCTTCTCTCAGTTATTGCCAAACCTAACTCTCAGCTTTGGCAACTACTCGAGAATAGTTTAGGAAAGTAGCCTTTCATATACTATGTGGGGATGCTTTGGGTGTACCAAACATAAAATTCAATTCATCTTAATCTAAGTTAATTTAATTTAAAATTATTTTTTTAATTTTTGATATCTTTTTTATTTGGAAAGAGAGAAGCAACATGATTATCAAAAACACATTTACTCTTAAACTTGAATCTAATTAGAACTCGTCCGGACAAAATGAAGCTAGCTAGCAAACCATAATTCATTTTTAACCTCAGTAAATGTTAAAAGAACCAAAAGAAAAAAAAAAACAACTAGCTACAGTGCTGTTGTTAGAAAATTGACTTTGGCGACGCTTGTGATCCGGTACATGCACCTTTCCAAAAATTTCAAAAACGAGACTTGGCTACATATCCCATGACCAAGTGCCAATTAACTTCGAATTTTAATAAATCAAACTAACTAATGATTAATCTTTTTGTTTAGTCTTACTTCACAATTGACCAAACAAAATTGCCTGATGACGGGCATCATTTATCATTTTTATAAAAAAAAAAACATTTTTCTTTGTTTTGAATCCACTTTAAAATTGTCGGCCAAGCTTGCGGGAAAACCCAATTCAGTTATTTTATTATTATTATTAATAATACATAATAAACAATGATTTTGAGGTGAAGCCAAATTTCATATATGAATGTCTTGTCCTAAAAAATCAATTTACCATCAAAACTTTAGATAACCAAATTAGAAGCTAGCACCAGTTTTAAACTGTTTTTCTCTTCTTTCTAATTATGTCTTTCCCTTCATCGTCTCTCATTTTCTTTTAATATACATATTATTACTTAAGAAGATGAGAGATGGAGCGCCTTTGAAGATTCCGATTAATAAGATGAGACATGTACTAACATTTCTTATAAATAGCATATTATGGAACAATAAACATAAATTTATATGAATGAAATAACACTTTTTTTTAAATAAAATATTATTTTTGTAATAATATTTTTTATAAAATAAATGCTATAATGAGTTCTTTATTTCAAGATTTCCCTTAATAGTGACATGTTAAAGAACTTGGAATCTAAAGTTGAATTGCAGCTGAAAGAAGAAAACTTGGTCAAGACTGACATGGCCAAAGTGTCACTAACATGCATTAATTCGATTCCAAAGTCGGAAGCTCTATACAGGATTATCCAATAACAGACCAGTTGAATCATGTGTCAACATTAAAAACAAACAAAAAAATGACTCCAAATTGCTTCAAAAACTGAGAGAAAATCGAAAAGTAAGCAGCAGATAGAAGAATGAGTGAGAAGGGACTTAAGTCAATTTAATTTAAAATTACTTATTTTTATTTATATATATATATATATTAAATTAATTTTATTTAAAAGTTAATATTAATTTTATTGATTATAAAATTTTTATAATTATATAAATCTTTTATGAATTTGTTAGACACTAAAAAAGGAAAATGATAAAGATTTACTTCATAAAAAAATTATTTTAAATAAATTATTATATTTATATAATATTGACTTTCAAATAAAATTTAATTATGGATAAAAAAATATAAATATAAAAATAAAAATAAAAATAAAATTAATTAAGTTAAAATGAATTGTCCCGTATATCTTGGATTACCTGGAGACCACGAAAGCTGGTCTCTCCCACAGCACGATTCTGAAGGACTCTGATTGCTTAATTAGGCCTGTTTGTTTTGTTTTTTTCTCTGCTTGATTGCTTTGAATTATGGCTAATAATAGAATGGATGTAAAGCCTTAGTATAGATTATCATCAGCCTTACTAATTTATATCATACTTCAAACAAATATTTCGCAGCTGGATTGATAGAAGCTTTTCTTTTGCTTGAAGCTATTCTCTTCAAATCCTTCTTCCTCCTTTTGAATAGGACCAAACTAAAAGACAGAATAAATAATTTAAAACTAAGCAAGGTCTCGCGTCTCGGTCAAACAATATCACCATTTTAGACACGTGGATATTTGCATGTTCTCTGTCTGACTAGAATTAATAAAGCGACAAGCAATCTTACGAAGAAAGATGAAAAATGGTTAGGTTTCACAAAAAAAAAAAAAAACTACAATTCAAGAGAGAATCATATACTAGACCTAGATCACTCGACTACGTCATACGGAACATTTTACGATACCACAAAGAAGGGGCACGGTTACCCCCAATCCAAGCCGTTAATTGCTGGTGTGACTAACAGATGAAACCGGATAGGCAAAACCGGTAGAGAGGAGAGAGAAGAAAAAAAAAAAAAGAAAAATTCCCTGTGTGATGAGGAGAGAGAACAAAATGATTAAAAAAAGAGTGGGGCAGTACGAAGACTCGAGAGAAAGAGGAAAGATGAGCAAAAAGAAATGTGGGAACTGGAGAGAGGAAAATGGTAAATAAATAATGAACCTATTTTATTGTATAAAGTTTGTAGAAATTGAGAAGATGGTTTCTAAAAATGAGAAATACCCAAATAAAAATCATTCGTTGTTAGAGAGTAAACTCAATTAACTTATTTCTCAACAAAATATTGTTTAACATGATTGGTTCAAAAATATATGAATTTTACATAAATATAAAATTCTATGTAATAGGAATTAATTGAATGCATTAATAGATGACACATATTTTTGAACTTTTAATTAAATTATTGGAGAGACGAGGGGGGAGAGACAATAAGATAGAGAGACAGAGAAAAAAAAAAAGAAAAAAGCGGGGAGAGAGGAGAAAATGAAAGAATGTATTGTATTGGAAAAAATTGTTAAAGATTGAGGAAAATATTGTTAAAATGTTAGTGGAATAAATATTTAGTTGTTGAAAAATATACTTAATAAAATATTATTTTACACATATAGTAAAGGGCAACCGGGCCAATTTTGGCAAGTTTTGTTTTTACAATATTTTCATGTGGTCATGTCTTCCAAAACTTTTCCTTAGATTATTATTTTTAAAAGTAATAGGCGTATTGCTAGGGGAAGTCGAGGAGGAAATAAGGGAAAGAACCTTGAATCTCCCAATAACAAGTAAAAGTCTTAACCACTAGTTCAAAGATTCAGTTGTTATACAAAAAAATAATTGTTGAAAAATATACTTATTACTCTCTCCGTCTCATATTCTTCACACTGTATTCCTTTTTTAGCCGTCCCAAATTCTTACACTATTTCCTTTTTTGGCAAATTTTAGCAACAAAAATGTCTATTATGTCCTCTCCTTAAACTCCACTTAACTCTAAAATCTAAACATTTCTTTTTTTTTTCCTCACCCAATTTCTCGTCCAAGGATCTTGTATTCCAGGTCCTTCGACAACGTCCTTTCGGTGACATCCCACCAATGATGCACAGACTAGGAGGAGCACGTCTTTAGGACACTAGTTGGGTTCGTGCTTCCAGATGCAATGGTCAATCAGCGTAGTAGAGGAGGCGAAGGTTATGAATTGACGCGACGAAGGCAACAAAACGAATTAAGGCAGTCAATCTTTTGGGTTTTGGTGGTTTCTTTTTTTTTTTAGTTAATTGATCATTCTCTGGAGCAATTTGTTCGTTGGATTTCTTTTGTGTGTCCTTTATTCAAATGGGAGAATCGATTAGCAAGGTGAGTTCAAGATGAAGTGAAAGGTAATTGAGGATGGCGGCGAATTGAAAAGGATGGACGATTGAGGACGAGGTGAATAATTCGATGGCGATTCGATGATGGCGGTGCTGCTCAATGGCGAGGCGTTGCTAAAATTGTCTATGTTCGAAGACAATGGGCAAATTAATGGCGCCTATGGGGCATTGCTGGAATTATGCGGGCAAACATTGTCACAGATAGCACCGCACAATCGAAGACTCAGGCGGTGTTGGCAATTGAAGTCTTACAATCAGCTTTAAGAGAAAGGGTAGAATTTTTTGAAATGTGAAAATTTTTACTCGCCTAAAAAATCGCACTAAGTCAAATGTTGCGATCAATGTGGGATGGAGAGAATAAAAAATTATTGAAATAGAAATTACTCAGAAATTGAAAATATTTAGCTATATATTATATATTTAGGGAAAAATGAATTGGATGTGGCATGAAATGAATATAGTGGTTGATTTATAAAATTTACAAATGTTATTTGACAATCTGGAAATTTGCCCACAGGCATAGTAGACAAATTTGACAAAAGTGACTATTTGAGTGGTAAAGTGTAGTTTTTCTAAGATGGAGGAGGGCAAGATTAGGTTAGGCCAAATGCTGAAATGATTGAATTGATTCCATTCTCTATGATTTTTGTTAACATTTAAATTAAAAAATTTAATTTTTATGCGATTTAATTTAGGTTAATTTTGCTTCTTTCAATATGTTTAATTAAAAAAATTAGAATTTTTTTTAATTATGTTACGAAGAATTTGCTACAATGTCTTACTTTTACTATGAAATGTAACTTCAATTCACTATTATCTATGATGACTAAGTTATTAAGTTTGAAAATTAATGGGTGAAAGTGCATAAATTTTAAAAGTTTAAGGACCATTCTAGTAATTATTATGGGTCTTAAATTTTTTTATTTAAATTTAGGTACTTTATAGCAATGCACCTAAAAGTTTAGATACCAATGTTGTAATATTTGTTAGTGTTGTGCCCAAAAAGCCAATCATGAGATGATTGTATTTTTGCACATTGAGTCATGATATTTTATTGAGGCATTAATCCAACAATTTTGTTTGTTGTTTTGTTTCTGCGTAACGTAATAAACATAATTGTAACCCTAGAATAATGATATTCTTAAATGTCCCTAGTCTAGTATTATTGTGGAGCGGGTTGCAATAATACATAATGACTAGCATGTGTGGAGACTAATATGAGATATGTAGTCTACATATGGGTACAAGTTGGAGAACTTGTGTACTGGACCAACCCACCATGAGAACACTACATGGATCGTTATATGAGTGTCATAAGTGATTCTCATAGTGATCATGGTATATGTAGTCCTTTGACCTAAGATCATCAAGGTTCCCTACATGTGAGTCACATACTTTGATACTTTCCTTTGTTGCTCGTAACTGAGTGAACTTGAAGGAGGTCATTGGGTATGTCACATATCATGCGGAGGGATTTGTATGATCAAGATGGGATTTGTCCCTCCTATGTAACGGGAGTGATATCTTCGGGCCCCTTGATAGAGTGAGACTTAGAAAATGCATGGCCATGCTCCGATGAGTTGATATACGATATCAATGTCATCAGTTTAAGTTGGTCTACTCGGTAATCAAGAAACCAAAGATTGGGCTATACGAGAGTGACACATTCCATGTCTCGTGCTTAGTCTTGATATCTTGGACAAAGGGACAATGGCATATATCAGTGATGATCATAAAGGTTTAGTCGAATCATCGACAATCTTGTCACTTGGGTAGCAATGATGTGTTGCTAGACACCGCTCATTGCTTATGATCATAAATGTGATTTATGATCATTGCCAACATGGCAAGAGCCTATTGGGTCACACATATAGAGCTATTTGGATCATTAGAGTGCATGAGCTAATTATTTGGGTTATGGTTTCACTTTAATTTCGTATTAATAATGGGCCAAGGAGTTGAGCCATTATTAAGCCCGAAATTAAATTCTAATTGGATTAGGGCTTTGAAACCCATTAGGTCTGGAAGTTGAGTCTCACTATAAATACAACTTTTAAGTGAGAAATTCGCAGGTCTGCAGGTCTCCTTGCCCTAGCCTCCCAAAAGGACAACCGCACTCTTCTCTTGCAATTCCTTGGAGGACGTAAGCTAACACTATGAGCGCAAGAGAAACGCATCTGCCGGGACGTAGTGGAAGCGTGGTGATCCCGAGAGGCTCGTGTGGATACCATAGAGAGCTTGAACACGTCAACTGTTCAGGTTTTGTGATTCGACTCTACAGTTGAGTGAGAGATCTCAACTGAAAATTAAGTATGAAATTTTCGAACACCCGGTTTACCCCGTTTCACTTGGATTTTGGAGGGTTTCGGTTAAATTTCGCTGCGCTTTTTGGCTCTCGAAACCCAACATTACATTTGCATACCAAGATCATTAAACTTACACTCTAAACCTAGCCTTAATATTATGTAAAAAAAATGTAAACTTAACCCTAAATACATATGCCGATGTTACTCAAAATATAAAATTTTTGTATATTGATCAACTTAGTTTAGCAAATGAAAAGTACTATATAAAGTAATAGTAACATAGCAAGGAATTTAAAATTGAGCACCTAATAGTATATATGGTTGATGTGCAATGTTAAAAGAATAATAAATTTTACGAATGGCCAGTCTTGCAATTTTTGTGATGTAAAAAAATTAATAATTTAAAAATCGGGTACCTTTATATTTCTTTAGACTTTCCGTATAGTCATTAAATTTTCTTTTTTTATTCTAAAAAATATATAGTTTAGTATAAATTAGGGATGAAAATTAGGTAGGTCAGGTTAGGTTTGGATTAGGTCATTTAGGTTCATGCTTAATTAGGTTAATATGAATTCAGGTCCAAGTCAAATTATTTGGGTTCACGTTAATTTTGGGTTAAGTAGATTTCTTGCTCAAGTTGGGTTAGGTTGGGTTTATTTGAGTTTCGATTTTAAATTGGTCGAGTGAATTTCAATATCGGTTTAGTTTGGGCAGGATTCGGGTTGACAATCAGGTTAACTCGAGTTACTGATGCATGAGTTGGAATAACTAGATCGATTCTATTTTTTATATGATTTTTGTAAAAATTAACCTTAAAGAATTTAATTTTTATGCGATTTTATTTAGGTTAGCTTTGCTTATTTTAGTTTGTTTAATTAAAAAATTCATTAAAAATTTCTTAATTATGTTCTAATAAATTTACTACATTTTCTAACTTTTACTATGAAATGTAAGTCCAATTCATTGTTGGCTATAGTACTAAATTGTTAAATTTCAAAAATTTTAGGTGGAAATGTAAAAATTTTAAAAGTTTAGGGACTCGCTATGTAATTATTACAGGTGGTAAAAAGAAATTTTTTAAAATTTAAAACTTTATTGCACTACACTTAAAAGTTTAGGTATCAATGTTGTAATATTGACATTTGCCTACCAAAATCATTAAACTTACCAAGATCATCAATGTTTTGGAAGAACCCATAAACCTAAAACTTAACCTTATCCTTAAATCCAACCCTAGCCTTAAAATGGGGAAAGTCCAAAAAATTTTAAGAATACTTTTTATGTGATTAAAGTATTTTTTACTAATTTTTATTCTTTTGGGTTAGTTAAGCTAAAAAATTTACCAAAAAAAAACATACTTTGGACAAAAAATATCTTAAAATTATTTTTTAGACTTCTTGCAGTGTGAATTATCAATAAAACTATAATTTGGGCAAATAATTACTTCATATAAGAATAATATACAATAATATACTAAAACCATCATATAAGAATAATATACAACAATAACTTCATATGTCTAATTGGACATATGTGCATAGTATAATAATTATAAACCTCATACTCTAACTCTAACCCTAAACTTCATACACTAACCTAAAACTCCAAACCCTTAAAACTTAACTATAACCTAAACCCTAACCTTAAACCTTAAACACTTGCTAAACCTTCAACCTATCTTAAACCTTAAAACTTAAACCTAACCTAAACCTTAAGCTTAAACCTTAACCAAAAACCTAAACCCTAACCTAGCCCTAACCTTAAACCTTAAACATAACCTAACCTTTAACCTTTAACCTTAAACCCTAACTAAATATTCAACTTACCATAAACCTTAAACCTTAAACCTAACCTAAACCCTAAGCGTAAACTTTAATCATAACCTAAACCCTAACCTTAAACCTTAAACATAACCTAAAATTTAACCTTAAACCTTAAAGCCTAATATTAAACCTTAAACCTTAACCTTCACCTTAAACCTAACCCAAATACTAAATTGTGACCGGGTCATCTTGAAGATACTTAAATTGTAATCAGCTCACATTGAAGGTAACCTAAAATGGTGATTGGGTTACCTTGAAGGTACCTGAAAGTTGACAAAGTCACCTTGAAGGTACCTGCAAGTGACAAAATCTTTTAGATACCTAAAGTGTAATCGGGTCACATTGAAGGTAACATAAAAAGATGATCGGGTCAACTTGAAGGTAACCTAAAATGTGACCAGGTCACCTTGAAGGTACTTTAAGTGTAACTAAGTCACTTAGAAGGTATCTTAAGTACAACCGGGTGGCCTTGAAGCTAACCTCCAAAGGTGACAAGTTGACCTCGAAAAAACCTTAAGTGTAACTGGGTCACATCGAATGTAACCTTCAAAGGTCATCGGGTCACATGTAAGGTATCTTAAGTATGATTGGATAAACTTGAAGGTAACCGAGGCACTTGGAAGATACCTTAAGTGTAACCGAGTGACTTTGAAAGGATAAACTTCAAGGTAACCAGGTCACTTGGAAGGTACCGTAAGTGTAATTGAGTGACTTTGAAAGTAGCCTTCAAAGGTGACTAGGTGACCTCAAATGTACCTTAACTGTGACTGGATCACCTTAAAGGTAATGTTGAAAGGTCACCAGGTTACATGTAAAGTACCTTAAGTGTGACCAGGTAACTTTTGAAGGTGATCGGGTCACCTAGAATGATACCTTAAGTGTAACCGGGTGACTTTCAAAGGTGACCAGGTGACGTAGAAGGTACCTTAAGTGTGACCTGGCTACCTTGAAAGCTACCTTTAAATGTGACCTAGTCACCTCGAACGTGCCTCAAGTGTGACTTGGTGATCTTGAAGGTAACCTTAAAAGGTGACCCAGTCACCTTAAAAGTACCTTAACTGTGACCGAGTGACCATCAAAGTAACCTTCAAAGGTAACCGAGTCACCTGGAAAGTACCTTAACTATGACCACCTTAACTGTGATCGGGTGACATTGAAGGTAACTTTGAAAAGTAATCGGGTGACCATGAAGACACCTTCTGTGTGACTTGGTCACTTCGAAAGTAACACTCAAATGTGACCTGGTCGCCTCAAAGGTACCTTAAGTGTAACCTGGTAACCATAAAGACAGCCTCAAAAGCTGACTTGGTCACCTTTAAGGTGCCTAAAGTGTAACGGGGTCAAAGTGAAAGTAACCTAAAAGATTATCAGGTCACCTTGAAAATAACCTAAAAAAGGAACCAGGCCGCCTTTAAAGTACTTAAAATGTAACCGAGTCACTTTAAAGGTAATATAAAAAAGTGACCCGGTCACCTTCAAGGTTACCTTAAAGGTCATTTTTAAGGTATATTCAAGGTGTTGGTTTTTGGTGCATGATTACGGTTACATGTTATGTTACAGTGTTGGGTTTAGAGCTATGGTCATAATTTTAGGGATTAGGAATGTGGAATGACACCACAATAGTTAAGGATGAGGATCACAGTTTTGGTTTATATTTAAGGTTAGGTTTAGGTTATGTTTTGGGAGTTTAGGTTTTGGATTTTAGCATTTAGGGTAAGGTTTAAGGTAGGGTTAGGGTTTGGTTCTAAGGTTTAGAGTTTAGGTTAGGTTTTGTGGAGGGATTGGTTTAGGGTTTAGGTTATGGTTTAAAGATATCATTTAGGGTTATAGTTAGTGTTTAGGTTTAGGTTATGGTTTAAAGATACGATTTAGGGTTAAGGTTAAAGTTTGGGTTTTATGGGGGGATTGGTTTAGGGTTTAGGGTTTAGGGTTAGTGTATAGGTTTTGAGATTGGGTTTAGGGTTTAGGGTTAGTGTATAGGTTTTCAGTTTAGGGTTTAGGGTTTTGGGGTAGGATTGGTTTATGGTTTAGGGTTAGTCTATAGGTTTTGAGTTTAGGGCTTAAGGTAAGGGTTTATGGTTTTGTGGGGGGATTGGTTTAGGGTTTAGTTTGTGGTTTGAAATATATGATTTAGGTTTTAGAGTTGAGGTTATGTGGAGGGATTGTTTTAGGGTTTAGAGTTTAGGGTTTAGGATTAGGTACTTAAATTAATTACAGTATCAAGATTTAGGCACCTGAATAAAAATTATTAATTTTCTCATCACAAAGCTACGTTTACAAATCGTCGATAATTCATTTTTTTTTTAAAATTTAAATTAAAGAATTTGATTTTTGGTGCAATGGACACTACAATAATTTTACTTCTCTGTAGGTATTTTAACAAAAAAATTTCATAAAAAATAAAAGGCTATGTTCTTTTTAGGTATTTTCAAGATGAGTCATTCATATTTTTAGGTTATTTAAAAAGTGACTTGGTCACATTTTTAGGTTACTTAAAAAGTGACACAGTGTGGCCAATTATGGTTTTATGTATCTAATTTTATGTATCCGGTTTTATAAAGTTTCTTCCATAACCAACTTAATAAAAGAAAAAAGATCAATAAATTGAACTTACTTTTTTGGAAAAATTTATTTTTCATGTTCTTTTCAAATTGAGTGGGCAAGAAATTTTTATTTGTATAGCATTCATATATTTTTGTGGCATTTCTTTTAAAAACTAATCTTAAGGATCAATTTAAATGGTGACCGAGTCACTTTAGGGTGCTTAAGAGGTTATTGGATCGTTTGGGTAAATCTGACATCTTTGCTAGTTAAGGTCAGAGTTGACATATTGACAAAAGGTTTGGTATATATCCTGTAATATTTAAAGACTTAATTGAAAACATTATTAAAAATCAAGAAATCACATTTTTAGCCCTTAAATCGTTACAAATTCTACGAGAAATACCCCAACATTTCCTCTATGTGGCCCTCCATTGTCAACCTTACTAACGCCACCACCACTATCGATTAGCTACCGCCAACCATTTCAAACTTTTACCGCCATGATGCCAGAACCCTTACTACTTGTTTCAAGCTTCACCGACCCCCACAAACACGAAATCAATGATGTTAGGCTGCCAGACTTACACATCTCTATCACCATCATTCCTTTATAACCTTTGCCATCTAGAGACCAAGCTTCGGCATTTCTTATGGCCACTACAACCAACCCATGCCGATAGCTAGCCCAAATTTGCCACCTGTGATTGCAATCAATGAGGAGAAGTTTGGATCTCAATTGGGTCAGTTCGCAACCCAAACATGACACGGATTTAGACCCGAAAAAATTTCTCTTCTCTCCCTCGTTAAACTGTTCAGCCAGTTACAAGTAATGCATCAAATAGCTAAGATTTGTTTGAGAATATCAAATGGCTCTAATCTACGGGTGTTTTCTTACCCCCTTTCCTGGGTATTGAAGAAAGGTCCCTACGTCCAACCTCACTTAATCGAAACCTACAAAGGGAAAGGGCAGGCAATATGCCTTACAAATTAAAGTGCAGAATTTGAGAAGTCGATTACTAGGCTACCTAGCCAGATGATATGATTTTATCCTGCCAATTTTGAAGCAATTTAGATTTATAGCATAAAAGTGAATCTTTTGTTGGAAGACGGGATCTTCTTCTTCTTCTTCTTCCTCTTTTGTTTTTTTCTTTTTCTTTTTTTTGAAGAAAAGTGAACCTACAGAGCATTCATTAAGACATGTGATTAATTACGATGCCATGTTATGTGTCGGAAGGTTGGAACTAATCAATCACCTATTATGTGACAAAATATTTAAGTAATTTATTATAATTAATAGGGAAAGATGCAATTTAACCTCCTACGGTTTAGGTGAAATTATATTTTACCCATTTTGTTTCATAAATATATATATTTTACCTCTTGCCTTTTCAATACAGTATGATAGTAACTTGTAAAATCTTAATTTAAACTCTATGATACTCATCTTTAAGTAATTTTAATCTGTATAGTATTTTTTTATAGTTAATTGAAATTTAAAAAATACTGTTTTCATGAGTAGAAAAAAATCTATTAA
The DNA here is from genome assembly GCA_005392925.1 of Aquilaria sinensis. Taxonomy (NCBI): domain Eukaryota; kingdom Viridiplantae; phylum Streptophyta; class Magnoliopsida; order Malvales; family Thymelaeaceae; genus Aquilaria; species Aquilaria sinensis. The sequence goes on along the minus strand of SMDT01002773.1, from coordinate 175,277 downwards.
ATTAAAATATCTATTAACTGTGAAAAAATACTATAAAAATTGAAATTAAAGGAAACTGACTATCATATTGTTTAAATTAAAATTTTAAAAGTTGTTATCGGACTATATTAAAAAGGAATGGGACAGAGCCTATATTTCTGAAATAGTAGAGATAAAGTGTAATTTCACCTAAATTTTAAATGACAAATTGTAATTAATCATAATTAATACGGCTATAAAAAGTATTTAATTAATCACCCGTAAGATGGATTCGTTATTATTCTTTTAGTCTTGTGTCTTGTAAACTAAAGCATAGGCATTTTTTATAGGTCTAGGGAGGCTGCTGCCTTTTCTGCACCGGAAATAAAAACCACATCCAGCTACTCCCAGCTTATGGAATCTCTTTGTATATTGAAGACACAAATGTTCGTTACAATAATCCCTATCCTTCAGTTCCCCTAGTTTTCGAAAACATATATCTTACGTCCTACTTCATTTTTACTGTGTTACAATATTTGCTAAAATTCTAATTTAAAATATTTAGTAACCGTATTCTAGCAATTTCAAGTTGTCTTATATTTTTTATAGTTAGCTAAAATTTAAAAAATATTATTTTATATAGCCGTGAGAAAATATAAAATAAAATAAGAGGTTAAGTTTAATTAAAATTTTTAAAATAATTAAAAGAGGCAAAATATATGTTAGATTATAGCATCTGGGATTTTCTATTTTCTCATATTTGATAAGAATATGAGGATCAAAAGATCTGTAACTGAATGTGGAAGCCGCATTGTCCATTGCGTCAAATCAAACCCTCAAGTCCAAATATGAGGAAAAAAGCGAGAAACATGCTTTTTGTGATAAAAAAGGCCATTCATTGGCATGCCTTTTAAATACAAGTTCCAATTTCATGAGTAAAAAGTATTTTGCAGCCTCCACTAAGTCTAAAGTTTGAAATTGGTGTTTGCTTTTTCTTTTGACGATTCATTTTTCTTTGAATATAAGCTTATTGGAGGATATCAAGTATCATGTGGTTGACTTGATAGTAGATTATGGTTTGTTATCTTGTAGAAAATAATTTAGTTAAACCTGAAAAGGATAATACGAAATTTGTAGCAATGATATGTAATATCTGAATAATGAATCGGTGTATTATATTTTCTTTTTATTTTATTTTTATGTTTTTATCTTTTTTAGCACTCATAAGTGTTATGCTTGGATCTTATTGTGTTTGTCAAACTAAGTGTTTGTTAGAATTGGTATATTAGTATGTCCAATTAGTTTGTTGGGTTTTTTTTTTGGTTCATCTCTTAAGATTTATAATTAAGCATGAATATTTGAATTATTGAAATTTAATTTGTTGAAGTTTTTTTTTAAAGGTATTTTTGGGATGTGTTGTAAGACTTGTAATTAAATCAACTGTCTTCTATACATTAATACTTCATTTTTATTATAGAAATTGTATAATCTACAGTTAATAAGATGAATGATATTCCATAAGTCTAGAGCATACATTAAGACATGTGATTAATTAAGATGCCATGTTATGTGTCGGAAGGTTGGAATTAATTAATCGCCTAACATGGATTAATCGCTCGTAAGATGGATGCGTTATTATTCTTTTAGTCTTGTGTCTTGTAAACTAAAGCATAGGCTTTTCCTCTAGGTCTAGAGAGGCTGCTTGTTTTTTTTTTTTTCTGCAACGGAAACAAAAACCATATCCATCTATTCCCAGGTTATCGAATCTATTTGTATATTGAAGACACAAATGTTCGGTACAACAATCTCTATGCTTTAGCCTAATTTACATATTATTGTTTCTCTAATTTTTGAAAGCCCATATCTTTCCTCCTGTTTTTATTTTGCTGACAATAATTTTTAAAACTCTAATTTAAGCTGTCTACTAATTATATATTTGTGCCCATTTATCTAATTTACCAACATATATATTTGAGATGATATTAAATTATTCTAGTGTACATTGATTCGAGTGAAATAAACTTTTACCTCTTAAGCCAGGGATTTCAGGTTCAATTTGAGGTCTTGTACATAAAAAGAACTTGTTTGAAGCCGAGACATAGGTGCCTAATTGTAATTCAAGGAGATTAGTCTCCAATCGGATGATACTCGAGGTGTTAAAAAAAGGAGTCACACAATAAGCATTTAGTATACACGCAATTATGGTCCCATTTGATATTAGTGTAAGTGATTAATGTTAAAGCTTTAAAAAAGTGAATAATTTTTAGCTTTTAACTTCAGCAATTTCATCTATATCATTAAATAAATTATCTAAAATTTTAACGTTAGTTACAAAAGCTGTTTCAATAACGTCGGGAGCGACATGTGTAACTAATAATATATCTATAGAGAACCCCAAATCTCTTGGGAGAGGATGGTTGCACATTAAAAACACTACTGGCTCATTTTCAAACCCTGAAGCCCTTTTTCTCTACCACCCAAAATTTTAGTGTTGAAAACAATTTTGGACGATGACTTTTTCTACGGTATGCTTCTTGCGGCTAGCCCTAGAAACATTCGCCATCTGTGATAGCCTAAAGAAACATATTCGCCAAATTAAACAAAAATATTGGCCTAGAAGTTAGAACTCACTGTAAAAATTAAGCTATTTATAGAACCATAATGCACTATCTTTTCTAGTGTGAAAGTGACCTGTTTCGTATAAAACCCCTTTCACCCCCATAAACTTTTCTAACTCGGATCTTTTACTCCTTAAACTTTAACTTAGGTTTACATGATTCTCAAACCTTGGGAATTGGTACCTTTTACTCTCTTAATTCACTTAAATAATTGTTTAGATTATACAAGGACCAAATGAAAGATAAAATGGAAGATGAAGTCCCAACTATAGTGTTAAATACCGCGGTATACCGTTTACCGCGTACCTAATATAAATATTTTTACATTTTGTCATTTTATTATGCGAAATATCGCAATATTTCGTGGTATACTGTATACTGCTCACTTTTTGTATGCATTTTGTCAAAAAAACTGTCGTATATTATAAATACTGTGCAGTAAGTACCGCGGCATTTTATTTTTTGCGGCTATTTTTTTTTCTTTTTTCATAAAAAAATATCATAAATATATAAAATATTAAAATATAAATAATACACATATTATAAAATAAACATTTACTTTTATTTTTTTGTTACTTTTTTTAATTAATATAAAATTTTAATAGATGGTAGCAGCTTGAAAGTCCATGTGGTGTTGAATAATATCCCTAAATTAAATTTCTGGTGCATATTTCCCTAACTGAATATATTCTATCATATATATTTTATTTATATTTGACAAATTATGATAAGAAAAATTTGAATATATATAAAATGTGTAAAAATAAATTATTAAATAAATTATATCATCTTAAAATAATATTCTAACATTTATTTTTTTACAAAAATGATAATGATATATGACGCGGTATACTATACGATATACCTAAAAAATTCAGGGTCATTTATTACTTTAAATTTAGCTTAACACATGCATGTGATCAGTATAATGATCCGATGCATGCACCTTAATTTTCAAGTTCACCAAATCAGACTTCACTTCGAATCTTAATGAACTGCAGTACACTGACTAATTGTTATTAATAACTTACTAATTTTTTTTGTCTTGAATAAAAAAATAGATCAACTATATTCCCTGCTGACCCTGGCGTCATTTATTACTTTAAATAATGTTAGCCAAGTAAATAAGTAGTTGTTTTGTAAATTCTATCATAAGAGACCCCTTACATACACATTTGATTACAATTGGTTCATGGTCTAGTGCTTTATTAGTTTATAGCCTAACTACTCTACTACGGCGGCCCCTTTAGTATATATATTCATGATGTGAAGGAAAGCTTCTCAGTTTGTCCGGTATTATACTATAAGAGAAATATTGAAATGTGACAAATTTATGAGATTAAAAGTCAGTAGCATGAGTACTTAGTCACATGTCAGTAGCATATGTGGGTCACAATTTTTTATGTGACTAAAATGTTCAGTCACACAAAAGTCAGTTACATATTAGTAGCACAATTTAAAAAATATTAAATTTCAGTCGCACATGCAATGGGTCATGGTCATTTATATGACTGAAAAAGTTAGTCACACAAAAGTTAGTCACATACCAGTTGCACAATTTAAAAAATATAAAAATATCAATAGCATATTAGTCGCACGGTTTAAAAAATAGAAAATTAATTTCCCCAATCATAGGCGTAATAGGCGCATGGTAGTCACATAAATTAAATATATTTTCTTTTAGTTGCATATCAGTGATAAATTCAGTTGCACAAACTACTTTTCCTCCCACACTCATTTGTCTTCCTTATTTCTCCACCTTATCTGATTTTCTCTTTCTTTCCTCCATCTCTGCTCTTCATCTCTGTTTCTACTTCTCCAGTTCTTCATCCTCTCTGGCAAAAGCGTTGCTGCCTTCAAACTGCATCATTTGAATCTCTAGTTATATATATATATAAAAGCCTTCATCTCTCATCTCTCATCTCTCAACCCTTCCACACAACCACCTCCGTCGTTTCTCCCTTTCATCTCGTATCTCTCATCCCTCTCATCTATTCTCCTTCCACTGCCTTACCCTAACTCACCGTCCTCATCATTTGTTCTCTCCCTCACCCGCCTCGCTTCGCCTTTTATTTGCCTTTTGTTCATTGTCTCCTCACCGTTCTCCCTCGCCATCTACCCATTCTCCCTCGCGTCAATATCCTTGGTAGTCATTGACGATGTCTTCGGTCTCCTCGTCCATTCGCCTCCTCAGTCGCCTCCTCACCATTGGCCTCTTCGCCCCTTAAGTGATTTTGTGTTTAATTTTGTTTTTGATTTTGTGCTTAATTTTGTGGATCCAGGTTGTGAGTTTGGTGTGTGATTTGGTGTTTGGTTTTGCAATTTTGATTGTGATTTTGTGGATATGGCATTTTTTTTTAATCATGTGGATTTTGTGTTTAATCTTGTTTGATTGTATATTCGATATCAATTTTAATAATTATAATTTTAATATAGAAATTATATATTGTCATTGTTATAATAATTGTAATCCAATTTTATTAAATTAAACATTTTATTTTTTTTAAATACATGTATATTCAATTGAAACTATAAGTCACATGGCTGATTGACCCTACAGCTTATGCGATTCAAAGTTTTAGCCGCACTATGTGATTGACTTTCAGTCCCACGATGTGACCGAAATTCAGTAGCACAGTATGACTAACAAATTCAGTCATACACATTTATTAGGCCCACTTTTATCCCACTGTCACACTCAGTTGTATGATAGTGGCACGTTTCAGTCACATGACAATGACACGACTCATGTGACTAGTATTTTTGCTACTGACCATTCTTGTGGCATTTCAGTCGCATGGTGCGATTGAATGCCACTATTTCTTCAATCGCATCTGCCCAATTTTCTTGTAGTGCTAAAATGATCAATTAATAACAATTTTATAGCTATAAAACTTTTTAATTACAAGTAAATTGCACTAACATATATTTGTCTCAAACATTTATTGAAAGTTTAAATTAAATGAGACAAACACATAGTTTGCATCATCAAACATTATTTTCTATATCAAGTAGTTTTATAGAAATCTTTTTGAACTCTAAAATTGTTCTAAAACAAAAGAGAGAAAAAGTTGGGAAAAGAAAGAAACTAAAGCAAGGTCTTGATCAAATATATCCCAAACCATAGACACTTGTGGTTTTGCATCTTCTCTCTTCTTCAAAGAAGTTGTGTAGTGTTTGGATGTTGAAAATTTTCTATTTTTTCAATTTTTTTAATAAAATTTTAAGTGACTAACTTGTTTTAAGAATTTGGAGAACATTGTTTTCTAAATCTTGGAAAACTCATGTTACAAAATAGAAAATTTTATCTTAGATAATTTCTATTGTAAAACATGAGTTTATCAAAAGTTTAAAAAAGAAGGTTTTTCACATCCTTAAAACACGTTATACACTCAAATTTTAACAAAGAAAATTTGAAAAAGAGAAATGGGAAAAATTTTCACTTGTGAACACTATATTAACATTTCATAACAACAACCCGAAGTTATGAAGAAGTCAAACAAATGGATAGAAGAAAATTGGAACAAAAGGAGAAGAATTCATTTCACAACAGTAGTATAAGAAATTGTCAAAATTTTTATGTGTTAAGATGTTGGTAAAAGTGATTTTTGACTTTAATTATCATTTAATTTTCTAACTAATTTTTTTAATTGACTAAGAATTTATTAAAACTTGTATAAAATTATATAGCAAAAATTAATTAAATTAAAAAGATTAATATATCTCACTCAAAATTTCAACCATTAATTTCACACAATACCACAATTTTTTAAAATTTTAGTACAAGTTTTTTAGTATATGTAGTAAGGTAAAATGGGTAAATATGTTAGTCATCTTATGTTAAGGGAACAATTTACCTATAAAAGTTTTTTTGAAGCAAATATGTCACTAATGTTTTCAAAATAGGCAAACAACTTATTAATTAATAAAATTGATTAAGGATAAGTCACCAATTGGAGGTTTTTAATGATTACAAAATGTTTACCATTGATGTAGGTTGACTTTATGCTGAAATGCACATATGTGCATATGCACATACTTGATGGCATTAGAAGGAGGAAAGTTTTCATTTGATTTTGATCATTTAAGGTAGTTATGTTTGCTAAGATGGAAGATTTGATTAGGTTTTAATTAATATATTAACTGCATTTAAAATTTTTAGTTATGAAAATTTAGTTTTAAACGTTTTCTTATTTATTTAATTACACGTCTTCATTTTTTTTTCTTCTTTGTAAGTTGCAATAGATTTATGTTCTCTTTCTCTCTTTTTTTTCTCCCTCAATTGTCCAAACATTAATAGTTTTATTATGGAAATTTTATGAATTTGAATTCGTTTGAAAAAATAATCTTAACTAAAAAATAAAGATAATATGATAAATATGGTAATTATTTAAAATAATTTTATAAATATTTAATTTCATATAATAGAATTTTTTTTGTATAATATTTCATTTTCTCATATGATGGTTTTGCCACGCAGATTAATACATTTCACTTCCAATTTAATACATTTCACATATAGTCTAATATATAGCCCACATAGTTTAATACAATTCACTTTCAATTTAATGCATATCTCATATAATTTAATACATTTTACTTTCAGTTTAATACATATCTCACACAGTATAATACATTTAACTTCTAGTTTAATCATTTAGTATCCAGTTTAACACATATCGCATACAAATTAATATAATTCACTTCCAGCTTAACACATATCTTGCTCAGCTTCATACATTTCCCACATTGTTTCCAGATTCATCATCACTCTAATCCTTTTGCATCATCGCTTATAAAAGGTATCTTACATAGGTATTCTTACATTTCATTGCCATATCTACACATTATGTTCCAAAAAAATTACTTAGTTCTACACAAATAGTTTGTAGTATCATATAAATAAATCTTAATTTTATACAACTCATTTCTACTTTAATACAATACCAAAACTTAAGACTCAAAACTCATACAAAACCAGAAGAATACAAATAAAACCCATAATCATACAAATAAAACTAAGAAACATACATGCATACATATATATGTATGTGTGTGTGTCTTTTACAAACTAGAATCATGCAAATAAAATCCGCACACACACACACACATAAATATACATATGTATCTTTGTTCTTTAAAAAATTAGAAGCATGCATATAAAATCCAAAAGTATACATATATATTTTTATTTTTACAGACCCGGGAGCATACATATAAACCCCAAAAATGTACATATATATTTGTATTCTTTACAAAACTTGAAGCATCCATATAAAGTCCAAAAGCATACATATATATTTGTGTTTTTACAAACACAGAAGCATACAAATAAACATCAAAAGCATACAGATATATACCTATGTTCTTTACAAACTAGAACATACATATAAGCCCCTGAAAAATACATATATATTTGTGCTATTTATAAATCCAGAACATATATATAAAAACCAGTAGTATACTTATGTACTAATTCATATTATTTTGCAATATAAAACACAAATCGTAGATACAGACATACAAATCACACACATAAAACACAAACCCACAATTACATCATGGAACAATATAACAGATAACCATAATTAAACATCATTGCTCACCTACATCAAAATTAACTTAGTCCGTGGAACAACACAAACCGAACATACAGACATACGTCGCACACACCCATGAACCAACTAACGCATATGCATGGCTTCAACCATACCAAACAAAAAAACAACCAGACCATACAAATCAATCATACCCATATACACGCTTCACATACCCACATACCAATCACACAATTCCTTCCAAACAATACAATCGCACATACAAATCACCAACATCCAAATATTAATAGTCAACCCCTTAACCGTTTCAAACAAGGCAATCACCAAAACATACAAATAGTTAACAGATCAGCCCCAAAATTGCAAACTCAGACCACATCTTCTCTGATCGCAAGTCCTAGTAGTGGATTAGGAGGTGATGACACATTTCTTCTTCTTACTTGCATGACGAATAGTGGCTTCAGAGGGGCTTGAGACGACGAACGGCTTCACGAAGAGTGACGGTGGCGGTGAACGCTAACGGCATCCTAGGCATCGTTCTAGGAATGATCAAGAAACACCAAAGAAAGCAAAGAAATGAATAGGGAGGCAAATCAGGGGTTTAAAGTTCCCTCTGGTTTTTTTTAAGGCATTTGTGTGAAAAGGGGATAACTTCTTGTAATTGCCTGTTTTTGCCCTTAGTTTTTCACCTCATCCTCTTTTCTAAAAACATGCAAATGGCAGAGAACCATTAGTCTTCAAATGGTGTTATATATGTGTGTTTACTTATATAACTACAATCTCATATCTCCTGACTTTCAATTATGTCCAATTTGATTCCAATTTTCCTTCTTTAACTTAAAATTTAATTAATTTAGAATTAAAGTTTAACCCAACCTCTAGCACCTTAAAATGATTTAAGCATTAATTAGATGCTCAATTATTAGTAAATACTTAGTGCGAGAAATAATGAAGCTTTTTCCATACGTAGCCCAACAAAATAGTATCTTTACCTTGTCTTGTAATGATGATTTTGAGTATTAAAAAATAACACAACTTACTCATTCTCTATCAACAATTTATATGATGGATATCCATGTTAGTATATACTTCTTATGGTAGTTACTTTGTTTTTTTAAATGCAAAAGATAAATTTTATTAATAATAATAAAGAAAGGTCAAAAGAGAGATTACCACTAGGGCCCTGGACAAACTCTATACCATTTGTTCAACCTAACGAGTTAGTTATTGCCAAAAGTGGATTATGATACTATGCAAACCAAGAACAATTAGAAAAAGCCCTTTTTTATTAAGGGAACCTAAAGGCTTCGGGCTCAAATGGTTTCAACCTACAGTTTTAAAAGGTTTTGGGGAACCATGGGATAAGAAGTCACTCAAGCTGCTCTCTTATTACTTAATGGCAGTTTTCTCCTAAAATAGGTCAATCGTACTTTTATAACCTTGCCCCCTAAAACTAATCATGTTCAAACTATTGATGATTTACGCCCTATTAGTCTTTGCAATACACTTTACATGATTATAGGAAAGGCTATGGTTAATTGGTTAAAACCGGTCTTAGATAGTTTAGTTTTTCATCTCTAGAATGCTTTTATTCCAAGGTGAAATATTCAAGACAATATCATCATTGCGCATGAAGTCTTACACGCGTTTAATCATACTTCTCCAAACTCAGTAGACTGAGGTGATAAAGCTATCATTAAGTTACACATTCAAAAGGCATATGATAGCCTACAATGGTCTTTTATTGAGAAAGTTTTTAAGAGTTATGAAGTTCCTTGACAAAAGGTCCATTTGATTATGCAATATACCTTAACGGTTTCTTATTTAGTCTTTGCAAATAGCTGTACTATAGAATGGTTTTCACTTACTACGGATATTTGTCAGCGTGGCCCTTTGTCACTGTACATCCTCATATTGTGTGCTGAAGCCTTGTCTAGTCATTTTTAAAAATAGCAAAGGTCACATCTTCTAAAGGGCCTCAAAGCTAGCAGAAATGGCCATGAAATAACACATTTATTCTTTGTTGATGACTGCATCATAATTCTATAAGCGAATGTCTGTAGTGTGCAGGCTCTTAAATAAACTTTACGAGATTATTCATTGGTTGTAGGATAAGACATTAACTACTAGAAGTCAGAATGAATGTTTAGTTGTAATATATCTCCAGCTAAAAAAATTGAAATACTTGATTTTATTCCCCTCCAAGTCAACAATGGCATACTTTACTATCTGGGCCTTCTATTTCCCCAAGATTTATCATGCAACACTTCATATCAATTCCTAGCTGACAAGATTCGATAACAATTGGAAGGTTGGAAAGGAAGTTTTCTTAATCCTATGGGGTGACTTATATTAATCCAATCAACCCTTCAGTGCTTTTTCTATATGTTATGTCTTTATTTAAAGACTTGGTAACCCTTTTTGATTGATTGTCCAAACAATTTATTAAATTATGGTTGTTTGGGTTTCCCGAAAAAAAAAACTCACATGAGACATCGAGTCTTCTTATGCTTCTTAAGGGTTTGGGAAGCTTGGGTATTAAAGACCTCAGGCTGTTCAATTAAGTCCTCCAAGCCAAAATGTTTTGGAAAATTTTCACAAGCAGTAGTGATAGATTAGGTTATCAAGTTTTGATCGTAAAATATGTTTTCTCTAACTCAATTTGTCATTCTGAGAAAAGTGAAAACTTCTCCCTTATTTGGCATAGTTTACTATATAGCCGTGAATTTATTCATAATCATTATTAGTGGATTATTGGGGATGGTATATCCATTGAGGTCTGGGATGATGCATGGATCCCGGAAATCCCTCTGGCACACCTCTGCATGCTTTCCCTAGATCATCATCATGATTCTCCCTTTCAGGTCTCTACTCTTATTGCTCCTAGTACAAACTAATGGCATAAGCCAATCTTGCGTAGTTTATTCCCTACTCAAATAGCAGATCTTATTTTGACCCTCGACCCTCATTGTCTACAAAAGGGTTTAGACACAATTACATAGGTAGGGGCTTCTGCAGGATCATTTACAATTAAACAATGTTACAACATGGAAATGAGAAAGAAATCATATGATCTTCTTAATACTACAAGTATGGCTATCCGATCACCTCTACACTAGCACTTCTTATTTGCCCCTAAGCATTTATGGGCAATGCATATTCCTTAGAAATTTAAAACTTTTTTTTGGAAGTACTTGTCCAATGCTCTCCCAATGGCGGACAATCTTGCAATTTATGGTGACTTACAAGACCTAACTTGCTTCCACTGCCATTGTTCACTGAAGACCAAGTTCCACTTATTTTGGGATTGCCCCAATTCTTAGAACATTTAAGGTCTTCTACACGGCTGTTATTGATTAAGATCTAAGCTTCGAGAATTGGTTTGCCACACTTCTACATACTTATAAATCAACCTCCCAAGAATGTTTAGATTTTATTTTTTCCATTTTATGGATTATTTAGATTGAATGAAATGAGTGCATTTTCTGTAATGCATTGTTTCAAATTCAATCCCTTATTGTCAAACGAAATGATATTTTTGGTCAATTTTGCTTGGCTAGAGACTACTAGCTTTGCTTCTCTAAATTTTCACACAACCCTCCCCCTCTCATTTGTGGCACTTAGGTTTATAATATACAACAATGTTTCAGAATCTGGCCAAAAACTTTTCTTACTGATGAGGCTTAGCACCAATCTACAAGTTCCGGGGGTACAGGTTGGGTTTGGCTTAGAATCATTGCACTTCTGAGATTGTGTAGATGAATCTTTATTCTAACCTGTACTTCAGTGTTTGAAGCGAAGCTGCACGTAATTCTTGGTGTGCTCTATCTCTTGCTTTGGATCTTTATATATCTTGGCTGACGATATTAATTGATTGCTTCCAAGCTCTTTCAGCAATTCTTGGGCAATTGAATCTTTTGAAGACTACTTCACAGTTTGTTCAATGGATCAGAAGTCAACTGGACTCTTTCCCTTGGTGCATGATTCTTGTGGCTCCTTATCATAGGGTTCAGGCAGTTCATCAGATTGCTTCTTCCATCTCTTCTTAACTTTTATTATTCTATTTTCTGCTTACCCAAAAAAAATTTGTCACACATGTTTACAATCCAAAAGAAAAGAAACTGGTTGAATAAAATGAAAGATATTTTCTGCTTGAAATTCCTTAGATCTAAAAATTATTTCATTTCTCCTTTTTCATACTGCCTAAGTTATGATGTTGAGAATGGTTGCCCAAGCATCGGATTGCACCTTCTTTATATATGACACCAGTTTGAAGGTTTAAATTTCTAGTAACTTAAGGCCGGCTGGTACCCTTGCCTGCCACCAGCCATAGTATAGAACATACAACAAACCTTCTACACTTGATTACATCTTACCAGGACATGGCTCCTGCCCTCTATATTGTTGTTGCAAAGTGGACACAAATAACTCTAGATAAGAATCTTAAAATCATATTCGATCTTGTTGGGATTCGATTTTGAAGCGCTTGCTAGATGATAACATTCACTTCAACAATGACTTATTTACCTGGTAAAAAAATATTGATGACATATGTACTTCAAAATATACATCATAACAGATTTAAACTCATGACATAAGACTAGTGACACATTTGCATCTTTCTCATAAGGTTGTTACTTGATGGATCAAAAGGGTTATTTTCAAAAGAACTCCAAAATATAATAATTCTACAATTAATTTAAATTAAATTATCCCAAAAAAGCACGACCGTAGTGATTTAAATTAAGAATATTTGACATTCTCAATAGTGTCTAATTAGTTTTTGATTTTTTTTTTATGATCTTTCTTGCTATGCATCATGTACTAGCTTCATCCACTCCATTTTGTTTGCAACATTTTCAAATATATAATGTTAAAAAAATTCTGTCTTCTAGTGTTTTTTTTTTTCAAAAATTACTCTAGAAAAACTTTAACATTAATTTGAAAAAGTAAAAAAAATAAACATAAAATTAGAAAAATTCTTTCACACTTTTGGAAATGTAGCATTCATTTTGAAACATCCTTAAAAAGGAAAATTTTATAAAAAAAAAAAAATTGGATAGATGAAGTATTTTGTAGTCATATGTTACAATAGAACTATCTAATTTATAGTAAAGCAAAAAGGGCAAATCCCCTATTAAACTTTTTTACAATAACGGACATCACCCATTACAATTATTTTTTAGTTAAATCGCCCACTCATTTTTGTAATCGAGTGAAAACAGTACTATTGTTTTGAGTGTAAGCAAATTAGCCACTTACAAAACAAACTGAGTGAATATTTCATTTTTTAGAATATTATGTTATGTTTGTTAAATAATATAAATAAATAAAACCATGTAATTACCATTCTTTTGGGTAAATTGCTACATTTATTACCAACCTATATTCATTGATGCACATAGGTCACCAACTTAAAAATAATAACACTTCTTCGTTAAGCATTCCCGGACCCTAACCATTCTCGGCCATCTTCACATGGCAACTTCTCCCCTCAAATAATAACCTTTGACGCCACCTCCCACCACATTACCTCCACCTACACCACCATCCCCTCCAAGGTTAATGCTCTACCCAACATCCCTCTTCACCTTAATCTCTCATCTGATGCCAATATCCTTTTGACACCAAAACAAAGATTTCTGCCAAGCCCTCATCCCCTTTGATGCTGTCATTGCCCATTACATCGCTGCTGCCTCTGCCATCATCCCTTCCATCAATATCCATTTCCATCATTCACTATGATATGGCAACTTATGGCCCTGCCTAAAGATGGCAATGGGGCGGATCCGGCATGGATACCCCCTGCCTGTCATCCGTGCCCTCGATTTTTTTAAAACCCGTGACTTTGTGGGTATTCGCAAGCGGATAAAAAATCTTACCCAGCCCCACAACCCGAGGATAATCCGTACCTGCTGATAACTTGCGGTTTTAAATTGTGTTTTTTAAATTTCATAAAAATAAAATATGAAAAATACATACAAAGTCATTCTCCACATATAATACAACAAAATCATAAAATACACTAAATCATAACATACATACAAGAAATTATTCGATGAAAAGTAATATAAAATATTAGTTAAATGTAAGTGTTGCATTCCATTATGATTAATAAGTAGGAATTTATACTCGTGGGTTTTGCAGGTAAGCGGGACAGATTTACCCGTGATGGATACCCTGTACCCGCCACCCACCTATTTGACGGATGTGATTTGCCACCCATGCCCGCTCCATCATGGGTATTCTTACCCGTTTAACACTCGTTACGGGCGGATATCCACGGATGATGGATTTCACCCACTCACTTATCATCCCTAACCCTGCCCAAAAAACCTATGAGAACATATCCCACACTAGTCACAATTGGCTAATTTATTACATATGCATTACTTTAAACTTTCATGCTCCTAGTTAATTAACCTACTATGCAATCATACATGAGCTGTGCTTTAACTTAACCAACAAAACCATAACAAAATATAATATAAATCATAAAACATTGCTTTGGCTTTCACTAGAATCCAAATTTTTAAAGCAGTCAAAGCATATAAAACATTTACGTGATTAACTACATATAATCAACCGTGTGCAAGCATCTAATACAAAAGTAGACTACACTTACACCCAAGAGTGACTCTAGGGTCCACTACTCTACCATATACATTGGAGGCAACTAGTGTATGAAAACTATACACTGAATTCCACTACCGAGATCCACAATAAAGCTCTCATCTTAGAGAAAACTCCCAGTGGCAAACTCCACAAGCGCTGTCTTTTGATTCAGTAACCTTTGTCAACCAAATAAACAACATTAGTTAGTACCATAACATAACCAATGACTGAAGCATAAAATAGAACAATAGAGATTCAAATAAACATAATACCTACTCGTGAACTTAGCTCAACAACCCTCAATGGTTGCTGGCTTAACAAGACCCTTAGGGAGTGAAAATCAAAAATCTATTGCGAGCTTTTACAATGCAATGCCTCAACCTATGTGCATAGCATTTCAGTCTCTTAGGACTTGTCCTCTGCCTAGCCCTATCATGGGTATCACTCTGTTTTTAGCTAGTTCTGGCCTCTAACTTACTCCTACCGAACCTTGACTTACAAACCCAATAAGCGTAACTCACCATTTAGCCTTCCTTTGATTGTTGTACAAGTGAACATGGTTGATTCAACTTGCTTGAGTTTCAAAGAACTCACTAGGTGTACTAAGTCTCCACATAGTGTCTTAAGATATTAAGCTTACCTAGGTCACTTGTGTACTAAGCTTCCACCTTAAAACCCTACCAAGAGTGCACCAGGTTCACATTTGTGCCTCAAGTAAACTTGCCTAAGCTACAAGTACACTAAACCTTCACTCATGGTGCTTACCTAAACACCATTGCTTGGTTCACCCTAGTGTAGTAGCAATTGCCATGGTTGGACTCACATTCACTAGATTCCAAGGAACCAACCTAAGTCCACTAAGGTTCCCATATCGGGACCTTAAACCCGAAAGCCTGGCTATCCTCTAATGGTACAAAACCCTACACCTGAACTAATGGTGTACTATTGTGGCTAATTAAACTAGTTTTCTCCTTGGGTAGACTTGTAACCTATAAATCTTAAGGACATTCTTAGCTTCTAGGTGAGTTTCGGAGGTCCCAAGGCACCACTAGTTATCCTTCACCCATAGGTACACTAGGCACCCTTCCCTCGGACCTCCCCCAAATCCCCTATTCAAGAGAACCCATCATTTTTTGACCCTTGCACCCAAGGCCGTGGCTTTCACTTTTTAGGAGCATATCCTTACTGTCTTGGGTGCTTCAAGCACCTCTAGGGCCATGGCTTTGGTGCCCAGGGCCCTATACAAAAAAGTAGCGCCTTACACCCTAAGCACATTTAGAGGCCTTTAAACCCCTCCAAACATGCTTAGGATGTTTTCCTACTTAACACACTTGAAAAACAACACTCCTAGGCCACAATTCACCATTTACTTCAATGCCAATGATGCCCCATAACATCATACTAAGCTTGAAATCAACACTAGTCCGCCATGTACAACATTATCCACCAATCAATGTCATTCGTCAATTTCACATGAATTCCACTACAAGAAAGGTATGAATGACATCAATTAAGCATAAACCAAAAATCTCTTATCCTAATTAACCTTGAATTAGCAACAACCAAACATCACACGCCAAGAATTCTTAATTCCAAAAGGTCATCTAGGTTTCCTAGGTTCAAAGGCACAAAAAAGGTTCATGGCTCCAAATTAACACAAACCCAACAAAACCCAAGCTAAACATAGCTTAAAAAACAAGTAAAATCAAGGATGAAAACCATACCTTGCAAATTCAAGAACGCCCAAGCACAAAAACATCCTTTGAGCTTCAAAAACATCAAAAAAAGTGTAAAATTTCTCATAGGCACCAAGAAAGCATTCAATTTTCACCAAGAAATCTTGTTTTTGAAAAGATTTGAGCTAGGAATCATGAAGGGTTTTGGGAGCCACAAAAATGAAGAAAGAGATGGGGTGAATAGTAACAACCTCATCTCTTTTAACCATTTTTAAAACAACAAAAATTCTTCCCCCCGAAACTTCTTTAAATTTTGTAAATTTACTGCTTCCCAAGTAGTTACTTGGGGTTTTTAAATACTTAGTAAAAAATGCTAAATTAGGCTTTGAGTTTTGAAAAATGACATTTTTACTCTTAGGACTTGTCTTGACCCTTCAAGTTACAAAATTACCATTTTACCCTCAGGCAAATCTAGCACCATAAACCATTTGGAACCAACTAACTCTTGGATAATTTATTTGATTTTGCTATTTCACAGCTAATTAAGGTATTTAAGCTAAGAATTTATGATCTTACCTCGCTCATCAAGTTTTCAACTAGGAGGGATATAACAGCCTGCCTCTAATCAAAGATTTTTGCCACACCTTCATCATTGGCATTATCGCGAACATATCAATTTTACACCAAATCATAGTCACAATTGACTAATTCCCCAAATCCCTTGGCAATTTCTCACCTTTCCCCTCCAAATTGAAGCCTACTCGCACTAGGTTGGTGGCTTTGCTCATCGTACAACAAAGCCCAAAAAGAATATCCCACAACAAAGAATCCTGCTGCACTACTTTGGTAAAACTTGCTAATTGGTCTTTCAAATTCTTTCATTTATGTCTTTTGAACACACTCACATATACATGCATGTATGTCACCTAATCATAAAAAATATTCCAACTCATCATGTAGCTGGACAAAAATTATGATAGTGGCCAATTTCCGCTAATAATGTAAAGTTAATGTGCCATTTAATTGTGAAAAGACTAGTATGTGATCTACCTATATCGAAAAGTTTAGTGAGGGATTTGACCTTTTTTCCTTTTTAGCAATAGTTATGGTGGACTTATTGTTAGGCCCGTATGAGTAACTATAAAATACTCAGAGTACAGGATAGTCCAACACTTTTGTGATATTTATCAAAAGTATTATTGTTGTTTCTTCATTTGATATTATTGTTCTTTTTTTATTTCATTTGTTGTTTTTTAGTTAATATTAATATTCTTTCATTATCTAGTTCTTGTTTCTTTAATTCAAATCGTTGTTCCCTTCACATTAATTGCTTTATTTAGTTGGAGTTGTTATTCCTTTAGTTCATATCATTGTTGATTAACTTTACATTATTGTTCCTTTGGTGAATATCGTGGTTTATTTGTCTAGGTTATTGTTCCTTTGGACAAGTTTATGTTTAATTTACAATTTCTGTATTTAGTTAAGGTTGTAATTTTAACTGCTACTATTTTTTTTTACAATCAAAAGTGTTGTTCTTACAGTTAAAGAGCTAAAGCGAAGATCTAAATCTCTTCTCTTCGATTCATGATGCAATTTAACCTTCCTTCAATCTAAAAGCATACTTATTAAGCCACTAGAAGCTGGATTGGAAAATGAAGATAAAGAAGAATGTATGAATTTTATGCAGAAACACAATCCATAACTGAGTAGGAGACGGGATTCCATTGTGCAAACGGAGGAAGCTAGCATAAGATTTGCAGCCTTAAAGAAATCAATGAAAAATCCCAGGTCTAGTGCTGCACTCTAGCAGTTATAACCAAAGTGTAGGTTGTCGCAAGTAATAAAATTCCGGGAGTTTGAGTGTCGAACCACAAAGAAGTAAATTAAGAAATATAAATTACAAAAGTGAAAGAAGGTTTTCGTGAAAGGTGTGAACAAGTTTTGATTAAAAATTCAAATTCAAATAAAATAACTAAGGTTAAGGGATCCACTTATCCACTTCTAGTATATCGGTTATAATTAATTTTAGCCCATTTTACCATTCAATTAGGATTCATATATAAATAAGGTCCTAATCGAGAAATTTATTTAGTATTAACTTTCATTGATCTTAAAACGCCAATGCTTGCTAATGGGTTCAAGTATCCATCATGCCAACCTTTGTCGACAATAACTCAAGATTCCAATATAATCGGCAGAGCCATGTTCTACAGAGGGAATCAAGTAGCTTTTGTGCTAATGATTGACTATGATGAATCAAGACTCCTACTTAATAAAGAGGAAAGTTAAATAGATTAAGGAAGAAAATACTGTTAACGTTGTGATCCATTCAAATTAATCATAACCTTCATACCAAAAGCTTCACCCTTTCACTTTAACAAAAGAAAGATTAGTTAGCCAAGATAAAAGTAAACAGCATGTAGAAAGATGAAATGAACATGGATTGAAAGATCAAAGGAAGAACAAGAAAACACTTGGACAGAGATTCGGTATTGAAAACAAGAACAACAAAGAAGAAAAGCTAACTTTGATACTCAAACATAAATGAGGCCTAAGAAAATGACATCCTCTTCACCCTCCCCCTAAAGTGCCTATTTATAGAGTTTTTGGGGTGGGTGAAATGGTAAAATGAAATAGTGAAATATAGGTAAATACAAATCAACAATGGTGGGCTGCAACTTCTTTTAATTTTTCAACCACTGTACACATCAAATCAGCTCTTCCTTAATGCACAAGACTTGTAGATCTCTTTTTTAGCTTCGAATCGATAGCTTGCTCATTCAAATCGGACATCTGTAGCTCAAGTTATGATTTTTCTATCGAAACAGCTCTTCAGCACACGAAAAAATGAATGGTTTCATTTATAATCAGATTTCGGCAATGAATACAATCAAACTAGATTATGGAATGAAGCAAAGTTAAATATCTATGTGTTGGTTTTCAGATGAATTTGGAATCACTCAGTTCTGACATCTACAGCTCAAGATATGATTTTTTTCGTGAAGGGTCACCAAGTGATGATTTTACCTATGAAAAAAAAAATTATTATTTAATATTAATGAATAGTGAAAACGCATATAAACAGTAAAATGTGTATATAAACCGTGAAATACGCATATAAATAGTAAGCGGTGAATAGTGACTGATGAATAGTAAGCAGTGAATAGTGACTCGATGAATAGTAAAAATGCGTAAATAGTAACATGATGAAAAAATGCTCAGAATAGATAAATTAATCATACTCAAAGTGTATAATGATGATTTAAACTCTTAATAGTAATATACTTATAAGTATTCATTATCTAGCCACCAGTCCCACAACTAGCTAGATCTCCAACAGACTTCTTCTAGGAACCTCTCAACTCCCATCCTCTATGGTTCAAGCAGTTCGTCTTCCTCTCTCTCGACTTCAGCTTCGGAGTCCTACTCCTACATCCGCAAATCTCCAAACTTGTGTTCCCTTCGACGCCCTCCGATCTCAGCTCATCAAGGCTCACCTTTCGTCCGTCAACTCGACCTCAACCATGAGCAATTGTTGACCTCATCAACTGTGACCACATGCCAACTTCGTCAACGAATGGCAGTCATAAATAACTGCAAGCTCGATACACATACTTACTGTGTACCATAGTCTGGCCATATTAATATATCTGGATAAATATTTTTATCAACAACCAAGAAATATTGAAGTTTTGGAAAATATCTGAATAATTACCCTTTTAGGGTTACGGTTTTATGGTTTAATTTGTAGAATTAGGCATGTAGTGGCGACTGATCCACACTTTGTTGCCGGGTGGATCGATGAAGGAACACGTTTTTTTGTACTGATTATTTATGTAGAAAAATGTTAAAAAAGTCATAAATTCAAAGCTAAGTCATGATTAATTTAAAGGTCTTGAACAATTGAAATGTTTTAAAGATGTTGGTAGCCAATTTGATTTGGGATTTGAGGATAAACTGGGGTTTCAACTATAACTCATGTAAGTTTGGGGGTTTGAAATATAAAAATCAAAAGTTTAGAACATCTTTTGGGGTTGTTGGAATAGGGTGACAAAAATGCTTAATTTTAAACTTTGTGGACTAAACAATATCATTATAGACAAACAGAGGACCTATTTCATAATTGGGCATCTTCCGACCCAAAAACAAACATTACAAGTATTGGTTCAGCCAGAAAAGGAGCACTGTAGTCAGGGTGGGTGCTGTTGAGAGGCAACAATGTATGATTTAAAGTTTGAAGACCAAAACATATTATCTAAGATAAATAAATGACTTACTGCATAGTTTGACCATTTTTTGGTTCCGGACATCCTGTGGCCCGAGAATAGAAGCTGGGCTGGCCACAAAAAAATGCTACTATAACAGTGTGACACTATTCATAAAAACACTTATTATGAAAACTTGTTATAATCTATCACATAACTCCGCCGTAATTTTTAGTCACGTCCAGTATGTAACAAATGTATGAATACTTGAAAATGAACCATAGATGCACTTACTTTAAAATATATAACCACAATATCAAAATACTCTCTCTGTCCGAATTTACTTGAAACGTTTCTTTGGGTACGAAGATTAAGGTGTATATAATTTGTGTTATTTTTTTTATGTAGTGAAAGTTTAAATAATAATTAAAAAAAATTCTTTTTTGGGTTTTGTATAGTGAGAGATTGAGTGGAATTTAAAAAAAGAGTCTCTATTAGGTTTTGTATAAAAGGATAATTTAATTATTTAAACTTTTTATAAAAAAGGAAACGTTTTAACGTTTTGAAACATCCCAAAAAAGAATACGTTTCATCTAAATTGGGATGGAAGGAGTAGTTAATTTGTGCGCCCCCACACACATATAAATACATTATAGTTATATTCCCCGAATCTAGGTTGATATCATAATTATACACCATGGTTTGACAATCTACCCTTTTTCTCTATTTTTCTTTCACACTATCAAAACAAATTTTGAAATCTTGACTAATTAAATTATCCGGTAATTATCTACAAATAAATTCAATGTATCCATATCCAATGTCTATATATATGACCCATTGTTTCTATACATTCAAACATTGCGGTTTCTTTGGGCCGCAAGTGTTGGCCCTTTGAATTTTGACTTGCAGTGGCCAGGTAGGAAGGAGTGCAACTGCATCTGACTTGTGTTCTTCCTTCGTGGGTTAATTTCACATTGCTTTAGGAAAGTTAATATGTTATCACATTCTGTTGCCAAGTTGGCTCTGGCTAACAACGCAACGCTTGCGTTGTATGAACAGAATCGCTTCCACAAGAACTTTTCTGTATTGCTGAGCGTGATGCCCAAAATGGTTCGGATTAATAGATACGTGAAATTTCTCATAGAAACAAAGTAATAATAGTAATAATGTGGGCCACGAGCCCAATGTTATATGGATAGAATAAAGATCCTACCTTAGTCCCACATCTGCTGCATCGCAGGGTCTAAGCCTGATGGTCCCAATTTTTGCTAAAATTGGAGGGCTTCTGGTGAAATCTTGCAGAATGGGAGATTGAACAACTTTATAGGATCCACAAGAACCACGGACAAAACCCAGAGATGTGAACAGATGAGGAGAAATTTCATCTATTTGAATTGCAGCTACACAAAGTTCAGTATTTTCAGTGTTCATAATGTAAGTTACAACAATGAGGAGGCTCGGAAGGGGGTAATGAAAGTGAAGACCTAATAGAAAATTGGCTGGGACTTTGAGACCAAAATGAAAATACCGCAGCAGTAAGCTCTTATATCCGAGGTTCTCTATCAACTCTGTCTCCGTCCTCTGCAGCATTGGATTCTGTATTTGTGCGTTCTTCAAGAATCAGGTTACAGTTGTTCATCGTGCTGGCATCAAGAAGGCCATGATTCCAGAGTTTGATCATCAATAACCTCCAGCACCTAAGAAGGTAACAAGCATTTAATACTCCGTTGCAGAGTTTAACAGATCAAAAGGTGCAACAAAAATGCGTCCAATATCTTCTTCTGAATGATGCTGTCTTCAAAAGAACCATGGGGCAAACAAAATGTAGATAGTAGAGAACATCGAACTGAGTGGGAATCAGGTCATACAACATGATGAATTGATGATTCCTATCATGTCGGTTATTTAAATATCTTTCATTAGGCGCACTCGTGTGATATGTTGTCTGACTTACAGCTACCTGACCCGAAAAAGCTTCCATTGTAGAGATGGCCTGCAACCTTAATTATAGATTCTCTTTATGGATAAACTGAAGGCAGAATCTGAAGCTTACCAGAAGAGAGCTGGTGATTGGAGTAGCTGCTGCTTATGGTGTTTGGAAAATGCTTCACATGCCCATGGAACATGACCATCCGCCAGTACCCTAATAAAAAACGAATCAGAAAGCCATTCACTGGGACAACAATGAAAGTGATGAGATGAAGTAAAACCAGGAGTAAGGACAGGCAACCCAAAAGCTGTAACTACTTCACTTATCTGAGTATGTGCCGATAAATTGCAGGAAAGAAAACAAGGGTTTCGAAATGGAATAAAGTAACCACCTCTGCTTTCTGACAAAGGAATTCCAAAGATGCATAAGCTGCTTTTCATCCTTGCTGACATCCACAAAATCATCAAGCATCTGCGACATAGCGTTCATTTGATTCAGTTATTGGAAGTAGCAGCAGCAAAGCTTTATAGAAAATGCACGAGGGTGCAACTGCATCTAGAATTTCCAGCCATTAGATAATCTGACGTTATTGCTCTCAAGTAAACAAGAAGCCTTCTTTCTTGTTATTCTAACACATTATTTTTGCTCCTTTAGATCAAATTCTGGACTCCCAAAGGTTCTCTAATGTTGAATTGGTGGGAATACATCACTGAAAGATTCATCAAATTTAAACAACACAAACCTTATAACCCCCCCCCCCCTACCCCCCTCTCCCAAATCCAAAAGAAAAAAAAAAGGCAAAAAAGAAAGGAAAGAAAGAAAAAGACCTTCAGAACTCATTATTTTCTAACCTTTTAATGAGTCAAGTAGAAAAGAACTTATAAATTACAGAACATCATAAGACTATAACGAAAGTCTAGCAAACATTTAATGGGTCTGAGGTAGTAACAAGACCAAAAAATATAAAGAAAAGATAAATTGACATTATCACCAAGTATACCCTGCAATCTTCAAGATCTGCTATGTCATCATCAACTTCATCTTCACTGTCTCGATCTGACAGTACTTGCTCTAACGACATTGGCTTCAATAACAATGTAAAAATTAGTTAGAGATTAAGAAATAACCAACAAAACAAACAATTTGACCCAGAAAATGATAGTAGTTCAAGTAAACCCTATAAATGATCAACCATCTTCCATAAACTTCAACACCAATACTGCCGACATTAATGAACGATACATAACCAAAAAATTCAAAGATAAGAAAAAGATCTCTTAAGTAGGGCCTGGCAATGGGTCAAAATTTGAAGTTTCATGTCAAGAGGAGGAAAACCCCAAAACACAAAAACCTTATCAGTTTGTTAGGCCATGAACAAGATGAATGGATGATGTATAAAGTCCTCTGCAACTGAATTATATGCATCGAACAGATGTAAAATAGAAAATCAGAGATTCAATCAGCCACCAAATGAGATTTCAAAAAATCTAGCCCCATAAACAAAAAAATGTCTGATATCAGAAAAAGCAACAGATTTTGCTTCAGACAAGGCCCTTTCTGTCAGACATACAACTAGAAGCATGAGTTAGACGACTCCAGTCTTCTGAAAGGACAAAAACATGGACATATTAAACTGCCTGGTACACTTTTTCCAGTCGGCACGGCACCACTGGTATAGTTTACGAGGGCCATATACAAAATTAAATACATTCCCATTGCATACACGACAACCATTTTGATAGCTACCATCTAAAGGTAATAAAGTTTTCCAAGCTGCTTTAATGTGGTCAGAGAAACCACTGGAAGCTGTAGGTTTGCCAAGTGTAAAGGATGACACATTTTAGTGCTACAATAAGTACCACTAAGAGGGCTCATGGGCCCTTGCCTATTGGCCTTGCTTGAGTCCATGGTGCTTTCTCCACAGCCTACAGGAAACTTCATTAGAATTCCTAATGTCAGGAAATATGAAAGAAAATTCTAAAGATTTGCACTAGCACTACAATGGAACTCCTAGGATTTAGTGAGAAAGGACTGTAAGCATCTGACCATAACATCCACAACTGGGCAACACAAAAATAGATTAGGTTGTATAAATCCTCCACTGTAATGAATAAGGTAGAATGCAGTTGTTTGACCAACCAGTTGGTGAAAAAAGATATTCATCTGAATTATAATATCTATTGTTCAGCTTCTGTACTTGAGAAATAACAAAGCAATTTTCTTAAAACAAGGAATTTCTGGATCGTGATAAGAGTGCTTTCTGTTTTTAACAAAGGATGTTAATTGAATGACAAGCATGATCCTATTGGTTCACCAGCAGTTATGACAAAATTACAACTCTTAAGAACAATTTCCCACTACCAACAAAATGCTTAGGAATTGCTCATTCCTTCTAAGAGCAAGAAATGAAACTTGAATTGCCACCAACAGAGCTGATTAGAGACGCAGGACTAACACTGCCAATCCCAACTAGTTGGGATTAAGGCATGGTTGATTGATGGATTGTTTGACTGATAGCTAACAGCAAGCATTCAACAAGGAATGAAACACAGAAATAAAACTAATCACCTGAACTCGGTGAGAATGAAAGAACTGGCGCTTCAATAGGAGCATACGGCTAGAGAGAAAAAAAATGAAAGGTGTTAATCAATAATCAGCATCCTCAAATTCAAATTTCAGAAAATGTCACCAAATATATTATATTTGGGAGAAAAAGGTAAAGTATGCATCTTGAAATAAAGAGGAAACAATGACCAGAACTTCCCCAACACAAAAGTCCTTGATAGCAAGGAAATCATGCTGTAGAAGTCCTAAATAAAAGCCGGAGGGATTGAATGAACAGAAGTAAAGGTATTGTTGATATACTGTTTAGGTTCAGATCGATCTGCAGATAACTTCCTTTGTTTTGCTGGTGGACATGCTAAATCATTTCCACAAGATGATTTGCCACAATCAGGATCCATGGGAGACTGAGCCATTGCAATTGAAGCACCGGCAACAGTGCCACTGGTTGCAAGTTGAGAAATAATGTCTGTTCTGGTTCGGCAGTCAGAGTTACAATTTTCTGCTCCATTCTTTCCACTTAAATCTTTGTCATTTGCAGAGGAGTTCAAAGCACTGTCACCTGTACAGAATTTAGAAATCCAAATACAGCATTTTATTTTCAATTTCAGTAGCGCTAAAGGGGAGAAATTCATCCTGCATCTCTTTAAAAACTCAACCATAACCCACTAGTTTCTTAGTTTCTTCCCTTTTTTTCTTTTTTTTTGGGGGGGGGGGGGGGGGCGCGGTTGTTGTTTGTTTGTTAACCACAACCTTATCTAAAATGCAGTGTTATCTGTCCCTTTTGAGATACAGATGATTAGAAGAATAAGCAGGCTATAAAAATTTGATCACAGGAAAAAAAATGCACCAGGATCCTTCTCCAGATATCCATATTGTCTGCACTCCCCACCTGTCACTGGGGAGTCCAACTCCAAGAATTTTATGTTGACATTCTTCTCATTCTGCACAGGTTGCTTAAGCCTTTTTCTTCGTTGCCTCGAGCTTGTGATTCAATAGTTTCCAGTCGTATCTCAGTAACCGAAAGATAAAATATTTACAGGAAGCTGAAAGCGTCCAGATGAATAAATCCTACCAGAAGAAAAATGTTTCCAGTTGTGGGTCTACTCCATTAATTACAGCCTGAAGCAACAAAGCATCCAAAAGATCAGAAGAACAATGAAAATTCATATCTACTGGAGTCTTTTGTTTCCTGAACCTATAAGTTCACATTTGTGCCGAAAGTGATGGCAATATTCTCTTTATTTTAGCTGCTTTTAGAGATGAAGATTTGCTTAAAGATGCATGCAAGATGCATCTAGGCATTCCCTTGAAGGAGGGTTCTACAAGGGGTTGCAACAGGAAGGGCACCTGATGTAAAACTTTGCCACTATGAACTTGGCAAGACCTTGTAGTGTTAAATACTATAAACAGTTAATAAACACTATGGATTTCAAGCCGCCAATCCCAAGTTGGGATTAAGGTGCAGTATGATGATGACAAAGATGCATCTAAGCACAAAGGACACTAAGTCATTGCTCCAGTGAAGCAAGCTTTAATTATAACTAACATAAAATGAACTAGGAAAAGCGAAGGCCTAAAATTGTGAATTTTAAAATGAAAATAAGCTAAAACTCTAACAACTAAAAAACTCAAGTGAAATGCCATCAATCTGATAAGGAGATAAAGGATGAAATCATTTATAGCAAATATTATTTTTTATGCACATTCTGCTCTCCCTATATCAAGAACCTCACTAATAAAAGGAAACAGAACTTCTAGGATGATACTGAGTTCTGAGTCTTCTGACCTCGGATCTCAATGAATCAATTTTAACAGAGACGTTCACTGCCTGAAACTCTTCAGACACCTACACTATAAATGTAATATATTAGATATTATGTGCGGCAACAAAAAAGCTATAGAAAATTGCATGTTCAAATTCATACCCAGAAGTCAAAGTCGAATAAGTCATGTGATGACCGTAGATGATACCGCATACCCTTTAGACAGAAGATTCAAGATTATATGAGTAAGGTACAAATTATAAATCACCAACCATATACTAGTCATACCTAACAACTTATACTATAACTCAAACAGGAAGATACAATAAATCAATCATTTATGAGAGGCCATTTTACAAACTAGAAAACCTATTGGCCATTTTGGCATTCCAAGAATAAATTAGAAAAAACATTTAAAACTAATCCCAGGATGTGTTAGGATTTTTTTTACTGGAATCAAAGGGCATGATTATTAAAGCTCAAGTATATAAAAACACCGAGCAATAAGAATTTGGAAGGGAAGATAAAAATAGAAATGGAAAGGAAAAAGCCTGATAAGGGCCTCTTTTATGTCAAAAAAAGGAAGTGTCCATTTATATAAACTTCTACTAAGGGAGAGAGAGAGAGGTCCAGTTCTTCCATGAAATATTTAGGGCTCACTGAGAAAAAGAAAAAAACAAAACAGAGCACAGATAACTGGTCCAATAACAACAGAGTGCAATTTGTTCAGACAGTACCATTAACACAACTTCTTTTCCTTCACTGGTCAGTTTCTCTGTTATATTTAGAAACATGTAATCAAACTGCAAATAAAACAGCAAGCTCAGTTGGATATCCACCTTAAAACTTGCACACTGCATCAGGCAAAATGGACAAGAGAAGTCTTCAGTTACTGCATATTGGCGGCAATATAATATTAGATGCATGGTGAACAAAGAACAATGCAAAAAATTACCCAAACAAAATCTCATCTCATATGTAAAACCATAAAGTAAAGAAATCAGAGTTACCTTCTGTCTTTTGGAACACGTTGCTGTAGTCCCTATAATTGAAAATAACTGTTCCAGGCAGTAACCTAGAGGAATACATGCAACATATATCAGTTAGGTATGTTTCATGACATAAAGAAAAAGACAAATTCATGTAGCAAGAATAACAAAAGAAAATTTATGAAAAAACTGGGACGTACAAAATCCCTTCAGAAGGAAACTAGGGAAGAAGTTTAAGTGCTTTTCAAGGACCATCTTTTTTAGGACCATTGAATTATGCTTATTCTTGTACTACAGCCAAGGCTACGAGAATGCAAGTGCTGCAGGTTTATTCACAACATTAGGAGTAGAATCCTTTAAATTGAAACATGGAAATTGTTATATCAGCAAAAAGTGAGGAAAACAGATGAATTATAGCATCCAGTGAATTTTGGATAAGAGAATGTTATATAATATTTTGAATGAACCATACTCTGGAGACCAATGGCCTCAAATGCTGCAAGAGAACAGCTGCTCTTTCACAATGTAAAATAGAATTTGTTTATTTTGTAAAATGCTTGTTTTGTAACCCCACTAGCTTTTTTGTTGAGATGAATTTACCAAACTTAGCAGCCATAAAATGATGTCTTCCAACTAGAGAAACTTCTCAGAATGCTACGTTAAAGTCATCATGCAATAAATGGGACCCATCTTATTCTTCAGTGCTCACATTATGTTTCTCTACAATTTTAACAGATGACAAATTTAATTCTTTCTACGGCAACAAGAAATAAGTTTATTTTCCGTTTCATTTTAAGAACTGATCTGAAACAGAGGTTACATTTGAATGCAACTTCCAAAGTAAAAAACAGCTGGTTGAACAAGAGTCAACACCATAATAGGAAAACTTGAAGCTATCTATTGTCAAAATACACAAATTCCTCAGATTTGCCACATGCATATCCCTATACTTGGTCCTCAGCCTTGATAAGGAAGAGGGTTGTTGTATGTGGCAGTAAACGTAAAACAATTCATTTTAATATAATGGCCCAGTTGGGCTACATAATGGGCAGAATCCCTCCTATCTTAAGCTTCCCCAACCTGGTGAAGTTGGGATTCGATCCTAACATTTTTGTTTCAACACCAAAAAACTTTAGCAGTTACAGAAGTTTAAATTTTTCAACAGAAAAGGAGGAAAAGTGGCATACATAAAATGAGGAAAAAAGATAGGAGAAAATAGCTTGCTTTTTGCTTCTACCTGCACTGTAATGCATGGAAGAAGGGGTACATATACCTTCGCTTACGCTTTGCTTCCATTTTGTATTTCAAACATCTTCTAAGGAATGTGGGCTGCAAAAAAGCAAGAAGTGGACTATAAGATGCTCAATCAAACAACCTCCTCAGAGATTGATGCAACGTTGGGTACCATTGAAGTATCTGATCCAAAATTAGCTGGCAATGATGGGAAGACACGACCACAATATAAAACCACAAAGAACTCCTCTTAATATAACAAATTAGGGATAACCACTTAAAATGTCCCTTTTATAAGGAGTCTGATGCTGCAACAGAAGTTCATTACATGGACCACAATCTAACAACAAACAAAGTAACAATAACAATCCTAAGCTTTGATGCCACGCTAAAACATCCAACTCAAAACCAAGTGGAGATGGCCAACCGCCATTTAAATAAATCATAAGAGGTCCCTTAACTTTACCATGTAAGATTAAAAAAATGAACAAGTGATGCAATTGTCAGCAATGCACGCCAAGTATGTACGTCAGTAAGATGCTACTAACAGAGTTCCAATATCCATAAATGGGGACCTTAGTCATTAGATATGAGCATTCTTTCTATTTCATAATATAAAAATGAAAGATTCAGATTATGACATGAAAACATCTACCAGCAGTTAACTATCTTGTAGAATTAATTAAAAGCATGATGCTCACTTTTCAGAAGAGGAATTACATTGATGATAAACTTGAAATTGCAAAAAGCAGACAACTTCGAGACATGAAAGGCAATCAATTACAGCTACTAGAGTTGAGGACATGTACAAAGAGCTGTAAAATTTATGCAAATAAAAGAAAGATATATGCTAGAGAAGTTGTATAAAACTACATTGTATAAGGCACGATGGTGAAGAATGTTGTATAACTCGACAGGCTTGCAGTATATCAAAAGATTCTCCTCAGCGGTAACTGCCTCTTCTGGCGTAGAATGTGAACAGAGGTTCTGATGGCACATCTTACTGGCAACTGAATGGTCAAAGCATCGGCAGCTGAAATTCTGGGACATGATCAGAAAAACATCAAAACTAGTTTCCACAATCTAGTCCCCGCGCATGCTTGCTCTGCCCATCATGTAGCAACTCATGATTCAATGAAAGGGAAAACGGATTTTGAGTTTTATCACTCAGACTCCAGAGGAAATAACAAAGAAACATCAATTTGAGGGGGGGAAGAAAACCTAGAATAAAAACAATGTTGCCCAACTACAAATTTCGACCATGAACAATATAATTCAGCAGCAATTTAAACAAACTTGAGCTAGACACCCAGATTAGCTAAACAATCTACGGAAACAAGAAACTGGAATCGATTGAAGGATAAATTGAGCCAGAGTTCGAAAACTGAACAAATTCAAAGCCATGGACGACATTTATCAGAAGCGAGAGCAAGCAAAGAAATACGAACACAATCTTCTTACCGATAACAGTAGGAGGTGATACTCGACCGGGAAAGTAGCCAGGAAACCCGGGAATGGCGTTTCAGAAGAAAGCGGGAGGAAGGAGGCAAAGTCAGATGTTAGGTGACTCGCTCTAACTTCTAACCTTTAACGGAAAAATTTTCTGGTGCAATTTGCGCTTTGGGGATTTGGAATTTTGAACAAAGCAAAGCAACCTCTGATTTGTCTTTTCCGAGCTCACCACTTGTGTTGTGTTTCGACATTAATTACATGGACGCTGTGTTTAGTGTTTAGTTGTAGTTAGAGGTGGGTACCATGTAGGACCGGCCCGAGACCATCAGGTCCTGGTTCTGGGTTTTGAGGATCGGACTCGGTCGAGTTGTAGGCGGGGCGGGGCGGGTTTCATTTTGTTTTAATATATATATATATAATTTTAATATATATATATATAAAGAACCATTATTAATTATATAAGTCATAAATATTTTTAAGAAAAAATACCACCTTCAATATAAGTTTTATTAAGTTAAAAAACCAAACGGCACTTACAAATAATTGGAACGGGCCTTATATTTTGAAATGGCAAAAACGTTTCGAAAATGATAAATAATATAAACCTATGATCTGTGCTGAACAGCATAATCAGATCAAATACAAACTACATGTATGATTGAAAAAAAAAAAATTCAAGTCTCGGTATCGGATATTACCTCCTCATCCGAACTCATTTGGTTTTACTGCCGGAGTGCTGCGACGCCCCAATCTCGGTTGCATACGCATACTTCTACCGCGTTGGATGTCAATCTTGACCATTTTTCTGTTATCACCCGTTTTTCGGCACTAAACGCTGCCTCGGATGAGATGGTCGATACTGGAACGGCAAAAATCTCCTGTGCGATTATCGACAAGATCGGAAATCTTGATTTCTTTTGTTTCCACCACTCCAAGATATCGAGATTGCTTGCCTCCAACGATGTGTTAAGATAGTCATCGATCTCAGTCAATCCCGATATCATCGGTCGGAGTCGTTTGAGCATTTGGAGGGTCAGGTTGAATCTTGAGGAGATTGATCTCCTTGGAGGCTCAGTTTGAGGAGCTTCGGATCTTACCTTATCCGAATGCCACTCACAATATAACTTATATAAAGAATGCAAGTACTCGGAAGCAGAAGCAGACATAGCCAAAACATTTATATGAGGCATTTCTAAATAAGTATAAAAAATTCCTTCAAGCAGTGTTGTTGTACCCGTTAATTTGACATATGGGTCAAGTAAAGAAGCGATTAAAAAGATGGGTGGAATGTTTTTGAAATATTGAAGCCACTTAGCCTGCATGGCTTCGACAATCGGTTTTAACAACTCATCATCTTTAAACTGATGTAAAGCATATGTGATGTTCACTAAATGAAACAAAGCTTGATGACTTGTTGGGTAGTAAACACCAGAGAAAAATTCAGTTGCCTCTTAAAAAAACTTAAGCAATTCACCGGTTTTGGAACATTTTCCCCAAATTTCAGTCGTAAGAAATTCACAACCCATTTTTAAATTCATGAAATGTGACAACAAATTTGCATATAGTAATGTATCTTACAACATCAAATATGTGGAGTTCCAACGGGTTGGGCAATCCAATTTAAACCGTTTCCAAGAAAAACAGTAGGTCTGGACATCAAATATTTTAATGAGTTTCGAATAGGCAAAATCTCATTTTGGAGAAGTTTTAAACCCTTTTGCATACAAATGTTCAAAATATGACATATGCATCTAACATGAAAAAATGCACCATTGAGAGGTGGTTTTAAGTTTTGACTCGAAAGACGAGCGGCAACATCATTATTTGAAGCATTATCAAATGAAATGCACAGAACTTTATCAGTACAAAAATAATCACATAAAGTTTCTAAGATACAATTAAATATTTGATAACCAGTATGATCTGTTTCAATAACCTTAAATGATAAAATTTATTTTTGCATTATCCAATCAAAATCAATCTAATGAGAAGTAACACAATAGAATGATTGACCTATAGGTAATATCCACATATCAGAAGTAAATGCCACACAATGATCAAAAGCAGAAAAATATGCTTGCAAATCTGATTTTCCGGCTTCAAATTGTCTAAAGCTTTCTTTCCTAACAGTTTTCCTAGATATTTTTCTAAATGCAGGATTTAATTGTGATTTTATCCAAGATTCTAGGTGGACATCTTCAGCTTGTGAAAAAAGTTTTTCGGTAAGCATCATCCAATTTACCATACTTTCTCTACAAGATTGTTGGTTAAAACGAAATATACCTGGTCCGCCGGCGTCGGTTGTAGACCCAAGTTGTGTTTGTCCTCCAGAACTAGTCTCGGTACTAGGGAGGATGTTAGGATATTGATTTTCAATATGCCGCTTCAGCGTTCCAGTGCTGGAATTCTTTTTATGCACCAATTTTTTCCCGCAACGTTTGCATTTCCCATACCTAGACTTCCCTTCGTGTATGACCTCATAATGCTCCCAAACCTAAGCAGTTAGTCTCATGGATTTACCTTGTACATGAGTTTCCTCTACGGCGGGTTCATGACTTGTAGGCGTTGGTTCTGTTGACGGATTCCCGAACGCCATCGCATTTAACTCTTCCACTTCATCATCAGATAATTGATGTCGAGACCCAAATCATAATTCGTCATATCAATTCCGGCATCATCGTCGTGAAACTCTTGAATTGAAATGCCTTTATCGGCGGGCCGAGATCAGCGACGGAACAAGACTCGGAGGCCGGCGTTGCAGAAAGATGAACTCTCTGTTGACTTGCCCTTTCCTTTTGAAGTCATGCCTCACGTACTAATAGTAGTGATTAATGCAAAATCAAAAGGGGATTATGAAGATATTATGGAAAGATTAGTAAGAAATTTAGAAGAGATTAAGAAAATAAGGAGAATGCTTGAGAGAATATAGTAGATGAAGAAGAGAGATTGAGTGATTGTGTGAGGATTGAGTGAAAATGGCATTGGTATTTATAGGGGGAGGGAAAAAAATTAGTTTGACCAAAAAGTCCTTGAAATTTAGTTGTTGGGAGTGGTAAAAATGAAATTTTGGAGGCTGAAATGGAGCAGAAAGCTGTTAGATGATCTACTGTATAATTATCCCTTTTTTAAAAAAAAATTTGTAGGTTGACGTTGTTGGCAGAGAGTGGTTGAGGCGTCAGGCGAGTCGGTCCGGGGTGGGTTAGCTGGGCGGGGCTGTCCGGTCCAGGTCGGGCCGATTTTCCGGCTTTGGCTGGTCCAAGCCGGTTCTTTTTTCATCTCCTTCTCCTATTGGGCCTATACTCGGCC
Organism: Aquilaria sinensis; assembly: GCA_005392925.1. Lineage (NCBI taxonomy): Eukaryota > Viridiplantae > Streptophyta > Magnoliopsida > Malvales > Thymelaeaceae > Aquilaria > Aquilaria sinensis. Next base: position 141,406 of record SMDT01002773.1, on the reverse strand, counting down.
CATAACATAATGGGTTTTTTCCAAGGCGGGGTTGATTGGCAGTCTGGTTCCGGTCTGGGCCGGGTCAACCCAGCCCACATCCCACCTCTAGTTGTAGTTATTATACATTACAGACATTTCTTTTTTCTTTTTTTTTTTTTACTCTGGGAATTAAATGAATATAACTAATAAAAAGAGGGAGAAAGTAAACAAGTAAACAGGAGGTTGCCAAAGTGTGCATCACCTCAATAGAGCGCCGCTGGACTTTGATTAAAAATAATTGCTAGAAAGATTAAGCGAGATCTCAAATGCTTTTGATGATAACGCTAACTTTTAGCTACATTGTTGAGTAGTCAGTAACTTGAAGGAACTCATGTAAACATCCGTTAAGATCTTACAATACAAAATATTGTTTCTAACTACAAATCTCATAGTAGCCAAGATTGCTCAGAGCTCGGTGAACACGGCAAACAGACATCAACCTAAAAACTCTTAATACTTCAACAATTCCCCATCAGAGGACGTACAGGTCCAAGCCAAAGCACCATTCCCCAATTTGCTACATCAAGCACCAACAATCATAAAAATGGATGGGTTTTTCTAGGAGGCACAACTACCTCATGTCTTAATATTCGGCAGAGGGGATGGTTGATGAATCTTCTGTAAAAAAAATTTATAAGCTCTAGCTACTAGAAAATCATTCTAAAGATTGTCCCTGGCAATAATGATCTAATTTGGCATACTAGACTCCTATGAGAAAGCTAGAAAATTACAACTTAGAGAAATGCTCCATAGGGTTGCCAAGATCAAATCCAATTTCTTTGCTGACTTTTTTGAAAATTGAGACCATATATCCTGACACCATGAACCAAAAGACATCCTTTGGTTAGGCATAGAGATATTAGAACATTAGCCCTAGACTAACTCAAAGTCCTTGCATCTGAAAAATAAATGGATAAGTTTTCCTCTTCTTCTCTACATCCCTGGCAAACTGAAGCAGGTAGCATGTTCCTCCTAAACAATTCTAGCTTAGTAAAGATGGCCTCCAAACAACACTTCTAGATGAATGTTTTAAACTTGGGGGGAATGTAAACAGCCTACACTTGTTTAAGACATTTAAAGAATGACCGATTGGGGAAGATCTCACCAACCTGTGATATTCTACTAAGTTGGTAGGCAACATAACCTTTATTTGTTTTGTAAATTCCATTCTTTGCCCTTTCCTAAATTGGTCAATCCTTACCTAAAACACTCATTCGAGCACTAAGAATATTAATTTAAGCAATATCCTTCGAGAAAATAGAACGAAGTATTGAAGCATTCCACTCATTATAATCTGGGTGGAGTAGATTGGCAACACTCTTTGGTTGTAGATTCCCTGTGATGCTACACATATACTTGTAAAGTCTAGCATGAGGGAACCCTAGGAGCCAATAATCATGCTGAAAATCTATACATTTTTCATCCCCAATGGTTCACACAAATGTGGCTCTAGAAGTTGTCTCCTAAAAGCCAAACGTTTCTAAATTGAGATAGGATTACTACCAAGATCAGCCTTCCATAGAAAACCGTCTCTACCATACTTAGGATTCTTTTGCATAATTCTCCAGAAATTTTAGACAGCAAGGCTTGATTAAATTGTCGAAGATCCCTGATTCTTAGAGCACCTGCACCTTTTGTCAAAGTTAATTGAAATTGACTCCAAAAATGGGTTTCATTCCCTTATTCTCCCCCTTTCCACTAGAACTAAATCATTGACTTTGTAATTCTATCACTCATAGTGACTAGGCCATGAAATAGGGACATGACATAAACTGGGAGGGAAGAGAGAGAAGCTTGAATCAACATTAAATGGCCTGTTAGATTCAATAATTTTCCTTGCCAAGTAGCTAGTTTAGATTTTACTTTTTCATCAAGAACTTAATAGAGGTCATCTTTGAAAAGTCACAATCAAATGGGATACCAAGATACTTTGATACCGAGTCACTAATTGTGAATGGGAGAATTTTTCTAAAAAAAATGTGAATGAATCTCAAGGGAATATTCTTATTGAACCACTATTCTAATTTTTTAAAGTTGATTTCTTGGCTGGCTACTTTTTGGTTGGTTTAGGGCACATTTTAAAGCATGCGATCTATTATGCTTTGCTTAACACCTAGAATAAGACCACTAGTCTGTTGATGTGACAAGAAGTAAGAGAATGCCTTATTGTAAGGAATGAACAGATATGGAGATAAAAGATCACCTTGCCTAATACTTCAATTTGGCTTGAACCAGTTTATAGGACAACCGTTAATTGAGACTTAGTAAAAAACTATACTAATGCACTGCATGATGAGGTTAACCCAGTTTTTAAGGAAATTCATTTCTTAAAGGAACACTGTAATAAAACTCCAATGTAGCTTATCATATGCCTTTCTCATGCCTACTTTTAATGCCACTTTATAACCCCTAGGCCAATTCAATCGACTTGTGAACTTAATGACTTGAAACATCTTTTAGGCAATTATGATGTTGTCTTATATAAACCTACCTAGAATAAAAATATTCTGAAAGTCTGAAACTAGACCATTCATGAGAGGCTTTAAATGGTTAACCAGTAGCTTCGACATCACTTTGTAGATTGTATTACATAGGCTAATTAGACAATTATAAAGTTATGTAGGTTCTATTCATCTCCTTAAAAAGGAAACACCCCTGAATGCATGATTTAATTACATTAATGATGGATTACCTCATGAATGACCAATACTTTTTAAAAACAATAAGCTAAATCCTGTCTAGTCCAGGGGCCTTAAAACTTCCAAGTTGGAACAGGGCCTGCCTTATTTCTACATCAGAAAAATGTTTCATCAAAAAACTACTGCTAACTAGAAGTTAACCAATTATTAATATGGCTATAGAACTACATCTGTAAATTTGAGTCTGGATCATCGTGGTTTGTAAAGCTAGATGAAAAAATGATTAAAAATGTAATCCCTGAGTTGATCATGATCAGTAATCCAAACACCTTGAGAAGTACCTTTAAGAGCACATATTTTATTACCACTTCTCATTTGTTTGGTAACCGTATGAAAAAAAATTAGTATTAGAGTCCACAAGGGCCAACCAGTTAATATTGGACTTTTAGGTCCACAACTTCTCCTGATTTGCAAGAAGGTCCCTCAACTTTGACCTCTTCTGATCAATGTTAGCTACTACTACAATAGGATCAAAGGTAGATTGAAGAATCTCCAAATCATATTCAAGATTCCCAATCTAAACGGGAATTCTTAGAACTTTCGATTTGTTCTAAGTACATATTGAAGCCATAGCTGATCTATACTTAGATAAAATTTAAAACATGAAGGAACCTAGGATAACTTAATTCTAAGAATAAAAAAGAATCTACTTACAATAAAGGTACCGAAACCAGAAAGACTCAAAATGATGAGGATGATAATAAAACTTCTTACTAAGATTTGTAGTAAAAAGGATGGGGGCATGATTTGCTACCTGAATAGCCAAATTATGCAAAGAAACATTTGAATATAGATGTAACTACTTTGGAGAAACAAAAACTTTATCTAGGATTTCAAAAAATGGCTTTGTCACCTTGATGAACAATGGTCCATGTAAATTTTGGACCATGGCACTAGATGAAGACAAGAGCTAAATTCGAGATGAATGAGTTTCAAAGATTTAACCCCCAAAAATTATATGCGTTGCTTCCTGCCTTTTCATTCAAGTGTTGTACTTGAATAAAATTACCAATAAGTAAGAGTGGGAGTGGGAAGTGTGACAACAATGATTCCATTTTTCGGTCTTTCTATGATGCACTATGAGGCTACCATACATAAGACTAATATCCTAAAACTTCCCATACTCATCTTGGATCTTCAACAAAATAAAATGTTGTCAACACTCAAGAACCAAACATGAAGCAACTCTATTCCAACCCACCTAAAGGCCTTCCTTAGCACCCTCGGAATCAAAAAAAGTTACATCCAAAAAATTACTATAATACAACTATTAGGTCACCTCTATACTCGTGGTTTTAGTTTCCATCAAGAATAAAATATTAGGATGATGGCTGTGTAGGAGACCTTTAATGTTTTGAACTGTCGTGGATTTACCCACCCTAAAAAAGTTCTAACTCATGAGCCTCACAGTGACTATGGGGGTTGATGTGGGTCAACCCTCCAAAACACATAAAAAAAAAAAAAGGTCTTAGACACCTTGGTGGTAAATACTTGAAAAGATGATTGCCTCCAAATCATCTTTAATTAAACATACTATTTCATTTATGATTTTTTATATATAGTTCATCTCCTCATCTAAAATTTGATCAAATTGTCCTTAAACACTCTTTTTTTCCCTCCAGAAAGCTTATCTCACTACCACCACCACTGCTGCTTCCCTCAAACCATACCACCTTAAGTTGAAGCTTTTCCAACCAATCATTACCTGCGAATCACGCCTTCTCCAATAGATCATCATCTTTGGTTCTCCTGATAGTTGTTTACTTATGGATCGCTACTGTCACCACTCACCCCTAAATATCACTATCACTGCTCACCTCTAAATTATGCTAATCGCCACTTACCTCAAGATTATGTCAACCGCTAATTGTCTCTAGATCATCTACTTATCGCCACCAGATGAGTGAATTAAGGCAACGAAGATGATAGGCAGCAAAGATTAGTTAGACAATGATAAACAACCGATCCCTTCTGATTCTTCACCATTTGAATTTTCAAACTAGTTGTATCAGATTGATGATTTGAGGTTTCTGCATTGATGGGCCAACCCTAAGCTACATGTCTAGTGTCCCATAAAAGAATATATACATGTTTTAGAACTAAACTAGAAAATAGAAAAGTTTTATGACTCAAATAGAAATTTTTATTAAATTTTAGGATTGATTGCGCATTTCCCCCCTTATTTTGTTACTATTTAACGGCCTAATGTAATGGTAGGATGTTATTACAACAATTTTTATAGTTAGAGGACGAACAGTGTAATATTTTTGCAGTTTCAAGATGAATCCGCAACATGGGCCTTAGTTTAAGGATGATATGCACCATTTACCAAAAATGGAAATAGCCTTAATCGAATGTTATCCTCACTAGCTCCATTCAAGAAACTAGCAATATGAGCATTAGGATTCTCATCCGCTAAGCCATCGAGTTGAACACAATTCTGCATCATCTAAATAATATTTGCTTTAATCTCAAAATTGATGGCATTGCCAGGAGGTCGAATAATACTTGATTTCATTCCTCAATAGAAGGTTTACCATATTCAACCAGAGCCCTTGCTTGATTGTGGTCTTTCATAATTAATCTTTCCTGATTTTCTCCTTGTTGTTCTAACTCAAAATGTGATTGTTATAACTTAGTACCCTTCGAAGATAAGAGTTTTCTCAAGGTTCTTTCAATTTTTGGATCCACTTAGACAATTCACTGGCATGGTTATAGGTAATACACCAAAATTCCCTCAAGAAAAAAAAAAAAAAAGAAATCAACAAACTGAAAAAAAACTAAAAATTTAAATAAAAATACTACAATAAAATAAATGGTTAGATTAATAAAGATAAATTTTTTAGGTAGCAAACTCAACAAATGTGTAATTAACGATAGCGCCAGAAAACTTGGTGTGTTTGTAGTTCATATCAAACCTTTCTACTTCACTAGTAAATAATGTAGATATGTCAAATCTCTTTATATTAAAAAATATGTGAATTCACAGGTAAGCGCACCTATCATCAAAGTATAGCGGTAGTAAGTATCAAGATCATCCCATGGAATGGAGGTTGTCTACTTTACTACACTTCTCTCTATTATCTAACCGACATTTATAGATGTTTGTTTAATTAACTACTATGAATTAACTAAACTAATGTAGTAAAATAAACTACTAACTATTAACCGGTAGTGAAAAACAATTAAGATAATCAATAATAAGAAACCTCATACTAAGAATCGAATCCCCTAGAAATTCTTTTGAGTTGTTTTTACTTTGGTTTAACAAGATTGTGATTTACTTGGACCACAAAGTACTACATAATGTAAATTAGCTCCCAATCATTCTTATTACACTAACCTTATTCTTAAGTCATTGATAAGGTGTTTAGGCCTATCATGCTTCCTAAGAATGCATTACAAGTCCTATAACTCACTACTAAGTTTTACCTCAATCTAGAGGTATTATATTTCACCTATTACTCATGGTTATGAAAATATCTCTTTTATCCAATGGTGATCGACAACAAACACACCGGATACTACCTAATTCATGTTCATCATCCCACATTGAATTACTAAGCTAGCTACTATTAATCAACGCATAAAAAACATTAGATAAATCACAAGAAAAACAAATAATCATATTAAGTAAAAAAGCAATCACAATCACAAAATTATTTTACGGTTCATCTGCTCTAAGCATGAGTAGAAAAAGTTTAGCTCATAATGTCATAAAACAAACACAAAAAATCCAAAGAAAACTAATAAAAGAATAATTCATGGCTGAATTTCTTCTTTCCCAGGAAATCTTCAATCCGACATTCATAAAATGATGTCGATCATCAAAACTACTTTCAACAGCCTTCCTCCATCAAAAACTATATATTTTTTTGTACGTTCGCTTCCTATTTATTCTTCTTCTCTCTTCTAAAATAACCTAAGAAATTCTAAAAATAAGGCAAACACGACTCGGTACATGGCCTTGTTAAAGGTTGTGTACCTATTATGGAACTTAATATCCTACCAATTTAAGCACAATTTAGAACATAGGCATGTAACTCGAACATGTATGTGTAATAGAATGTGTAAAGCACTACATGGGCATGTAACAAGGCATGTCTGCTCCAAAACTTTACAAAAATCCTTTCTAACTTAAATGAAGCAAAAGTATGACTTGAAAATGAAATATAAACCAATTAAGCACTGTATTCTAGCTTAAACATTTCAAAAGACAAAAAATACAAGGGAAAAACATATAGAAAATATAACTAAATATGAGCATATCAAGCTTTCCCTTGGATACCAAAAGAGGGAGCGAAAAGCTACCACAAAGAAATGGTTGGACCAACTTTTGTGCCTAGAGGAACGGTGGATCCATCAGAAGATTAACGGATGTGCAGAATACAAGAAGAGCTAGAGTTCAGCAAAATCAATAGTGTCATTTGGTGATTGGACAAAATGGAGGAGAGGCTAAATGAGGAATGCTTGAGAGAAGAACATAAAACCATCAATGAGCCACTGCTAGACATCAACTACATGTATCTTTAGCTCTTTAATAAACAGATTTGAATATGCCACCCCCTAAGGCTTCTAGATCCAAAAGATGTACTTGTACGATGAGTGACAGGTCTAGTTAACCACCCATGAAGTAAATCACAATAATGAACCTGGAGGTGCCCAACAATGCCATCATGTGTAAAGCTTTCAACTCCACACTCTCCGAAGCAATGTTAACATGGTTTGGTATATCAAAGAGAAAAACATTCACCTTTTTCAATGAGTTATTGCAGGAGTTCTTGCAGTAGTTCATGGGAAACTGCCCCTCCAAAAACCAATTAAGTAACCAGTAAGAGGGCAACAAGGAAAAGAAAAGGAAGGAGAAGAAAAGGCCATTAAGCCCAGTCTGCATGCCTCTTCAGGATACTAGAGTGAACATCCTTTGTGCCTGAAGCATAGGAACATAATTAAATGGTCTTATTTAGGGATGAGTATTCAGTTGGTTTATTTTTAAGCTAGTCTAAACACACTGATCCAATTAATTATTAGATTTTACAGAATGTATCTAAATTGTCTAAACTATATGTCAAAACTAATCCAAACATCTAAATTATATTTTCATTTATTTGGTTTGCTTTATTTGATTTTTTTTTTCTATGACCTAGACAAATATTAAATGAAAACCAAGATAATTATTCAAAATTTTATATCTCATACCCAAAATTCAAGAAGAATCAACAACATATAGTTTAAAATTAGTAAAAAATAGCTCTATATATATAGGACCCAATATAGGCAATGGTTAATTTTTTTTACAATTTAGTTTATTCGGTATATTTGATTTCAAGTATATGGTCCAGTAACCAATCCAATATCCAAACATGAAATTCAATTTTTGTTCAAGTAAACCAAACTAGAAAAAAAATTGAACCATTTTTATCCAAATAAAATTAGTCTGTTTGGCTTTTTTGGTTTTGTCTAAATAATACTCACCCCTAGCCTTATTGAGGTACTGTACATATCACAAGTACTATAGGCATGATATGAAGACTTGTAAAAAACTTAAAGAACCCTGGAGGAGTTGGCCCGTGAGAGCAAACTAAGAGAGTTTGTTCGTGACACCTCCCTAGGTGGATGAGACACATAGAAACCATGGTGAAAAAACTAGGACGAAGATCACATGTGCAAAAAAGGACATAGAGGAAGGTCACCTAGTGCAATGGACCATGACTATCATTTACCAATAAGGGTTGTTGATATGATTATTATGACAATGAAATCTTAAAAAAAAAAAAAGCAAGAGATCACGTAAATCGAAATTGTGGACTTTGGAAGCATAATTGAAAGAGAGGATGATTCCCACATCCTCATCTTGCACACCAATTCACTGTTTTCTATGGTCAAGATAATGAACAATGACAAAAAGAAGACCCACACTAAAGCACTAACATTAACATTCTTCTCAATGATGCCTTAGATGCCTTCAACTTCCAGAGCTCCTATATCCTGCCAATGAAAAATGATCATTTATGGAGTAGGGAAAGAAAAAGTCCCTAATCTTGGGAAAATTCTCCTGCTTCTAATGCTAACAAGGTTCATTTTGGGGCTAGGGTAGAGGTGCACCATTCCCAAACTATAGAATTCTCGGTGTTAAACATTCCTTCTGCCACAATCTTTTCTAGGTTGACATACTCAAGTATAATTTCTTCTTTTTTCAAAAATTTGGTTAGTTAAATTGACCTTTGCGAGTTTGTGGAGAGACGTGAGAATATATATATATTATACGAGTTAGAAAATGAGTCTTATTTTAAAGGTCTCTACAATGCCCAATGAACAAGCATATAGAAGGAGAACCCTCTAGAGCAATATAGAGATCCTAAACCTACAAAATGCCAGCGAAAAGTAATTGCACTTGTGTAGGAAACTGAGCAAAAAAATTTGGAATTGACCCCTGGTTGGAGCACCCAGGTGCAATAGAATTGTCTGATGCGGTAAAAGGGCCTCTCTAAGTAATGGTCAGGGTGCCCATCAATTGTGAAAAAGTAGCTTTACAAAATTGTTTGATCATCCTAGCAGTCATGGTAACATATTAAGTTTTTTTTTTTAATAGCCAAGCTTGTTGTCTTTTTAAAAACTAACATAGTCATATTCACATGGCCTCTAAATGATATGATAAAAATTGATCCAGCATGACGTCTTATAAGTTGGGAGTAAGTCTAAACATCCAACTTGTTAAACAGATATGAGGATGTAAGTGCTAAATGTTAAAAATCCATTGGCATGAAGGTCTAGAAGTTAGGAAGGGGATTGTCTGAGAGTTGTCATATCCAGAATGGCCATCCAACATTGTTTTTGCTAGAAAGATAAGCAAATCTTGGAGAATGTGCAACAACTATATGTACGTGAATAAGGCCTGCCCCAAAAATTCATACTTGTTGTCATCCTGGTCGATCGTCGAAACCGTAAAAAATAATTCTGGTATCCCTAACAACTCAGAATAAATAAATTTATAGTCTAGCAGTGAAAACCAGGTCGAATCCCAAAGGAGATTTTTTTTTTCTTTACTGAAAGCTTCCTGTCAGAAAACTAAAATAAAAGATTGGGGGGTTTCTTCAATTAAAAGCTGAAATAAATTAATTGTAGAATCAAAATGAAATTAACCAATACTAAAAACGCTCAGTTCAGGGATGATTATCCATTCTAATCACGCAGTTGATCATCGAAAAAAAATATTTCTTCAATTCAAGCAAATAAACAGGGCTCTCTTTAAAGTTAAAAAGAACCCTAAGAATTCAGCAGCAAAATTAACCAGAAAAAGCTTCAGATTAATTTCTTAATTTTGATTAACCAGATATTGAAAAGCAATTTCTAATTATCTCAAAATCAGCATTAAGATCAATAAACCAAAAAGTTTATTCCAGGCAACAATCCAAAAGCTTGAACAATTTAACCTGTCTTACTTCTTCGTATGAACTAACCAGAAATAAAAGCAATTTCCAATCAATTCACTTGCTTCTAATTGAATTCTTTACCTAAGCGGTTGAAAGAAAATCAAACATATTTGCAATTGCAGAACCAATTCAACAAGCGAGAACAGAAAAATTAATTGCAATGAATCTGAACAACAAAGAAGTAAATACTTGAAATTAAAGAAAGTTTAAGCAAGAAAAATCAATCCTCACAACCGGTGTTGGCAATGGAAATCGTCCCTAGAACTGAACTAGAAAATTACTCAGCCACGATCGAAAGAAAAACAAAGAAGAATAAAAGAAACTAAAACTAGAATTAGGGAAAAGAGGTGGAGATGGGCGGTGCGGCGGCAGCCACGCTTAAAAGCCAAAGAAAACTAAAACCTATGGCTAAACTCATAAAAACTCCCTAAAATTTTTATATTATTACAAAAGTACCCCAAACAAATCAAAAGATTCAAAGTAACTATAAGGTTTTAAAGTTGTCAGCCAAGCAATGCTCCGGAACAGCAACAGAAACTTCAAGCTGATATTCGACCTTGATTCAGGCATTATTTCTCAAAACTCAAAGAATAAAAGTTTTAGATCTCTTTCTTATCTTCGAAAGGACACCTGAATCGCATAAAACGGACATCTACAGCCAAAGATATGCCCAAAATACCGCAACTGCTTCTGAACTGGCGGTGACTCGCAAATCGCGACTTTGAAGCTGAATTTGACCCTCTTAACTTGCAAACTGGATTTCATGGTCTGAATGTGATTTGTAGCTCCAGATGTTAGCTTTCCAATGAATCATGAATCACTTCATTCCGAAATATATATTTAAGGTTCAAAACATATTAAAACATATTAAAACATACTAAATATGAGAGAAATAAATATAATATAATAAATATAAGCTTATCAAATCCCCCACACTTAGCTTTTGCTCGTCCCGGGCAAAACTCAAATTAGAAACATACTTTTGAGCTGAACAGAGTAAGAGAATTTCACATTCAAGGGTCTTGAAAAACTTAACAAGAGGAATTAAGCATGCAATCTACTTGGCAATAGCAACTCAAAACTAAATAAGTCCTTGAAAACAATTTCTTCTCAAGCTAGCAACAATCACCGTTAAAAATATGAGAAAAACATCAAACTTTTACACGAAGTAAAGAGAACAAACCAGGTAGATAAGAACTCAAAAAGCACCACCAGTCTTACCACAAACCCATGAAAAATAAGAGATCAAATGAGAATTTACTTTTTTTTTATTTGACTTGATTTTTTCACTTTTTTTTTTTGTTTTTTCTTTTTCTTGTGTTCCGCCGTTTAGCGAGTGTATAATAGGGACTCTACCATACCCAAGCTACTAACTTGACACAACTTCAAAGTGGTCTTTGACCATACTCATATTCCTAGTATCTTTTCGAGCAGTGATCGACTCTTGCCTTAGGAGAAGACCCCAATCTACTTCAATACCCAGAATAGCGGAGTAGAAATTTTTCTTTTCTTTTTTTATTTTTTTATTTTTTTGCAGAATGCAACAAGTCAAACAATTTTTATTTTTATTTATTTTTTTTCTCAAGTGATTCAAATCATTCATCAACCTAACAAACCGCATATTCAACTTAATAAGCTCATATCTCGCAAGGTTTAAATCAATGTACTAAGTACACAAATTTGATGGAAAAATCAGCTTTTTAAGATAACCATCAACTAACTTGATAAAAAATTGCAACAACAACAATTTAAAAATAAAATTTGGGAGTTGCATAAAGACTAATAAATTACTAACTTAACACTCAAGCTAAGCATTCAAGAACAAAAAAAGGTGAAATCATCTAACAATTCAGATCAATGCTCAAAAGTATGAATCAAAAAATTTTAGTTCAAAATTTTGACAACAGAAAATTATGGCTCAAGCTACCCACTCCCCCACACTTAAATCAAACATTGTCCTCAATGTTTACAATAAAAGCACAGATGGGGAAAAGAAAAGGTGCCGCCCTGAAAGGTGATTTCACAATGATCTATTGCCCAGAATTTGATTTCAGCTTGCTGCCCCATATGGTTCAGTTCACCTCCAGCTTGAAAGAGATATTGCCTGACCAAGAAAATTAGTTGTGAGAATAAATAAACCTAAAAAATAAAAGCTGAAAGTAAAAGAAAGAAAGAAAATAAAAAATCCTAATTGTTCGTGGTACAAAACCCCGCTTGGGTTGCCTCTTAAAAGCGCATTTCTTTATTGTCTTTGGCTAGACAGTTTCTTCCTGCATCAACCAGGGTGCTTTGAGAATCCCTCATGAAAAGGCTTCAACTTATGCATCTCAGTGTTGAACACTTTATCCGTTTTCAAACTTTTAAGCTCGACTGCACCATGAGTAGAAATATCGGTAATAACAAATGGTCCAATCCAATTCAGCTCAGACTTACCAGATAACTCTTTCCATCTTTTTCTGTGTTTGCGAAACACCTTTTGTCCAACCACAAATGACATCTCATGTTCTTGGTACAACTTGACATTGTTTTTCTTACCTTTTTGTGCAAACCTTACTTGGTTTTCAACCTTTGTTCCTGATTCATTCTGCACCAAAGTATCAATTTTTCCAACAAATGAAACAGAATTATCCTTGTTAATTTCCTTTAATGTGTCAAAAATGTTAAACTGTGCAATTTTGCCATCAAATTCCATTGTGAGAGTGCCAGTATCCACATCAATCTTAGTCTTGGATGTCTTTAAAAATGGTCTTCCTAACAAAATAGGAGGAGTTAGGTCATCGTTCTCCATATCAAGCACATAAAAATCAGCAGGAAAAATTAAATCATTTACTTGCACAAGAACATCCTCAACCAAGCCCCTAAGATAGGCATTGGATTTATCAGCTAATTGCATCACAACACTAGTTTCATTTAAAGGTCCAAGTTTCAAAGAAGCATATATTGAATATGGCATGATATTCATTGAGACTCCCAAATCTAACATAGCTTTTTTTACATTAAAATTGCCTATTACACATGGTATAGTAAACATACCAGGGTCCTTACACTTCTCAGGCAACTTTCTTTGGATTATTGCTGACACATTCTCCCAAACTTTGATTGTCTCATCAACTTTCAGCTTCTTTTTATTGGTGCACAACTCCTTCAGAAACTTGGCATACCGTCGCACCTGCTTAATTGTATCCAGCAAGGGTATGTTCATTTCAACCTTCCTAAGAGTTTCAAGAATTTCCTGCTCGGTCTCCTCTTTCTTTGATTTAGCCAACCTATCAGGAAAAGGAGGTGGGATTAGAATTTTTTATTTTGAAAAAATTGGCTTGTTGCTTACCTCCTCAGTTTGTGCATCAGAAGTTGATGGTTTTAGGCTATCTTGTTCCTTTTTAAGTGCTGCCATTTTTGATGTGGTGGTTTGCACCTCTTTGCCACTTTGAAAGGTCACGGCATTAACATGCTCTCTTGGGTTGATTTCAGCTTGAGATGGCAGCCTCCCTTTTTCAGCTTCAATTTTGTTCAATGAGGCTGCCAGTTGTGAAATTTGGTTCCCCAAGTCTTTAATGCTAGCCCTTGTTTCCTGTTGAAACATTTGAGTGTTAGTGGCTAAAGCTTTCACAATATCTTCTAATGCCATACCTGAATTTGGTGCTTGGTTCTGTGATGGAGGTGCTGGTTTGTTGTAACTGGCAGATGGGTACTGCTGTTGATTACTTGGCTGCCCATATCTCAAATTCGGGTGGTCTCTCCAACCAGGGTTGTATTGATTGGCATAGGGATCATACCTTCTTGGTTGGTTAACAAACCCACTTACCGCATTCACTTGAGGTGTTGTATCCTCTTGCAATTGTGGGCACGAGTCGGTAAAGTGTCCTTGAACAGAGCAAATGCCACAAACTCTAGAATTTTGAACCTGTCCCAAAGCCACTTGTCTAACAAGAGAGGTTAGTTCAGAAAGTTGAGCTTCAATATTCGAAGTTCCTACCTCATTTACCTTCTTCGGCACATGGTCTACCCGTGTCCCAAATTGTTGCGAGTTGGCTGCCATTTTAGAAATCAAGTCTTTTGCTTCTTCGGGCGTCTTTTCTACAAGTGCTCCTCCACTTGCAGCATCTAACATACATCGATCCATGAACAGTAGCCCTTCGTAGAAGTACTGCAGCAACAGTTGATCAGAAATCTGGTGATGTGGACAGCTCGCACATAGCTGGTTGAACCTCTCCCAGTACTCATATAGGCTTTCTCCGCTGTACTGACGAATCCCGCTGATTTCCTTCCGAATTGTCCCAGCCCTTGAAGCTGGAAAGAATTTCTCCAAAAATTTTCTCTTCAAGTCATTCCAGGTTCTGATCGAACCGGAGGGAAGGTAGTACAGCCAATCTTTTGCCTTGTCCGCCAATGAGAACGGGAAGGCTCTCAGTTTAATCTGTTCTTCTGTAACTCCTTGTGGTTTCATGGTCGAGCAGACAACATGAAATTCCTTCAAGTGTTTGTGGGGGTCCTCACCTGCAAGACCACGAAAAGTAGGTAATAAGTGAATTAATCCAGATTTTAATTCAAATGCAACCTCAATATCAGGAAAATCGATGCACAGGGGTTGCTGGACAACATCAGGAGTTGCCAACTCCCTTAGTGTTCTTTGGGCTGCCATCTCTACAATAACAACTGGTTCTTCTTCACTTTCTGAGTTGCTGTTCGCAGAAGTCGAAGCTGAAAAATTGACTGCTTGTCTTTTCGCTTTCCTGTTTGCCTTTGCTGTCTTCTCAATCTCTGGATCAAACACTAATTCACCTGTACGAGAAGATCTGGGCATAAGTCAGTTAACTGAGAAAGAAAGAAAATAAAGAAAATAAATAAATAAATAAATAAAAATGAAAAGGAAACTTTAACAGAAAAAGAAATCTCCCCGGCAACGGCGCCAAATTTTTGGTCGGTCGTCGAAACCGCAAAAAATAATTCTGGTATCCCTAACAACTCAGAATAAATAAATTTATAGTCTAGCAGTGAAAACCAGGTCGAATCCCAAAGGAGATTTTTTTTTTATTACTGAAAGCTTCCTGTCAGAAAACTGAAATAAAAGATTGGGGGGTTTCTTCAATTAAAAGCTGAAATAAATTAACTGTAGAATCAAAACGAAATTAACCAATACTAAAAACGCTCAGTTCAGGGTTGATTATCCATTCCAATCACGCAGTTGATCATCGAAAGAAAATATTTCTTCAATTCAAGCAAATAAACAGGACTCTCTTTAAAGCTAAAAAGAACCCTAAGAATTCAGCAGTAAAATTAACCAGAAAAAGCTTCAGATTAATTTCTTAATTTTGATTAACCAGATATTGAAAAGCAATTTCTAATTATCTCAAAATCAGCATTAAGATCAATGAACCAAAAAGTTTATTCCAGGCAACAATCCAAAAGCTTGAACAATTTAACCTGTCTTACTTCTTCGTATGAACTAACCAGAAATAAAAGCAATCTCCAATCAATTCACTTGCTTCTAATTGAATTCTTTACCTAAGCGGTTGAAAGAAAATCAAACAGATTTGCAATTGCAGAACCAATCCAACAAGCGAGAACAGGAAAATTAATTGCAATGAATCTGAACAACAAAGAAGTAAATACTTAAAATTAAAGAAAGTTTAAGCAAGAAAAATCAATCCTCACAATCGGTGTTGGCGATGGAAATCGTCTCTAGAACTGAACTAGAAAATTACTCAGCCATGATCGAATAAAAAACAAAGAAGAATAAAAGAAACTAAAACTAGAATTAGGAAAAATAGGTGGAGATGGGGGGTGCGGCGGCAGCCACGCTTAAAAGCCAAAGAAAACTAAAACCTATGGCTAAACTCATAAAAACTTCCTAAACTTTCTATATTGTTACAAAAGTACCCCAAACAAATCAAAAGATTCAAAATAACTATAAGGTTTCAAAGTTGTCAGCTAAGCAATGCTCCAGAACAGTAACAGTAACTTCAAGCTGATATTCGACCTTGATTCAGGCATTATTTCTTAAAACTCAAAGAATAAAAGTTTTAGATCTCTTTCTTATCTTCGAAAGGACACCTGAATCGCATAAAACGGACATCTACAGCCAAAGATATGCCCAAAATACCGCAACTGCGTCTGAACTGGCGGTGACTCGCAAATCGCGACTTTGAAGCTGAATTTGACCCTCTTAACTTGCAAACTGGATTTCATGGTCTGAATGTGATTTGTAGCTCCAGATGTTAGCTTTCCAATGAATTACGAATCACTTCATTCCGATCTCTGTAGCTCAAGATATAATTTTTCTACCGGAACATCACCAATTTGTCAACATCCTAAAAGAGCACAACCAAATTAAAACTTATAAAATGGCAAATTAAATTCACTTTCAATCAATTAAGTCCAGATATGCTATAAGCTACAAAACATACTCAAAATATATATTTAAGGTTCAAAACATATTAAAACATACTAAATATGAGAGAAATAAATATAATAAATATAAGCTTATCACATCCATTGACTAGTTAGTGGACGTCACATCGAAGTTTAAGTTTCTAAGTTTCACGGACATCTTTAACTGTTACCACTAAATGTTAGTGGATCCGGAAGATGAAGAGAAGACCACCTTTACAACTGGTAATAGGGTCTTTTGTTATAGAAGAAAGCCCTTCAGTTTGAAGAACGTAGAGTCCATATAATAGAGGTTGTCAACGACTAGGATGAGTGTGTGTTAACAACTAGAAAAGAACTTCAAAGTTTGTGTTAACAACATGATTGTCAAGAGTAACACCTTGAAACAACATATTGTTGACCTCCAAGAGACTTTCTAGCATCTTCGACAATACAACATACAACTCAAGTTGGTAAAATGCCTTTTTGGAGCTGGAGTAAGGAAGTTCTTAAGGGTACATGGTCTCAGAACAGGAGATCGAGGCCAGGCTAACATTCAAAGGCTAATTGGGTAATTAACAACTCTTTGGAAATTTGTTTCCTGGACTATAGATAAATTTAGGACCTTTTTCAACATTCTCAAATGAAAGAGAGCCTTTGAATTAGACAACAAGTACTGAAGAGCTTTCTATGGCATCATGCACTATTTGCAGGGACTACCCACATTATGATAATCAACGCAAAGAGAGCCATTATTCCTTGTCTAGTGGTTTGCCCCCACGGAATTCAATAAGGTCATGGTTTAGAAAGAATAATGCTAAAAATGGCCAATATGCTTCATCAGTCAGACTTTCCAAGAGGTAGAGGCCAGGTATTTAGTCATCTAGAAGGTAGTTTTGGCTCTAATCTTCATATATAAAAAGTTAAGGCCTTAGTTCCAAACTCACATAATTAGTTTGATGGTAGACATACCCTTCTAAAAAACCCTCTTAAAGCCAGATTATTCAATGCTAATAGCCAAATGGTGTGTCAAGTTGAGCACATTTGATTTCCGTTATAAACCTTCATTAACCATCAACTTTTAGGAACTAGTGGATTTTATTGCTGAGATGTCTCAAGTCTTGGTTGAGGAATATCAGTTTCCAGATCTTGAGTTTAAATGGTAATTGTTCATAGATGGAGTGTCTGTGCAAAAATATCAAAGACTTAGGATGGTCTTCAAAGGTCCCCCAAATATAGAAGATGTCAAAAAAAATCAAATTTAGTTTTCCTAAGACCAACAACATGGTTAAGTATAAAGTGCTAGCTATTAAGCTCTAAATGCCATGATGTCAAAGACTTAATCATATATAAGGACTCCCAGATTAAATTGCTGCAAACTAATGGACTTTGCCACACCAAGTACCCTGTACTTTGTAAGTATCTAGCTGTATTTAAGGAACTAATGTTAAAGTTTAGTGCTGTATAGGTTGGGAGGGTGGCCTCGGCCAAGAATACATAGGTGGCACTACTGGAAACCTTAGAGTCCTATTTCACCAGCTTATTTGTGTCCAATTATAGTTTAAAAAATGATTGGATTGAACTCATCCATAGATACCTGGAGATGAACATATGCTTGAATCGATTCATCTAGGTGAGGTTCGGTCAATTTGCCCTAATTGGAGAGGAATTATATTAGTTGAGGCACTGATCCCTTTAGAGAAATGATTAACAGTGGAAAAATGATGAAACATCCTTATGAAAATGCATGATTAATTCTTCAAATCCTACAAGGGATATAAGTCTTTAGCTCACAAAGTGTTTCACCAAGGATATTTTCGCCAATGCTTTATAAGGACACCAGGAAGCATATAAAGAGAAGTCATTCTTGTTAGTTGAATGCTAGAGCACAGGGATTACCATCAAAGATGATATTCCTCTTATATTATCCTTATCCATTAGTAGAATTGGGGCTAAAGCTATTTGGCACTTTTCCCATGGCACTTGGAGGAATGAAGTACTCCATTTGTAACCATGGACTGCTTCACTAAATGGGTGAAGTATAGCCTTTGGCATCAATTACAATGGCCTACATTAAAAAAATTTTATGGATCCTGGTGGTAGACAATGGATTAACAATGCTTTATTCATAGCATTCGTGGGGAAGTAGGTATCGTCTTGTACCTCACCCCAATCTATCATTCACAGTTGAATCGTGGGGGAGTGGGTATTGTCTTATACCTCACCCCAATTATCATTCGAAGTTGAATTGCCAGGTGGAGGTCATTAATTGCACCATCAATTATGGCCTTAAGAAAAGACTTTTTGGATGCCAAAAGGAGATGGTAGAGTGAGCTGCCCTATATCTTCTAGGATTATTGCACATTAGCTCAATAAGCCATAGGAAAGACCCCATTATCTCATGCATATAGGATAAAAGCCCTCATTCTTGTAGAAATCACCCATCCAGCTTTTCAAGTTTAAATCTTTGATAAGAAGCAAAATGAGTAGGGCTTGGAGAAGTTTAAAAAAGATGTCAAGCTTTGCATCAAATTTTCAAGCAAAGGGTGGCAAATATCCATAACCAACCAAAAAAGTCAAACCCAAGGACATTAGGATCAATGGTCTAGCATTTATGAAGGTGGAACACTCCAGAATTTATTCGGGCCATGATGCCCTTAGGACAAACTTGGAAGGGCAATTTATAGTCACTACAGAGCCTAAAAGGGCATTATTTAAGCTTAAGTGGGGCCTAAAAAAATGCTCCTCAAGCTCTACCACCTAAATAAACTTCAGCCTACTATGCTTAGCATGAGTTGCTACCCTTTGTGTGTTTAGGTTAGATTGTTATCACCTACTTACTTGACTCTCATTTTCAATTCTTAAAGGAATTGTTATCACCAGCGTACTTGACTCCTAGTTTCAATACTTAATGGAAATGTTAATCACACCTTTGGACCATAATCTTTAATTACAGTTCTTGTTCTAACCCTAACCTCCATTTTGCTTATAATGTGTCCCTTACCTTAATAAAACATTTCATTTTAGCCATTTTTTGGATGAAAATCATTATATTGGATGGAAAACACCACATTAGTATAGAATTTTAGGGGAAAAAGCTAATTTCAAACCCTAAAAAATTTTCCCTTTGCCAAAAAAATCCTAAAATTTATTCATCTAACAAAAAAAACCTTAAAATCTTTCCCCTTTACCATCGTATCTCTGCCTTTAACCTATGGACCAACTCCCTCTTCACCAAATTCTCTGCTTTGACACCAAGTCTATCCTTACCCTCAAATCATTACTGCCCATCGAATACATTGTCCAACCATAAGCCACTTTGTTTTTTTCTTCTCTCTTTCTCTCTCAAGGAACTTTAACCTGACATCCATTTGAGACAACTACTTCAAAAGTGGCCTAGCATGGTGACTCTGATTCAGCTAGAAATGTGACGATGGTGGTAATGAAAAGGAAGCGCAAGCGTTTGATGAAGCCGATGTCAACGAAATGAGATAGGGGGAACCATATATTGAAAAAAGAGAGGGACCGTATAGGCTTGGTGTAGATTGAGCTGTTTAAGGACCTCAATCTCACTCCACACGAGCCTGAAACCACTTGTTTTGTTGTTACCACCAAACCTCTACTGACCCACTGATCAAACATGAAATAAGAACCAAGATTGACCCTCTTTCTGCTCGTCCTTTTACTTCTATTATATCCTTTGTTCTTAATTCACAACGGCCTTAAGCTCTATGTGCTTAAATTTTACAGTGAGCGTAAAACTCCATAGGGTTTTGGAAAGTTACTATAGATCTTTGAACCAATCTAAAAAATAAGTACAATGGGAACCTGGGTTTTTCTTGGGATTTTCTATGTTGCTAGATTGGTTTTGTTCATAGTGGACCATAATCATCAAGATCAAGTCAAAGTTTCTGTTCAAAAATTCACAGTTGAAGAATTAGTCTCATTTCCTGGGTTTTGGGTTTAGAAATTAGTAAAGAATTATTATGGGGAGGAAGAGAAAGAGGGTGGCCGGAGAGGAATGAGAGTTAATGAATGGGAAACAATTTTTTTTTTCAGGGGTTAAATTATCATATGAAAAACTTTTAGGATTAATTTGGCAAAGGAAAAGTTTTGAAGGGTTAAAAATAGATTTTTTTTTCTACAATCCTATGCTAATGTGGAATTTTCCATCCAAGATAACGACTTCCATCCAAAAAGGGTAAAAATGAAACATTTTATTGAGGTTAAGGACATGCCATGAGCAAAATGGAGGTTAGGATTAGAATATGAACAATAATTAAATATTAAGGTCTAAACGTGCAATTATTCTCTTAATGAAATTCTTAAGTTCTGCCTATATGACTTGTTATAATTTTTAATTACCCGTAACCAATAAGACCTTAAGGAGTTTACCATTAAGTTAAGACTGCATTAAGGCTAGGGCTTCTTGCACTAAGTTTAGAGTCTCTCACACCGAGACTAGCTATTTCACATCAAGACTATAGCCTCTAAGATGGTTAGTCGTAAAACAAGAAGGCCAACAATTGAAGGAAATAGGAACATATGTGGGAATAAGGGTTTATAAACAACACTATTCATATTGTTTACACTTAAAAATAAACTAAGTCTACATAAAGAGTTTATGAAAAAGGTTGATCCTCTAGAAGAAAGGCCTTGGGGTTATCGCTCTAAAGAAAGGCCATTGCCTTAGTGATTATCTTGCCCTAGTTAAACCATAGGCTTTAATCCTGTAGGGCATCATTTAGTGCATCAAATCCTTGAAAATCTAGCCTAAGGGAGGCTTCTTCCACCTGATGGCAGTAACTCATGAACCTATCAAAGAGTTACTGAATGAGTTGTCGGTCAGTTTTATTTTGCACCTTGACCACCTCTCTATGTAGTCGAGCATTTTGCATCTGGAGGCTAACAATCTATTCATTTGGGCAACAATTTTATTCCTAACTAGGACCTTTGACTATTGGCAGCTTTTAATGCTTAGTGCAGACCATGGGAATCCCTTTTTAAGATGTCAATCTGTTTGTTGAAGCTTTGCATTTTCTAGTAAAACACTTTCTCTAGAATGGAACAGTGGCCCCAAAACCATATATACTTGGTAATCTAGTTCTTTAAATAACTCCCTTCATTTTCATTGTCATCATCTTGCTCGCTAGGGAAGCCATCCTTTTTTTCAATGCTTAGTTCTTGGAATAGAGCTTATTATCATCTTTCACAATTTTCTCTAACTTATCTGAGATACCATTCAAAAGAATGACAACCTCTAGGCATTGAATTGGGTTATTATGACCATTAGTGGTAGCAAAAGATTGGAAAAAGGTCATTAAGGACTTACCCAAACCTGGTGCCCTACATAGGCCATAATGTCCCTCACGGGGTCCCTTGTGTCCGCCTTCATATTTAACAATCTTGTGGTAGGACAAGCCTTTCTGGATCTTGGAAGAGGAAATTTTTGTCTTCTATGGTAGATTCCTCTTTTGAGATAAAAAATTAGGGATTCCAAGCAAGCCATTCAAGGGTAATAAAGTAGGCCTTTCATGCCCTTTACATTTGCAATTTCAACACCTCTAGTTGGAATTTGTTAGCTATACTGGCAACTTGCCAGCATCCTAAATGTTTTCCCAGTAGATGGACCCAAAGACTTAGGGGGAACTTTAACTCTTAACAATAATGGTGGAGGCATGGGCAAGGACAACTTTGCTAACAAATGCCTGACATGAGAAATAATAAAAGGAGTATATACTTTACCTGCAAAATAGCAAAAAGATCAGGCCACCCAACAATTTATAAATAGTTCATATACATTAGGGAACTCACAAATCATCAAGTCAAGGAAAAGAGTTCACATAGAAGTACATTATTGGGTACCTTGGGGAAGGGGCGGGAATGAAACGTAGCTACCATCGGTATGATTGCCTCAACATTCACCACATAAAGCCTGGATAAAGGAGAATCTTTAGGAATCTCCTCCAATTCTTAAGTAACAGGGGTTTAGGTCTTTTACATTTTCCCTTGGTATGCTAGAGTCAACATAGTAGCATTATCATCATTTTCTGATGAGGTAGAGACCTACAGGATTAACTGTCCTTTTTGTTTTAGAGACATCTACACCCCTTGGATGGCCCTTAGCACCATCCATCTTCTTTTTAGAGCATTCATAGTCTTTTTCATAGCCTAGGAAAGGGTCAGTACATTAAAAGAACTTGAAAAAAAAAAAGGGTAGTTGAATTCACCTCTAGGAAGCAACCCACCACTAAAGGCATTTATGAGTTTCCCCTACACCCTAAGAACTAGAAATTACGCTTGGCATTCCCTGGGCAAGGATGGCATGACTCTATAGGCACAGAGAATGGTATTGTTGTGGTACCACCTAAGGGAGGGGAACAACCTCATTTTTCTTATCATCATCTGCCAGATCCAAGAGCTAGGACATTATTTTCTACATGGTTTCAAAAGCCTCATATCCTGAAGGGTTTATTCTTTCATGGAAAGGTTGTCCATCCATTCCAAAGCAAAATCCAAGAGGTGGTCAAAGGCCAAATGGAAGACTTTTTCCTTCCATTCTAGCTCTTAAGGGTGAAGGCAAAGGAGAAAGCGAGGTTATGGCGAAATGGGTTACGCCTCAAGTTGAAGAAGCAAGATGCAGGTTTGGCGAAGGTTAAGGAATAGAATAAGAAAATGGAATCTGAGAAAAGACCTACTCCATCCAAGCAGAAACCCTAACAATTGTAGGAAATCATTAGGGGCTAGTTGGAAAAAAGGAAATTTGAAGCAATTATAAAGCTTATTCACAAAAAGGTGTAAAGGAAACCCAAAACTAGCTCTACAATGTTCATTAAATACAGTGGGTTGTCCTCTAGGACAGGATGCCCTATCATAGGACTTAGGGACAACAAGTTTCACGGATAAGGGAATGGAAGTTTCTTTCTTAAGAATTTCAATGGAATAGAGGGTCATAGTGCTCTTAAGATGGGAAATGTTAGATAGGTTTAAAGGTTTTAAAACCTTGCCCCTATGTGAAGTCCCACCTATAACATTCTCTCAATAGATATCATGTTTGAACACCAACAAACAACAATTGTTAGCTAGGAAGGTGACCCTATCACTAACACCAGAAGCTAATGACCCAATTGTTAGGTTTCGGGAGCCAAACAGCGCAGCGGAATTTAACCGAAACCCTCCAGGATCCAAGTGAAACGAGGTAAACTGGGTGTTCCAAAATTTTCATGCCTAATTTTCGGTTGAGATCTCTCACTCAATTGTAGAGTCGAATCACAAAACCTGAACAGTTGACGTGTTCAATCTCTCTATGGTATCTACACGAACCTCTCGGGATCACCACGCTTCCACCACATCCCGGCAGATGCGTTTCTCTTGCACTCGCAGTGCTAGCTTGCGCCCTCCAAAGAATTGCAAGAAAAGAGTGCGGCTGTCC
Organism: Aquilaria sinensis; assembly: GCA_005392925.1. NCBI lineage: Eukaryota > Viridiplantae > Streptophyta > Magnoliopsida > Malvales > Thymelaeaceae > Aquilaria > Aquilaria sinensis. The sequence continues at coordinate 117,452 of SMDT01002773.1, read as the reverse complement.
TTTTTGGGAGGCTAGGGCAAGAAGCTCCGAATTTCTCACTAAAAATTGTATTTATAGTGAGACTCAATTTCTAGGCCTAACGGGTTTCAAAGCCCTAATCCAATTAGACTTTAATTTCGGACTTAATAATGACTCAACTATTGGGCCCATTATTAATACGAAATTATTGTGAAACCAAAATCCAAATTATTAGCCCATGCACTCTAATGATCCAAATAGCTCTATGTGTGCGACCCAATAGGCTCTTACCACGTTGGCAATGATTATAAATCACATTTATGATCATAAGCAATGAGCGGTGTCTAGCAACACATCATTGCTACCCAAGTGACAAGATTGTCGGTGATTCAACTAAACCTTTATGATCACTACCGATATATGTCATTGTCCCTTTGTCCAAGATATCAAGAGTAAGCACGAGACATGGAATGTGTCACTCTCGTATAGCCCAATCTTTGGTTTTTTGATTACCGAGAAGACCAACTTAAACTGATGACATTGATATCGTATATCAACTCATCCGAGCATCGCTATGCATTTTCTAAGTCTCACTCTATCAAGGGGCCTGAAGATATAACTCCCATTACATAGGAGGGACAAATCTCATCTTGATCATACAAATCCCTCTGCATGATATGTGAGATACCTAATGACCTCCTTCAAGTTCACTCAGTTACGAGCAACAAAGGAAAGTATCAAAGTATGTGACTCATATGTAGGGAACCTTGATGACCTTAGGTCAAAGGACTACATATACCATGATCACTATGAGAATCACTTATGACACTAATATAACGATCCATGTAGTGTTCTAGTGGTGGGTCGGTCCAGAACACAAGTTTTCCAACTTGTACCCATATGTAGACTACGTATCTCATATTAGTCTCCACATATGCTAGTCGTTATGTATTATTGTAATCCGCTCCACAATAATACTAGACCAGTGACGTTTGAGAATATCATTATTCTAGGGTTACAATTATATTTATTACGTTACGCAGAAACAGAACAACAAACATAATTGATGTATTAATGCCTTAATAAAATATCATGACTCAATGTGCAAAAAATACAATCATCTCATGATTGGCTTTTGGGCACAACACTAACACCAATTTGGTATGACAGAATCAAAAGAACAAATTTCAGACTCAAAGTACTAAAGGGAACTTAGAAAACAAAAATTTGTAACTTTGATGGTGACTAAAAGCTTGGTTGGTCATTTGAGAAGCATGACAAACAGATTCACAATAACATTGACAGTAGAGACCACAAAGGGATTTTTTACAGAAGGCCACATTGCAAACAAATTAGGAAATAATAACGAGTTAATGAATTAAGGGTGTTAAAGAACACTTTCCTTGGTAAAACCTAACCTTTGCCAATTAGGGGATGTCACTCATCTAGCTGACAAGAGATACCCCATTACCTTTAGAGTTCAAAATATAAGGCACTCTACTCCTTTTATTTTACTTTGATGAGGGGGTGTTGATACCATAATGGGCTCATGCCTACATCTTCGGAAGGCCCATTGGAGCATCACTCATGAATTAAAGAATAACTGATTGACTGTTATGATGAATAACTTAACTTAGGGAGGTAACCCCGTGATCACATGATCAACCACAAAGTAAGAGGAGTTTCCCCCACTACCACCACATCTTTAGGCCTACAATAAGTCCTCTTATGGAACTATTAGGTATGTTCTACGTTCTAAACAAAAATTTTCATTAAGCGTCATACACTCTTCTCGTACCCATATTGACTTAAGCATTGGAAGATCTTCCTCGAGCATACAACTTAAGGACCCCTAACTTTGTATTTGATTATAGGTTTAGTTGTCTCTAAAGTCTCAGGTAGCCTATCTAACCTATTTCAAATATCATATATTTATAATAAAAAAAAAAGTATCATCTGAAAGGCATTATTAATGAACTTACCATTAGACTTACCATTAACAATGAATGTAAAAGAAAAAAACAAAAGTGAAAGTAAATAGCCTTAGGTTAGGTTTCTAATTAGTGTTTACTCGACTGAGCAAGACATGAGTAAGTCTAATATGTGTCTTACCCCTTATGTTTATATATATTTATATTCTAATACTTCCAAGCATAGCATAAAATAAGTGTGAATTCATCAAATCACGATCCCCGTAAAAAATGGAGCTATGTACAAACTTAATGTACAAAAAAATGAGGAGTCTGTGCAAATTATATGTGACATATGTATAGAGGAGATGACATATATGACACCGATATATTCAATATCATGTACAGGTTCAACCTTCCCATTAGAAAAATAGGCATAAACATGTCAAATCCCGTTTTCCAACAAAATTATAGATATGTGCAAGTTGAATGGCTAACATGTATGAACTCTATGTATAAAACAAGTGATAAATATGTACAGAACATGTGACACATATGTGCCAATAAAATTAAAAATATATTATAGATATAATCAATTATATGTACGAATTTAATCTTTCATCCCAAGAAAATCTTTGAACGCATCAAAGTGTGTTTCTCACCAAAATTAATGATATGTACAAATCAAATGATAAATATATAAGAATTTCAATGCATAAATAAAATGAAAGATACAATTTAAAAAATACTAAAATGAAATGAAATGGAAGCAGGATAAAAAAATTCTTTTAATAGTAATACAATATGATATGATATGTACAAATCAGATGTTAAATATACATGAACTTTCTATACAAAGAATAGACGAGAAAATATAATAAAAGTAAGTGTTGTTGGTGGCTAATTTGCCAAATAGAGAAACCCTATGATACAACCAGGGAAAAAGGGAAAGAAAAAAATGCAGCACTATCCTTACCTTTACACTGCCCTACCCACCACAAAAAATCTAAACTTCACCCATCACCACTGCCACCCTCTAGATGCCACCACCATCTCAAGTCATTGCTCCACCACTGCTAGTTGTCATAGCTTGCTTCCATCATCTCACTTCATCCCTGATGTTTCTAAGCATCGCTAGCTAACGATGACGCCAAATCAGAGAGAGGAGCCCTCCACAATCCTTCCTTCCTTTCTCCATCTCAAATCTGCCATCATCTATACTGCCATACATTGTCAACTAATCTTGGAGTCACTGTTGCTATCCCATCTTGACCTAGTCAATAGCTGCCACTATGAATCCAAGAGAGGAGGGGGAGAAGATGATGGGTCCGTCGGCCCATTCTAACCAACTTATAACAACATGGCAAACTTAAGATTTTTAATTTTTAATAATGATAAAAGAGTAATTACATATACAGTACATACTATAGTATATAATACAAGCCCGGAGACATAGTGCGAAGATGGGAACCGCTAAAGATTCAAATGATTCTCTCTTCCCACCAGCAAACAATAATGGCCGAATATGTAGCCACTTTTGAGTTGCTTCCGATATTATGTACTGCCAAATCAATATCACGCGTGCTCAGGCGCAAACGTGAGTGCTACAGCTTTTTTCATTTGCCTTTTGAATATTTATAAAAATATTTGGGGTATATATTTAACAAGAAAAAACACGTGTTTTGTTCATTCTTGTTTTTTTTTTCCTTGGTGGATCTCGTCCTGCAAATGCGTGGAGAAACATACACAAGGACTAAGGACAACGACACCATGTCACCGACCATCGGTCCGAATACTGCACCATCAGCTTTTGGCTCTCGCTTTGTTGGTTGGTGCACATTGTCGCACATGTTTCTGATTGATAATTTTTTAAATTGATTAACCAATGAACCAATGGTGGCTGTTTATTTTTCTGATGGAATTTCGTTGATTTCACTGGTTGTAGTTTAAATGGCATTTACGGCAAAAAAGAAATGTTAAGAACGGAGGATGGCTGACTTAATTACAGGTCTTATAATGCTTTTTGAAAATATTATATCAGAAAGAAAATTTTCACAAATAATTTAGGTAATTCTAATATTTATGCTTACAAACTTGATGAGAGAAGCAAAAATAATAAACCAACAAACTAACTTGACATACCAATATATTGGCTCAAACCAACAAGCTATTGGAGCAACATACCATAATTCAAGCATAACACTTAAAAAAAGGCTTAAAAATACAAAACCATAAGAATAAAATTAAAAAAAAAAAAGCAACACAAAACCCTTGGTTGATTATTCTGACATTGCTTACCGCCGCTACAAATTTTGCATAGTTTTCTTTAGGTTTAGCCAAACCACCATCAATGAAATGACAAATTATAATCCACTACCAAGCCAATCTGCTAGCAAAGCTAATCTTCAAATAAAAATTGATTGCCAAAAGGAGAAGAACACATAAAGGAAATATTAGCAATGAGAGTAAACAGATGATATAGGGATGACAAATCAACCGGCCAGACAATTTGGACTAAGAGCTAAGCTCGGTTGGATATATTGCAGATTCAAGAAGAAAGCTTGAGAGGCTAAAAAGGTGTTGAGGTGGAGTGGTTAGGGTTTTTGAACCCATTGTGTCAATCGTTTAGCATGATATAAGTGGCTCTTAATTACTTCTTGCATCTAAAGAAACTAAAAGAATAAACAGATGCGTAACAAGCTGTTATATAATAATGTACGCCAATATCATGACATGTGACATTATTATAAATTAGTGAAAACTACAAAAAAATCCTCCCACGTGATTTGATCTAATTTACACTTTGCTACTCTATTTTTAAAAACCTACATTTTACCCTCTCCTTTGTTTATAATGTCTGACAACAGTTTCTAAAACCCTAACTTAAACTAGCTACTATTCATGCTCCAGTAATTTCAACATTTTTTATATTTTTTTTCACAACTAACTAACCTTTAAAAAATACTAATATGTATTTACAAGGAGAAAAATACATTTACAGAAAGGAAAAAATTGATAATTTACAATGTATATTAACTTTAAAAAAATATTAGAAATGTCAAAATTATTGAAAGATGACTATCATACAATATAAATTACAATTTTAGAAGTTATTACCAAAAAATATAAAAGAAATAGGGGGCAAAGTGCAAGTTTTTAAAAATAAATTGGGTAAACTACAGGTTAGGACAAACTTCAGTGGGGTAATTGTAAGTTTCCCCTATAAATTATGATGGATTGTGGATGCACTAGATCTCAAACTAAGTTTTTAATTATAGAATATGAAAGAAAAGTTAAACTCTATGCAAGGTATACGAGATAAGAAGGGACATGAAAAGTCTAGTACTACAAAACACAGAAATGGATCAAGGCTAACATCCCACTACCAATCTTCTTTTAAGTTGAGCAAAGTTCAACACTCAAAAGCTCAAACTAAAATTCCTATCAATACATGCACGTATTATAGGGTATATACATTAGAAAATAAAAAGGAAAATGAAAGAGCTAGCCAATATATAGCAGACCTAAGCTCCCTTGGGTGACAAAATTACTAAAGCTATTTGGTAGGTATTAGTATTACTAAAGCTCATGGGGTTTAGCTCTGTATTACCTGTTGATCTCACTTAAACAGATGCATTTAACGAACAAGTACAATGAGTTGTAGTGGAGCATACAATGCAACAAGCAACATATTATAAGTAGAAGCTGGTATGTCTTAGAAGGAGACAGTAAGTTGAGCTGGAGTACATGTGTAGATCACTTGGCATTCTTTCGCCTGCATTTGCCCAAGAGAATCTAGATGGCTTTTGATCGAATGATGATGAGATGAGGTCTGTCTTAATTCTTGCTAGATGAGGTATATCATATAGGTGTTCATGTTTATCAAACTTTAGCCCATTACTAGGATGACGGAATGACTATATAAATTGATGTTGTCTAAGTATTGTTATGTTCATAGTTAGCATAATGTCACTAATATTATTTATGTGTATTTATGTATGCGTGTAAGATACTTTACTTATGTCTATTCATGTGGATTTATGTGGTGGATTTATGAGTATGTCAGATACTTATGTGGATTTATGTTTATGTGTGTTGTATTCATTTTTACAGGTCCTTAATAATTATAAGGGCATAAACCCAACTATTTTCTTGAAATTGTCATTTCCAATGGCTGTCATTGGAAACATGCAACAACTACTACTGTTACAAAACACCGATAGCTCAAGCGTTAGAAATTTCCTACGGCCAAGCTATTAGAGACTGCCAACAGCTAAACCGATGGAAGTTTCCAACAACTAAACCATTGGAATTTTGTAATGGCTAGATCATTGAAAATTTTTAATGGCTCTGACAGTTGATAACGTCTTAAACCATTGGCCACAAAAGAGCCGTTGAAAATCACCAACGATTTACTTAACAATGGTTTACTGCTCAAAATTCCAATGGTTTATACTTCATTCGTTACAAAAAAATTTCTCAATGTACGATTTGCCAATGCATTGGTTTCCAATGACTTCGAGTTGGAAATCTGAAATTTCTAACACGATGCCATTGGAAAAGCATGATTTTTTAATAGTGATTGCCATGGAATTCATATCATTGGAAAATATAATAAAAAATTAATGGCTAATATAATTTTGTGATACCCACTCATTTTTTTTCCTATTCAACCACTTATTTAGTATTTTGTTTTTCTAAAAAATATTATTCAGCATAATTAATATTTATCATTTGAACTGGTTTTCTTGTACTAATATATAAATCAATGTGTTAAATATCATTACCGCTAGATATGCCGCACCCCGAATTTTAAGGTATACCATATGGTATACCACGCCATATACCATTACCGTTTTCGTAAAAAAATAAATATTAGAAAATTATTTTAAGATGACATAATTAGTTCAATAATTTATTTTTACACATTTTATATGTATTCTAATTTTTCTTATCGTATTTGTCAAATATAAATAAAATATATATGATAGAAGATATTTTTTTAATACAAAAAACATAAAAAAAATGTTTATATATAGAGAAAAATAAATAATACTAAAAAAATTAATTTATTGATATAAGAGAAAAAAAAATATTTTAATAATAACAATACATTTTTTAATACTATATTGAGTTCCTAGGTGGCTCAAAGTATGATGCTTTTTCCTAGCTTATCCTGCAAAAGCAGCACATTCATTTATTAAATTTTTATATTAACTAAGAAAAGTAATAAACAATAAAAGTAAATGTTTATTTTATGGTATGTGTATTATTTATATTTTAATTTTTTTATATATTTATGATATTTTGATGTTAAATGACAAAAAAATAACTGTGAAAAATAAAATACAACGGTATGTACCACGCGGTATTTACAGTATACCGCAATTTTTTGATAAAATATATATAAAAAGTGAGCAGGATGTGAAATATTGCAAAATACCGTGATATACCGTGTGGTAAAATGATAAAATATAAAAACATTTGTACCGTGTACTGCATACCTATGATAAACAGTATACCGGTATATCACAGTATTTAATACTATGATATAAATTCATATTAAATTTGTGCCCCATACCAATAAGCTAGCTCGTAATGAAAAGGGTTTCATATACATACATCTTCCTATCAAGATAAACATGCGTAGACAGTCAATTAAGAATGTTGATACATACGTGGAACATGCATGGTTTAAAAAATAAAATCAACAATTCAACAACCCCTGAACTTTTGTAAGTTTTTTAAATAAGAAGTTGATTCTCAATGGCAGCTCGAATTTAAAATTAGTGTCCAACTGGTTTCTAATTGTTCACCAAGTTAACCTAGCCAGCTTTTTTCACCGACGTTTCCTAAACAATGCTCTTGGTACTGTTCGAACATTTTATATTTTATGTGTAGTTTGTAAGTTCCACATAAATGAAAAATATATTTTAATTATTTCATTTTCATTAATTTTATAAATTAATTAAAATTCAAAGAGTTGTAACTCTTCTAACAATTATGTCCTTTAATTTACAAGAGACATATTTATTTATGAATAATTGTATCTATTATAAAATATACATATTTATAAATAATTGTATCCATTAGGCGAAGAGTTTGTGTTTTTTCATTTTCAATATAAATAAGTCGTTTCTTAATTTGAGAGAAATTTTACATAGAGCTTTGCTGTGTCCTAGAGACATATTTCTGGTACTTTATAGTAAGGGAGTAATTATCTCTAGGAAAACTAAATCATTTTACGCCTCAAAGTCTTTTTTCACCTCCATCATTTCTTCTTTTTCTAACAATCTAAAGACAATTATTCAATAGAAATGGAAATGAAGATAGAATTCATGTATAGGAAACTTGAACGACCATCTAGTTATAACATTTTTACAAACAAGGTACTTGTATAATTGTTTTGTGATTTTGATACTGGTAAATTAATTCAATTATGACATGTTTGACTCTACATGATGGCTAATCATAGTTTTATTGTTTATTGAGCATGAAATTAAAAACAAATTTGTTTTGGATGACTTTGGATATGATTCACTCTAACGACAAAAATGTCGCATATGGATCCTTTATAGTGATTGCTCTATAATCACTAATGGTTGTATGGGCTTTACACATTTTGAATTAAAGAAAATTACCACTTGGTTGGATGAACTAACTTTATTGCAATTTGATTAGGTTAAGGCATAAAATATATAGGTCTCATGAAATTGTCAAATAATATGGACAAAATTGCTGCTTGAAAAAGTTTGAATTGGAAATGTTATTGATAGTCTGATTTATGGCACATTAAATTGTAAAAGACTATAGATAGCATATGTTGTTTGTAATATACAAGCAAATATGGTATAGAGCATTGTAAAGCAATTTTCAAGAGTTTTGGAATATTTGCTAAAAATAAAATATTTGAACCTGTAGTATTCAAATTCTCATTCTGTGCTAGAAGGATACTCTATTAGAAATTGAATGACATACTAATAAGTGGATATTTGTTATGTGAAGATACTAGAACTTTGAAATCTAATAAATAAAATTTACTTGGTGTCAAGGTTTATCCTTTGGCTATTGGAGGTAAGGAATTAGAACGGCTTAAATATGGTTATTTGAAATAGAGTTGTGGAGACAACCAATACCACTATTTCCTTGCACTATGCCATTGAGATTATTATATTGAAAGCATATAGTGAAGCTTATAATGAAAAGTCTAGACATGTTGGTCAATGATTATGTCTGTAATTAATATTGGATCGAGTAATCACTATTGTCTATGTAAAATATGGATATAATTTGGGAGAGATTTGGATTATCTCTAGAATGAGAAAATGAGACTTAATCAATAAAAGCACTTGTAATGAGAAACTAACTTTAAATTAGTTGAACATTAATTCTAAAGTTCAATGGGTAAAAACAAGTTACAGTTATGTGCTTGTATGCACTAGATAAGTCTTATAATTTTGAAGTTAGTGCAAACAATTTCTACAATTTAAAATGATGAGTTTATACTCTTAATTAAGTTACCATGATTTATGACCATAAGCAACTGGGACAAATTAAATAGTAAAACTTTAACTATGTAATATTGAAGTGGTGCCACTTCTATTAAGAAGATTGAGAAAATTCTTGTAAATATTATAGAACCCAGATAAGCACATGGCCATATATAATAGTGCTAAGATAGAAGAAAAATCTTGATTAAATTTTGATGACTATTATCTGTGTATGTCTCCATTCTAATAAAATGAGTTAAAGTTCAAATCTTCACGATACTTATAACTTCATTACAACTTTGAGACATATGCACTACTTTAAGGTTCAAATTGAAAGATACCTTCTTGTATGCATAATACATTGTTTGGTGAAAACAAACATGCAACTTACAAACTAGTGGGTAATTGTTAGAACATTCTTATGTTTCATGTGTAGTTTGTAAGTTTCACATAAATGGAAAATATATTTTGATTATTTGATTTTAATTAATTTCATAAATTAGTTAAAATTCAAAAAGTTATGACTCTTCTAACAATTATGTCATTTATTACAAGGGACATATCTCTTTATGAATAATTGTATCTATTTCAAAAGACACAAATTTATGAATGAATCTTTTCATTAGGAGAACAGTTGTGTTCTTTCATTTTCTATATAAATAAGTCATTTCACAATTTGAAAAAGATTTTCCTTAGAGCTTTGTTGTATCATAAAGACATATTCCTAATACTTTATAGTAGGAGAAAATTTGTCTTTAGGAAAGTGAAATCATTTCACGCCTCAAAACATTTTCTTCATCTCCTTCTTCCATTATTTTTCTAACAGTTATTTTGGTGATTGTTGCTGGCCATGATAGGTGTTTTGATCTTACACAGCATGGTCAAGGAGCAAAAGCAAAATTTTTCCCAAAGCTAATTATTGCTACTATATTAGCTTAAACTACATTATGAACGCATTTCATTGTGGGGTGACTAATGAAGATAAAAAATTTTCATGCCGATTATATTTGCAAAAGAAAAAGTACAAAAAAAAGTTGTGAATTAAAAAATAAGTTATTGAAATGTTCTAAAATAAATTGAAATATCTAAAAGGTGTTGGTCACAAATTTGATAAATAAAAAAAAAAACAAAAGACTTAAGGCCAATATAGTGAATTTGGGATAAATTTGGGGTAGCTCATGAAAATTCTGGGCCTAAAACATAAAAATTAAAAAATTTAAGGAAAAATTCTTAAAATACCTACTTTCAAAGTTAGGGAAGTAGAAGACATCATCAAAGACAAACAAAAGACCTATTGTGTAATTTAACTTATTTTGGGCCAAACAAAATACGTTCGACCCAAGAAAAAGCTGAAAAAAATATAGTACTATAGCAAGACGGCACTGTTAAAAAATAGAGTGCATGCTTTATGCATTTAGACAATATAGTTGTATCTGAAAAATTTTAGAGTTCCTAAAATTGATTTTTTTACCCCAATCTCAATAATTCAATTAAACCCATTTTGCAAAAATTAAGATTGAATATATTAAATAAAAGTCGAGTAAGGTTGTGGGTTGAAAGCCTATTCAAAGTGTCACTAGAAGTACCACAAGGCTAGCAAGTAGAGGTGAAAGTCATATTTGTTAGGTTCGGATCAAACCTAACCCAAAATATGCGTACTTTTGTCTGTTGAAAATAAATTGAACCTAACCCAATTTAGACTTAGGGGTTAATGTTAATTGGGCTAACTTGATTTCTTCATTTGGTGGTGTAGCCTAGAACCTAGGAGGCCAACCTATGAGTCTGTGATTCGGCGAGTAAGATTGTAAGAGGGGGCAGGAAGAGGTGATTCGACAATCTGATAATGAGTTGAGGAAAGAAGACTGAAAGTGATAGAGGATGGGTGATTTTTTGACTTCTAAGAGTGAAACGAAGAAAAAAGTGGTGGCTCTGCCCCCGGTGAGGCAAGGCAACGAGGAGGAGAGTGAGTCAGGTGGTGGTGGTGACTAAGTTTGAGATAGAAAAAGTGAAAACCAAAGACGAAGAGGGCAACAGAAAGGTAGGATTAAGGCTTAAGTGAATGAAGTTATGAAGGGCAACGGGTAAAGCGTACATTGAAGAAGAGACAAAGTATAGGTTAGGTTTACTGAAGGCTGGGTTAGGCTCAGGTTCTTAGTTTGGTTAGGGTAAACAAGGGTAACTAGGTTAAGTTAGGGAGAGTAACGGTGGGTTGGGCTTGGGTACTTAGGTTGGGAAGGATGACTTTGTCCATTTTCAGGTTAGTCAGGTTGAAAGCTAAACTGAACCAACCTTTGCACTGCAAAGTTGGGTTGGGTTAGGTTGGTCATATTAGGCCATTTCTACTATCAAAACTGACTCAAACTTGACATTTTCAAGTTGAGGTCAGGGCGGTTAGGCCACTGGTCATCCTTTCACCCCTATTGGCAATGTAGTAATTAGCACAGATTAAAATGCTTTTATTTGTTACTCATGTGCGCAAATTAGACATGTAATGAAACGTTGATATGTGATTTGGAACTAACTTTTGTTCAAGGGCTAGGTGTACATATTTTTATAGAACAAAGGGCACATTAGTGTTAATTTGGTCTCTTTAGTTACATAATTTACCTTATAAATCATGACTAAAAGAACAAATATAAGCAATGTCCTATTAATATTATAAGCAAAAGAGGAATGAAATCATGCTTTCCAACCTCATTATTACAAAAGAATGCTACAGCAACTGGACATTGAATAGCCAAATGCTGGTCAAAGTAATATTTTCATGACCAAAAAAATGGTCAACGGACTGTGTGGAAAAATCTGGTTGCCAAGGTGTGGCCATTGCAAGGTGACTAAAATAGAACAAAACAAATGGTTGAGCAATGACTATTTATTTTGGTAGCTAATCTTGTTTTGGATTACTCGTTCATTCTTAATTAGATTGACATTTTTGGTTTTGTAGAGTCTATACAAATCCTAGCCTTTGGGTCCCTCTAATCCTATGAAAATCATGTCAAAATCAACTGGCCTTTTGGTTTGGAGCAAAAAACATTAATCTTGATCATTGGAAAAAGAAGAATTTCTCAATCAAGTAGATTAATAAATAGCCCGAGAGATTACTACAGGTTTGCATTTGAACCTAAGAGCCTAAAATTAAAGGATTATTGTAGATTTGCATTTGAACCTAAGAGCCTAAAATTAAAGGATTATTGTAGGTTTGCATTTGAACCTAAGAGCCTAAAATCAAATAACCAAGTTTCAATGAAGGCTCAGCTCTACAAGAGGGAACATCTCCAACAAAGACTTGGTCATAGAGGCTTGAAGAAAGAGAAAAAAAGTCTAACATTATTATTTGAAGATTCGACAGCCAACAAATTTAATGGGAAAGGAAAATAGTGTTGGGTTGATCATGAAAGAGTAGGTGTAAGGGCATGAAGAAGAGAATTAAAAGGTATACAAGAGAAATGGTGAGAAAGATTTAAGAAGATTTTTATAGAAGGATCAAGAAGCTTTTAACCAAAGTCAACTGTTGATTTTTTTATAAATATATGGCTCAAATTATAAGATGGCTTGATCACACAAATCACTAGCATGAATCATAAAAGGTGGTTAGAATGCTTACCAGGGGTAACCATCCTGCCAACCATTATGGTGACCACTAAAAACAGTGGCCAAACGTTCCCCAAACAATTGCCATAAAGGTGCTTCACCTTTTCCTCCACCATTTTTGTGGTGACCAAAAAAACAGTCATAACAAATAGTTGCTAAAACCTATTTCTCTTATAATGCCTCTAATATGTACTTACAATTGGTGTTATCAAACCCTAACAGTCAAACTGGTTCAACCACGACCACAAGGCGCAGCGGCTGGGTTGAACCATTAAATTTACTTATGTCAAACCTCAAAGACCCAATGAGCTGGGCAGCTCGGTTGTAACCTAGATGACTAAATTATGCTGGGTTGATATTTAGTTGGCCCAAAGTTAGGAAAAGCGAGATGGAGGCAAATTGAGCAAGCATAAGAGATTATATGTTTTTATTATATTATTTGTACTTTATAGGATTTATCTCCAAAACAAATAGTCAATTATTTGTTTGCATGTTTTTGGAATATTTAAGAATTTAAATTTAAAACTTGAATGATTAACTATGAACTTAGCTTGTTGGACATTAAAATTATATATGTTATTTTGCTATGAAATACAAAATAGTAAAGTCTTATTGTACGACACATGTATAAAAAATGGAAGCATGTTGTATTTTGGATAGCAGCATCAAGACATGCTTGGTAAAGTGCAAGCATACTCGTATGCAAAAGCTGTTGTGCATTGCAGTTGACTTGGCTAATTAAACCAGTTGAATCAGTTGGCCCACCACCTGTCAACATTTCTAGGTTGCTCTCTCAAGCTGAGTTTGATAACATTGCTTACCAAATGTAATTGTATAGCTTATCTTCATTATATATTGTTACCAACTAGAGGGTTTTTTTATAATTAAAATTTATTACAATTTATTATAAGAATAGAAATGAGAGTAAACTACCATAAAACTAAAGGGAAAAAAGTTTGCTGCGCAAAACTTAAAAAATCTTGATTGCAGTTAGCTCATCTTTGAGTCACTTAATTCTCTGTATAGTACAGTTTCAGTTCTCAAACTCGGGCTTTGCTTATGGATATCCTTCTGCAATGCCATTGCACCAGCCAACATGAGAGCAAATAAAGAACCAAACGAAGTTAGGTAGCTTACACTTTGGCAACATCAGATAAGCCCATACAACGTTGTAAATTGCGTGGGGGAATTAATGCATATAACCGTAACGTAACTAAAATATGTAGCTTGCAACTATATATGCAGATAAAGATATTTAAGAAAATTTATTCTAATATATTCTGGTATAGCGTACGTAATTATGACGCACGTGTTATGGCACATCACAATGCAATTATCCTTTATATTTTTGTATCAAATTGATCATATTAATTATGTCATCAACTTGGCAAGCAACTTCGATTTTCAGTTCATTAATTAGGAATTCAATATAATGGGCATTTTTAAATTATATAATAATAAATTAAAGGCAATCGGTTTCCTTCCCTTAGTTTGCATATTTTAACTTTGGAAATTCTCTATTGGATAATCCAACGACAACTTGGGATTCTTTTTTTTTTTTTTCCTCCTGTTAGGTAAACATGCAACAATAAAAGCAAAAAGCGAATTCCAAACTGCAGAAATTGCGCCACGCGTAAGATGTACATGGAAGGAGAGTACTATACGATAACATGAATGTTGATATATATTGGCATGGAAGAAAAGAAAAAAAAAAAAAAAACAATTGTTACGCGAGCGATTATGTGAACTGAGAAAGTCCTAGGAAAAAGGTTCAAATTGCTCAGAAAAAGTAAACATGGAGAGAGAGCGCTAGCCTCGGAGAAGCTAATTAATTTCAGAATTTAAGTCCTGGTGTTGAATTTGACTTGATTTTTTTGTCTGAAATTTGCTTGACAAGAAATTAAACAACAAATCTCTGTCCAATTTAGCCTTCTACTTAGCTGAATATTATTAGTTCGACCGGCTACCTTCCAGCACGAACTGCTATTTTTTATTTTTTATTTTTTATTTGAATCCACAAAAAGGATAATCTAATTAAATGTCATGTTTTATGAAAGAGATAGTGCCTTTGACCTTTTGAAATTTGCTGGTCAATTCTGAAAAAAACGACATTATGGACTTAGAAACATTCAAGCTTTCAAAATTTTGAGCCCAAGTTTGATTTCTTTTATTAAACTCAAACACAATAACCCACTATTCAATTCCAACTAGTTTGGGGAATATCAAAATTAAATGTTCCCTCGAGCGCCTTCGCCATTTATACATCTCAATGTGCACACAGATGGATCCATTAATTCAGCTAATTACTTTTACTTACTCCAATTTCAAAAGAGATTAATGCTTCTAAGGTCGATATTAAGGTTGCTGCCTGATTTCTTGTCAAAAACGTTAGTAGTAGTTAGCCTATTATTTTCAGGTGGAACACAACCGGCAAGTCGTCCATGAGCATGCCGGTCGCGATGCAAATCTAGTTTCTCATGCATCAGCAAGAATGGGTCAGTCTTTAGAGTTTAGGTGTGCTTGGTGATGAGGTGAGCTCCCAAGCTCGATTTCTGTTTTGATTGAGAGGAGGACTGTGCCTTTTGCCATTGAGTGGCTAAGTGTAATGAATACCATTCATCAAACAAAATAAAAAGGGGAAAACTGCAATTTTCATTTAGTATTAACTACACTTTTACTTTTGTTGTTTGGCAACCTATTTTTTTATTTTATGGTCTATTTTTTAATCCGAGAAAACCAAAAAACCTTTTTTACTTTGTGCAGAAAAAAATTAATAATTTAAGATATATTAATTGTTAAAATATTATTATTCAAATTAAATTTATTAAAAAAAATATTCTCAAATCGTTTAAATTAGAATTTTGAAACTTGATTTCAGGGCATATAAAAACAGTCAGACAATAAATAATGTAAATTTTTTGCCCTTGAGTGGCTAGTCATAAAAAAAACTGCAATTTTCATTTAATACTACACTTTTGATTTTATTGTTTGGCGACCTATTTTTATTTTATGGTCTATTTTTTCATCCAAGGGAAGAAAAAGACCTCTTTTTACATTTAACAGAGAAAAATTAACCTATATAAATTGTTAAAATGTTATTACTCAATTTAAATTTATTAAAATATTATTATCAAATAGTCTAAATTAAAATTTTAGAACTTGATTTTGGAGTGTATAAAAACAGTCAGGAAGTAAATAATGTAAGGTTTGTTATAACTTAAGTGAAACCTAGGAGGAAAACTTTGATTCACCCTTTTACAAAAGTTAAATGCTTTGGTTATACAAGTCCGAACTCCTAAACCTAATACACAGACTCAAGTGGCAGCTTGATCATACTTGCAACTTCTTATTTAAATCATGGTTAAACTCGGATATTTGTAAATACTTTACTCTACTTTTAACATCGAACATTTGTTTTTCCTTCAAGTTTATTGTATAAAAATTTTATCTAACATTTGCATATAAATTTGTATATTCATGTGTCAAATGGTAAAGAAAATGTTGAGTCAATTAAATTCGATTTTAGAAAAAAAAAAAAAAACAAATACAAACAGGTTTGAACGGATGCCGTAGCTATTTTTTTATTTTTTTTTTGGACTGACTAAAATTACTCTTTTTCTTTTGCAAAATCGGGGCAACAGATTGCATCATAATTATTGGATTTCGTAGCCCCCACTCGTTGAAGGTCAAGAACAGGTAACTTAGAATAATACTACTACTACCATTTCCAATTAGAAAAACCTTTTCTCCGACCAATAAAAATGTCCCCTGCGACTTCTGCAAGGAAAAGGAAAATGTCCCGCAGCAATTGGCATTCAGCAAACAGGGAAGGGCAAGGCAGGGACGTAATTACGCCAATCAAATCTGAAATCGCAGGGGTGTTTCGGTCAATCAACGACCAAAGACAGCGTCACCTTTTCGCGTAGGTCGCAGACTATTCTTAAAGCAAACGAGTAACCCAGCACACACAAAAAAATAGTCAACACATGGATCTTTCCATTTATGTCCCCATAAGAAATTATAACCACAACAATACCCTTACGCGGACGATCCGTTGTAACAGTTTTATATTTAAAATATAGGGGCGTTTTGGTAAAAGCACCCTTTTACCGCTACTATAAATATGTGCATTTGCCGCTCCAACCGTACTCGGTTTCAGGTTCGGAGTTTCGAGTTTCGAGTTCATCAACTTGCAGCTCCGGCTATCTCATCCTAATCGTGCTCCTCCGACGACGAATTTTCTCTTGATCTTACCGATGCAAATCAGCGGAACGCTTCCGGCGAAAACCCTTCACCCTTTTCAAACAAGGCGCGCCAGCTTCAAATGCCAGGCTTCCCCTTTAAATCCAGCGAGCACTATAACTCTCCCTGCCTCTCAGAAACCCGGCAACACAACTGAGTTCACTCGGAAGCACATCGCCAACCTCGAAAAACTGCTTCGGAAGACGAACCTATCCGAATCGCAAAAGCCCATAAAAAATAATAATGGATCTCCGGAGCAAGAGAGTAAGGGGAGAGGATTGATGGAAGGCCTGAACCTCGCGAGGATTTGGCCGGAAATGAAGGCAGCGGAGGAGATGTCGCCACGGCACTTGAACCGCCTGCAGAGGCTTCTGTCGATGACGGCAGAGTATTCTCCCCGGAACAGCCTTGCATCGCGGTGGCGGGAGTACCACGGTTGCAACGACTGGGTCGGGTTGCTCGACCCGCTGGACGAGAATCTACGGAGAGAGGTAATCAGGTACGGCGAGTTTGTCCAAGCTGCCTACCACGCTTTCCATTCAAATCCCGCCATGTCAGCCGACGAAGCCCCCCAGCCGAGATACGTCGCACTTCCGGACCGGTCTTACATGGTCACGAGAAGCCTGTACGCCACCGCATCCGTCGGACTCCCGAAGTGGGTAGATGAAGTGGCACCGGATCTGAGCTGGATGACCCAGAGGTCCAGCTGGATCGGCTACGTCGCAGTCTGCGATGACAGGAGGGAGATCCAACGGATGGGAAGGAGGGACATCGTCATCTCCCTCCGTGGTACGTCCACATGCCTGGAATGGGCCGAGAACATGAGGGCCCAACTGGTTCCAATCTCCGACTCCGACGACCCGGCTCAAAAGGCCGAGTGCGGGTTCTTGAGCCTTCACAAGACACGTGGAGCTCACGTGACCAGCTTGGCCGAGTCCCTAGTAGAAGAAATCAAAAACCTCGTGGAAACATACAAAGGCGAAACGTTGAGCATTACAATCACCGGGCACAGCCTTGGCGCAGCACTAGCTCTACTAGCCGCAGACGAGCTAAGCTCAGCCGTACCCGACGCACCGCCGATCGCAGTCTTCTCGTTCGGGGGACCGAGGGTCGGAAACCGAGCATTCGTGAACCGGCTCGAATCCAAAAACGTCAAAGTCCTAAGAATCGTGAACAACCAGGACCTGATAACCAGAGTTCCAGCAGGACCCGTGTTCATGTCCGAAGACAGAGAAGCGAGCAGCGGGTACTCGCACGCGGGGACGGAACTGCGGGTGGACACGAAGATGTCACCGTACCTGAAGCCGAACGCCGACATTGCGTGCTGCCATGACTTGGAGGCGTATCTTCACCTGGTGGACGGGTTCCTGTCGTCGAAATGTCCTTTCAGAGCCAACGCCAAGAGGAGCTTGGTGAAGTTGTTAAACGATCAAAGATCGAACGTCAAGAAATTGTATACAAGCAAGGCTCATGCCTTGAGCTTGAATCTTGAACGAGGCAGGGCCATGGATCATATGGCTTTGCCTTCGTGTCTGCCAAGTCCCTCTTAATCTACAACCAGATATACTAACTAGTCTATATATTCCTAAGTTCTTTCATCGTCTTTCTGATTTTTTGTTTACGCTTTTTTATTTTATTTTTCTGATTGACGTATGGAAGGTCGATTGGCAATTTTTGCCCCGTTTTAATCCGGGTGAATATTATTTGAAATAATTATCATGTATATATTATTATGACCAACTATAAATAAATCGATGCTAACTCAGATAGTCAAATAAATTTGTGTTTCACGTTATTATATTATGTTAATATTCCAAGTGTAGTTGGTGTTGAGTGAAAAAATCTCACATAACTCAAAAAAAGGTTCCCTTATCATGTAATATATTTCCCCATCTCTCAAACCATTAAAAACGGTGGTCGTAAAATGATGGCTAAATTCATACTCGTTAGAGATGAGCGGCCTGTAAGCCACCAAAATATTCTAATTGGAACTGAACATTCTTCACATAATGAAAGCTCATGTAGTGACTGAAATGCGACCATTATAATTAAAACAAATGTACTTAACAAAAATAGTGAAAATTTAAATAACTGTATTATATATGTACAATAAGATTTTAATAAATAATCCTTTCAATAAAATTAAATTTACATATAATTACAAAAGAAAATTTGAATAATACAATATCGATCCATAATATAACTAAAATATAAATTCAGGAAAACCATCTTTAACCGGCCAAAAGCAAAGCAATGAAGAAAAACCTTTTACACATGGTAGTTACAAAAAGCAAGTCATTAGATAACTCGAGTTTTATATTTGATATTTGAAAGGTCAGAATCCGACCTCTAATTCCTACCTCCACTAGTGTCCCATTCTCTTTGGTTCCAACGGGAGAAATCCAATGTCGTTTGTCGACCCAAAAACAGACTGGAACAATGCACCTCCTCGCTGGTCGCAGTACAAAATGCAACACATTATTGTGTATTTCTTTTCCTCGGAATATATTAGGCACTTTACAAGGAATTCGTAATTTTGCAAATTAATATATGCAGCAATGCAAGAAAAAGTGGTCATATATAGCTGCAAATTTTTTTTTTCAAGGCAGATAAAAAAGAATGAGCGCCAATTTCTTTTGACTTTTAATTCACAAAAAGAAATTTAAAAAATGGTCTAGCTCACAATGTGCTATTATAATACATTTGTTTCTTGCACCAATTAATTCGGTACTGCTGAAGCAAGTTTTGACTACCGGCTAACAGTATATACCGGAGGTCTGTTCTTATGATATTCTTTTCATATATATATATATATATATATATGGATGAATATGATGAGTTTCAGAATTTTTCATGTCACGTTTTTAAAAGTAGATACAGAGATATGTTGTCATTCAAATTACATAATCTTTTTATTTTAAGTTGTCACTCACTCTTACACTTTTGCTCTTTCACTCTCTTTTTTATAGCTTTTTTATTCATTCAAATTTTAAAAATGGCATTTTTCTGCTCTCACTTCTACTTTTTGAACGCTTTGTTTTAACTTAAATTGTCACCGGTGAACGGAAGTTGTAGGGCATGTGGTGTAGTTGTGTTTGTTTTTCACCATTTTCTATCTCTCTCTCTCTTTTTTAACCACAGTAATTAGGGGATATTTTATATCTATAAAATGAGAAGTATATGATATTTTTAGAATGTGGAAAGCACATCTAAATTAATGTTAGTGGTGTTTTGTGGCAAAATTGTGGAAGTCGGAGTTCCTCCATCGGCGTCCTTAAACCACTCGGCACGAGTGGCCGGTGCTGACCAATTTCTGTCGATTTCCTTTTCTGTTCACCTCATTTTTGCCAAATTTATTTTTCATCAATTTTTAAATGCTTTTCATTCCTCAAGAAGCCCAAACCCTTACAGACCGCTTCACCATCATTTATCTTGTCCGTTTCTTTTCTCATGATAAGTTTTACCCTCTCTCACAAAATTTGGTCATTTTATTTTTTACAGAAATTAATTTATAATTTTATTTTTTAAAACATTTATAATATAAATATGAATTTTTTATATAAAAATAAAATTTTAAAGATTATAATTTCTAAATATTATTTTTAATTTTTTTTCAATACATATTAATATATTAAAGTTAAACTTTAATAAAACTAATAATAATTAAACGACTAACTAATATGAAATGGATGAAGTATTTATTTTTTGTGGTTTACATTCCGGTGTATTCATGTTTCTTCTTTGGCTTTTTCTCCTCCAACTTTTTACATGTTTTCAATGTTTTTTTTTATCGGGCTAAGACACTATGACAAAGATCAATAATAGCAGCTGCCCTTTTGGCAAGTGGTTGCAACAAAAAATAGTAGTTAAAAAGTTACTAGATGTTTAGGTGATTGTATGTCCATCATTTTTATCTAGTCACTAGCATAGTTACCAAGCTAGTCACAAAAAGGTCCTTGAGTTTTATGGCAACTGTCCTGTCATTGATTTTAGTTGATTACGATAACAGTTACTAGGACAGTTGCCTCTGATGTGATGACCATTTGGCCTTTGTTTTTTGTGGCCCCATAATTCAATGGTTAATTAGTCACTAGACATTTACAAATTTGAAAAACAATAGCAAGATAGTCTTTCCCATGGATCTATATGTTAGGGATCTATGTTAAGCCACCTTACAATATGAGTCATAGATCGATCTAAACAAACAAACTTTTTATCTTGGTTAAAAGCCTCTCAATCATTCTAATATCTTCTTAAATCTTCCCCATCACCTTTCTCCTTTAGCTCTTTAATATACTCTCTATCGCCTCCCTTGCATCAACCCAACAATTTTCTTTTCCATGGAATCTTCGAGTCCTTCTGGTAAAATCAGCCATCGTCTTTCTTTATTAAACACATCACCTTTGTTGACTTATTGGATCATCTAGATAAACTTCTCCTTGCTCACTGTGATGTGAACATACGAAAATCTCTTTAATATATTTCTCCATCATGGTTGTTGTTGTCCAAAAGACACATAAATGACCAAGTTCTTGGGCTTAGTTGAGAGATGCTTCTTCCTCCCGTGATTGATTTTGATAGGATTAAAAGGACCTAAAGGCCAATTGATTGATTTTTACATAATTTTCATAGGATTAAAAAGACCAAAAAATAAGGATTCGAATGGACTTCACAAAACCAAAATTATCAAACAAAATAAGAATGATTAACAATTTGCATGCATGATTAATTGTAAGTAGGATTATTATGCTCATTGTTATCTATTGACTGACATGAGTCGCTTACTACCAAAATTCAGCAATATACCAACACGCGTTTCCAATGGCTATACATTGGTAATTTTATGCACGTTGGTAAATCGCTCGTTAAAAATTTTTTTACCAACGTGCAAAAATCAAGTCGTTGGTAATTACCAACGCGTATCTATTGGTAATATGCACGTTGGTAATTACCAACGGTCATGCACCATCTGTGTTTTTCCAATAGGGAATCTATTACCAACGTGCACACGCGTTGATATTTACCAACATGCATGCGTGTTGGTAAATGTTATAATGTTGGTACATTGCTGGTTTGAATACCGATTATGAATTGCCTGTTTGAATCAATTTTAAAACTCAATATGCCATTTTACAGGTTCCCCCATCCTTATTACGGAGTCCAAATTACACAGAAGTAGTAATTTCATTTCAATAATGTGCATTGTACATTCTAGCATACATCATAATAAAAACAAGTACATATATGTCTTCAATAATCCATACAAACTAGCATAATAACATCTTTGGAATTTCATCTTAGTTTCAGGTCGATCAAAGTTTGTCCAAGTATGATAACACAAGAATCAAGAAATGATTTACCTATTGAATACCATAATCAAGGAAAGTCGACCATTTCCTCATTATCCGAGTCTGAGTCAGCAAGATACTGTGGAACTGGTTGAGTTGGCAGGCAAGGAAGTTCAGCGAACGACAAATAAGCTCCAATTGCGCCCAGTTCGCCTCCAAGGTGACCTTATTTGCCTCCATTTCTGCTCTCTATCTCCTTTTCAGTCTGTTCAGCTTTTTTTTGTACTCGTCGTCCCTTCGTACAATTTCCTTTTCCATCATCTTCTGTACTTGCTTGTTGAACTGCAGTGTCTGAGTGTGATCAACAGGTGGGACGATAACAGGCATTCGGCGGCCCGGTATAACACACTGCTTAGATTCCAAACAAAAAACACGCTCTCTTTTTTCCTACCAAATGCAGTACAAATGATTGTGGTTTCATCAATTGCCTCTATTCCATCATCTTGTTGTGTTTGCTTCTCAATATCAACATTGATGCAAACCTATAGTAATATAGTAACGCCTTTGAATCAGTGATACATGGTTTATGGTAAGTGTCTTGACAATAGTATGAAAAATAAGTTATTACACTTACAGCAACTTCTTCGCATTGCTTATTGACATATTGTCAATTCTTCATTTTATTTGTTGCCTGGAGGATCTTAAACAAGTCGAGGTCCTTCTTCTCCAGATCTCTCTCTCTCTCTAATAGAATATTAAGTCAAACTAATATGTTTCATCGGTAAATGATTTTCTTATATGTAAAACATAATAACAGAAAGGGTATACGATTTGATCTCGATGGGCAGACATCTAGATAAATCCCCTTGCATATGTTGCACTGCACGAACCAGAGTGTGAATCCTCGTCACTAAAGGATGATCGGATTACCTTGAATTTAGCGGACTTCTAAAGGAACTCCAGACCGGCCCAATATGCCTCCATTTCTGCATATGTAACATCGGACTTGAAGTTTGCCTTCGCTTGACATTTAACAAGATCCTTCATATGCCTGATGTTTACCATGATGCTTCGGTAATGTTGTGCCTCCAAGATATGCCATATCGGATACACCTCATTATGGTGTATCGGATCCCACTCACAGCTCATCTATAAATGATAATATATCATACATAAAAGCATAAAGGATGCAATTATTAATTTCGCTTGTAATACATCATATGGTAGTAATATGTGCATTATACTTCAAAAACACACCACCATTGTTGAATGTCCGATGTAGGGACGGAGGACCATAGTAATATGCCATTTGGTCACCGTCTTTTACGATCACTAAGTCGATCACTATTCGGTCATCAACCCCTACTAACCATGGTTTTGGCAACCAATTTGTAATCATTTTCTTCAGTAGCTAAAAAGAGAAATTATGATTGCCTAACTACTCAATCTCAAGTGTGTGTGTGTGTGTGTGTGTGTGTGTAAACCTGTAAAAAAATGACCAAAGATGTACCTATAGGATATACTAAGTTTCAAATTCTTTTTTTAATACCCAAAAGCAATACTCAAATGTAGTGGTTTTGTTTAGAACTGTTAAAATCACTTTCAAAACTTATTAATTCAAATTCTGATTGAATTCAATTTCAAATTAATTCATTCAATTTTAAATTATCCCATTTTTTTAATCCATATTTACATGTTCGAAGGAAGCCAAAGTGCACAGACTAATAATAAGTTTAAATGTAGAACAACGCCCCAAACATTGCCAACTCAGCCGCTTAAGGGCCTCAACTATCAACTAGCTTAACTTAGGATTCATACTTTTAGAATTAGTGCAGTTCACTCCACAAACTCAAGTGGAGAGTTACATGTTGTCACGTGAAAGATAAATCCATCACATTTTAACAAAAGTAACACTATTTTGCGATGAAGACCACACAGCGTGAGTCAAAGGAATCCATCTCGACTATCATGTGTTCAAGTCACTGCTGACAGCTAAATCTTCAATGGTACCATTATGTGTTCATGTTGCCGATTTTTGGAGTCTGGACTCTAGTACTTTGAGCAAATTTGTGGATTTCTAAGAGGAATTCGTGGGTCTTTACTTTGATATACAACTTCACAACCAACCATCATTTGGAGTTGGACGTCCGCCACACCACATAACTTCACGTGATATTCTCTGAATGAATTTTCCCCAATTTCAAAAATATATGTCCTAAGTTAAGCTAGTTTATAGTTGAGACCCTTAAGTGACCCAATTGACAAAGTTTAGGGGATTGTCCTACTGCATTTAAACCTTAATAATATAGTATATTTGGTTTCTAAAATTCATGGAAGAAGCACTGGCCTCTAAAATTATGTTATTCTTATGTATCTTGCAGGTTTTAAAACTTTCAATTAGCTTAAGTTAAAAGAATGACCTTACATACGACACTTTACCCTTAAGATTATGTTATTCTTTTGTGTAACTTAAACGGTTTAAAAAGTTACAATTAACACTTGATTCTATCTAGCTGTTGAAGCTATATTTTGAAGGTTGACAATTTTAAATTTAAAGTCAATCTCAAGTAATTACCATTTCCAAGCTTTTAAGCTTGGTGGGTTTAGGCTCACTCACCCCTCTTTCATTGCTACTAAACGTGTTGAGCACATTTTGAAAAATTCCAAGAGTTGTTGGGAACAAAATAACCTCATAAGCGAGTTAAGCAACAACCTTGAAGTTTTTGGGACGAAATTCAGATTGTGTGCTTTTGATTTTAGAGGCAGGGTAAATTTATAAACAATCATTAACTTTTAATTCTTCATTCTCTTTTAATCCCCATTCTATTAATTGTTCTATTTTATGTACTAAATCTATAAAAATTGCTTCATTTTGTATTCTCAATATATTTAGGTTTATTAATTTATAGTAACTGTATTTTTCTTTTTTATACTTAGAATCAAATACAAAGTATTAGAATCGATCGTGTATCATGAAAAAAGTATGAGAATTTACCCTAAGAAAGATTAGATAGTGAAGTGTCTACCACGGGAAACCTGAATGGCTCAAGCTACAATTAGACCACTTATTGGGTTGCTTTATTTTTTGTTAATGCAGCACCACCCAAACCTTGGCCGTCACTAGAGGATATCCTTGCACTCAACCTAAAGAGTTAGCATCTAAAGACATAGTAACTGTCTGATATCAACTTTTAAAATACTATCTTAAACTATGTAAAGGTTTTTTTGTCAGTTAATAGATAATTTAAATTAGTAATTTTTTCCTTTTTAATGAAATTAGTCCAATTTATTAAGAGAGAAAAGTTGAAGATTTAAATTGTATATAAGCTGTCAAAAAATTAGTATAAGATCTAACTTTACTATGATATAGTTACTGAATAGTTTAAGCTGGCGTAAATAACACAAGTTATCCTTAAACTATACAAATATTGCTTAATCATCCTTAAACAATCAAATATTACTTAATTATCCTATCGTCCATCACAACTGTTAAGAATGGATGAAAAAATGACACGGCTACTAATGTGGCATGGAAAAACGAAGTGGCTACTGATATAGCACCACTTTTCTATCAATCCTTAACAGTCTGGTGGACAATAGGACGAAATAGAAATAATTAAATAGTTTGAGAATGATTAGTGCGACGCCTAATAGTTTTGGGATGATTAAGTAACATGAGATATAGTTTAGGAACAACTAGTGACATTTAACCTTTAAGTTACTATTTTAAAAGTTTATATGAGATAATTATTCTAAGGTGACAAATTTCATGAAGTGGAACTAAATGAAACTTAATACGTTTAGGACCAAGTAGAATAGTTCGAGAGGTTAGAGGCTAAAAAAGAATGATAATTAAATATTTAAGAGTGTTTATGACATTTACCCCAATTTAAATAAATTGCGCTGCTATTAGCAGCCTCCTGCACGCGTCCCGTTTCGAAGGATGACAAATGTGTCTTCATCTTAAAAATGTACCACATCGCTCCCTGAATTCTTTCCTCAAAATTTCTTCTCTGCGAATCTCCCCTCTTTCTACCTCCGCAGCTCATCTGCAATATGCCGATTTCCCCATTTCTGCTCCATCTAGGAAAACCAACCTGGTTCCCGCCGATAACCTAATTGACAAGACCAGAAAGATCGCTCCTTCCCATGAACCTGGGCGCCTTGATTGCCATATTCCAAGGGACATTGTTTCTTCGAACAAGATGATCACACGCTACATCAGATCAGGTGATTTAGATTCTGCTCTTAATGTTTTCAAAAACATGAAGGTTAGAACGACAGTCACTTGGAATTCAGTGCTGGCGGGATATTGTAAGCTGCCCGGGAGAATAACAGAAGCCCACCAACTGTTTGATAGAATTCCTGAACCAGATGTTGTCTCGTATAACATTATGCTAGCTTGTTATATACAAGAATTTGGTGTAGACAGAGCATGGGGTTTCTTTAATCAGATGCCTGTTAAAGATGTTGCATCGTGGAATACAATGATATCGGGATTCTGCGGCTGTGGAAAAATGGACAGAGCGCGTGATTTGTTCTTTTCTATGCCCAAAAAGAATAGTGTGACATGGAATGCCATTGTTTCTGGTTATGTTGAATGTGGGGACTTGAATTTAGCCGTGGAGATGTTCAAGTTGGCACCTTTCAAGACCGTTGTGGCTTGGACTGCAATGGTAAGTGGTTACATGAAGTCTGGTGAGATTGAGTTGGCCGAGAGATTATTTCGAGAAATGCGCACAAAGAATTTGGTTACCTGGAATGCCATGATAGCAGGTTATATTGAGAATGGCAGAGCTGAGGACGGTTTAAAAATCTTCAAGATGATGCTGTCACATCAAATTGGGCCAAATTCATCAACTTTGAGTAGTGTTTCACTGGGTTGCAGTGAATTATCCGCACTGCAGTTGGGGAAACAAGTTCATCAGTTTATTTATAAGTCTTTGTTATTCAATGATGTGACTACTGGAACTTCACTGGTCAGTATGTATTGTAAGTGTGGAGTTCTGGAGGATGCCTGGAAGTTGTTCCAAGAGATGCCTCAGAGAGATGTTGTCTCTTGGAATGCAATGATTTCTGGTTATGCTCAACATGGTGCAGGCAAGAGAGCTTTAAGTTTGTTTGATGGGATGAAGGATGAGGGGGTTAAACCAGACTCGATAACATTTGTGGCTGTTTTATTGGCTTGTAACCACTCAGGTTTGGTTGATCGTGGCCTTCAATATTTCGATTCTATGGTAAAAGATTATGGACTTGAACTTAGACCAGATCACTTCACATGCATGGTAGATATTCTAGGTCGAGCTGGAAAGTTGGTTGAAGCTGTAGATATAATTAATAAAATGCCTTATAAGCCACATGCTGCAATATTTGGAACCCTTTTAGGTGCTTGTAGGATCCATAAGAACATGGAGATGGCTGAGTATGCAGCCAATAACTTACTTGATCTTGACCCAAAAAGTGCAGCTGCTTATGTTCAACTTGCCAATCTTTATGCTGCATTGAACAAATGGAACTCCGTGGCTCAGGTTCGCCAATCAATGAAGGAAAATAAAGTAATCAAGTCACCTGGCTACAGTTGGATTGAAATAAAGAGTGTTGTTCACAAGTTCAGATCAGGGGACAGGCTGCACCCAGAACTGGTCTCCATACACAATAAACTTAATGAATTGGAGAAAAAGATGAAAATAGCAGGATATATTCCAGATCTGGAATGTGCATTACATGATGTGGAGGAAGACCTGAAAGAAAAGCTTCTCTTATGGCACAGTGAAAAACTGGCAGTGGCTTTCGGGCTCATGAAGGTGCCTATAGGAACTCCTATCAGAGTTTTCAAGAACTTGAGAATCTGCGGTGATTGCCACAGAGCTATCAAGTACATTTCAGCTATAGAGACTAGAGAAATCATTGTGAGAGATACAACAAGGTTTCACCATTTTCAGGAGGGATGTTGCTCCTGTGGTGACTACTGGTAAGCTGTAACTTGTAAGCTCGTCTAGTTCCCCCACCAAAAAGTAATACTGATGAGACTGTCATAGGGCACTAGTGATGAGACCTGGAGAGCCAGAAAACATGCAAAAGGAAAAAAAAACGATAGCATACAGCATATAAGGCATACTAGCATACTAGTTGTTGAGTGGTTAAGGTACCCTGCCTTTGGTCATTAGATTGGACGAGTTTAGAGCATCAAAATCAGAACGATGATGTTCGAATTGCTTTGTTTGTTGAAGCATCTTGAGTGCCAATAAAATCAACTGTTTTTTTTATTTGGGGTAAAATAATTAATCGAAATGGAGGTATTGCAAAATACCTCTAATTTGAACGTTTCATGGTTGCTCGTTCACTTCTCGTCACCCTTACTAGCCATTAAACCCTTGACCTCAGGGAGGTTTGTGAGCGAGAGCCGCAATGCTACCATAAATTAATATTCTTTAAAACTTTAATGGCAAACAGCGTCAAAGTTTGAGTCCATGGATTGGCTTGGAATCGTGCATATAACCAGGGAAGGTGCCAATTAACGAATATTTCAGCTGATCACCGTCACATAAATCAACCGGGCAATAAACAGAGGAAAGTTTCCAGTAATGACATTCCTACTTTTTACAGTTTCTTGAAAGAATTCAAATACAATAGAAAGAATGAATGTCCAGCAGACGACTCAAATTTTCTCCATACAGAAACTATAGGAGAGTTCATGACCTCAGAAAAATAAAGACGTAGAAACACATTATTAAGATGTGCAGCAGCCGGACTTCTGATTCACAGGCTCTCCCCTAAACTTTACTGTCGGAGGCCTTGCATTACTTGTGGGTTGGCTTGCCATCCTGTCAACAATCCAGAAAAGCTGAGGATAACTTGCATAAAAGAGAACCAATATACTAATAATCCGCGGACACAATTGACACACTATTCTATAGGACACAACTGCATGAAAGCTCTGTGAAAGGATGATGTGTGTTTCAGCCAGAGGGATTTCACCCTCTTTGGTGTGTGGCCTAGATTCACAGCACAGGATAGTCGTTCTTGAGAAGGGGGTGCTTTCTTCTTATTCTAATTTTTGTTTATCGAACTCTATAGAACTAGAAAAGAAATGAGCAAGTTGACTCATTCATGCGTAAAGCCAATAGGGATATACAACAAATACCTGCTCTTGATTGCACCAGTCATTGCCATGAAAGCCTGTTCAACATTACTGGCATCCTTAGCACTTGTTTCCATGAAAGGTATCCCGATCTCATCAGCAAAAGCCTGGAAAAGGAGAATGCTGTTGAAGAAACCAATAATATACCATAGATATTATGTTCTACGACATGTGCAGAAAACTGGCAGAATTGGTTATACCTTGGCTGTCTCATATGATACAACTCTGTTAGCAGTAAGATCAGACTTGTTCCCAACCAAAAGCTTGTTTACACTTTCACTTGCATATCGATCAATTTCACTCAACCATTGCTTGACATTGTTAAAGCTCTCCTGGTCTGTCACATCATAGACAATCTGACAGGAGCGTAGCAGCAAGTGTTTAGTCCAAACACAGACAACTAGCAAGTAGAAACAAAAACAAAATAAGAAATAAGAGGATAAGACAGGATGCCTTACAATGATACCATGAGCCCCGCGATAGTAGCTGCTAGTGATTGTCCTAAAACGTTCTTGACCAGCAGTGTCCCACTACATTCAACCAATGGAAAAAAAAATAACAAACAACAGGAATTGCTGGAACATGTTCTATATTTAATGGTCTGGCACTTTGTCATGATTGTAACCTTGTGTGCTTAATGGAACAAGCAAGTGGTATTTTCTCCAAATTGTTGAGGTCTCTCAAAACTGGCGCTAATCCAACAATATATATAGGTAGACAAGGAAGAAGAATATTGAAGCACAATTTGCAGCAAATCTAACTATAGTTTCCTTGATCCAAAACTCAGGACCATAACATTTAATGGCCTCTATATTATATATTCCTAACTGATAGCCCAGTGCAACGGTTTCTGCACCTCAACTAAAACACTGACTAACAAAAAGGAAAGGCTGGCGATTCGGTACTTACTATTTGGAGTTTAATGGTTTTTCCATCCTGCTCCACGGTGCGGATTTTCTGCATTGCAAACCATTGGTTCAGCAAGTATGTATAAAAGAATGCTAAATTAAACAAAAGGAGGAGAAAGAAAAACTCCTAAAAGAACAATACTTACGAAATCAACACCAATGGTGCTGATGTAACTGTCCAGGTATGAGTTATCCTGATTCACCAAGGCATACAAAAATGAAACAAATCAATCATAAACTCATTTAAATCAGCCTTGGTTATAAATACAAAATATGAAAAAAAATACAAAGAAATGGACCACAATTTAGTATTTAGACGACAGAAGAACAACAAATAAACAGAAAGTTCATAAGGTTCACCCTGATATCATTTACGAGAAAGCCCAATTTAGTATTTAGATGACAGAATCGGAAATACTTAAAGCATAGTAAATGCATAATAAAAACCTTTACAGAGAAAAGCAAAAGCAAAACGTAATTAGGAAGCTATGATTCCCCCCACCTCCCCAAAAAAGGTAAATAAAATAAAAAGTGACAAAACCAAAAGAAGGGAACACAAGACTTACCGCAAACCTCAAAAGCAGACATGATTTGCCAACGCCAGAGTCTCCAATAAGCAAAAGTTTAAACAGATAATCACTGCAAAATCAGACGAGAAAATCTTTTATGGGTAAGAAAACCGGATGGCTAACAAAGGAACTGAAACACCAAAAGAGGAAAACAAAAATAAAATGGTCAAAGGGGAGGACCGCAAGAGCAACAAACCAGGGAAAAAACTGAAAATTGCCCCTTTCAGCAACATACAGGACCACAAGAACCCAATTCCTAGACACCAAAATATAGCCTAAGAGCAAAGAGGACCTTTTTTGTGGCATTCTAGGTACGTCTAGTCATCAAATTGCCTCTTATTATCAGTTCCAGGATCATACCAAAAAAACAACTTCGAGCAA
Organism: Aquilaria sinensis; assembly: GCA_005392925.1. Lineage (NCBI taxonomy): Eukaryota > Viridiplantae > Streptophyta > Magnoliopsida > Malvales > Thymelaeaceae > Aquilaria > Aquilaria sinensis. The sequence continues at coordinate 85,974 of SMDT01002773.1, read as the reverse complement.
CATCCAATTACATAGCCGCTCGATTAGATCCATCCTTTGTCAAACTTTCACCTTCTTCTCTCTCGAATTCATGGCGAAATTTAACACATCCCAGAAATAAAGTGTCATCTTTTCCAAATATTTTCCAAAATTAAACCTAACTTCGATCAGCTTAGCAATATCTACAAACATATAGCACACCAGAAAACAATTCATGGATGAGTATTGAACGAGCACACGGTTCGCGTACAAACATAATTCGATCATGTATAAATCTACAAAGGGAAAAACCGTCCTACAGAGAACAACAACCAGAACTAAACCAGATCCAAAAAATTTAAATCGAACCCCATATAAAAGAACGCAAATCCAGAGAAGGAACAGGAATTGCTGAGAATCGAGGATGAATCGAAGCTTACTATTCGGGATTCATGGCTGCGAAGCGGAATGAGCTGAAGAGAAATAAGGGGAAATTTGATAGCCGACGAGAAACAGGAGGGGAAAGTATCTTCGACGGAGTGGCGAGCGAAATTTGTAGGATCAAAGGCCGGGCTGCGCCCGGATGTCGTTATACGAAGAGTCAGAGTCAGCCACAAATGTTGGAATTTCGACTCAATTAATTAATTAATTACACCAATAAACAAAATTAAGAACAAAAGAATTAGGACAGTGGACCGGTGACGTGTCCTTGTGGACTACTGATTGCCACGCGTTAAGCACTCGTGTTAATTTGTAATTTTGTTCACCAAAGCAATATGCTTATTTTCCGAAATAAATCTATCAATAGCATTACTCATAATCAAAACAAAGAACACCAGTCAACCAATCCGAAAGAGGATCAGTGAAATAAAGTTTGCCTGCAAACCAATAGGCAGCTCTAGCACTATGCTTTTCAATTCAGGAAACTTACCTCACCCCCAAAGAAGTTTAAGATCCATATACTTACCATCAAATCGTTAGCTCCGCCACTTTGACCATAAACAATATTAACTAAAATGCTCCAATTAACATTTAATGTTTACGAAATGTGCAAATAAATCCCTAAATTCTAGTTTGAATTTTGCCACCGCAAATCCCTCCAGATCCACCACTCACCTCATCCTATCCCAGTCACCGCCATCTTCTATCCTCCCCTTCTTTTTTTTTAGTAGCACCCTATTGTGCCATCTACTACGTTACCTCTGATCCCTGCAACACCGTCAATGAAGCCTACAACTATGGTAACCTAGTGTAGGTGATCTGCGACATGGCTATGGTGGGCCTAAGCAAGATGCCTTTGGATCACTACACCCTCAACTGACTTGATAAGAATGCTGCACACTTGACCGCACAAAAACATCGAGCTTGCCATTGACTTGCTCCTCCTCAATGATCACCTACCACATGATACCGATAGCCTTACGCTCTATGTGGTAAGAACACTCTCAGCTTCACTATTAATAGCCCAAACGACAACATTCACTTACTCCATACTCTAGCCCCATTTCTAACCATCCTAAACCGCCATGACGACCATGTTCGCTTCATCACCATTCTTTGTATTGTAATGCCTTTCTTAAACTTGAATGAATATGATGGCTTGAGCATAAAATTGAACCCCTCATTGCAAGCGACATTAAAATTGCTGCTTATCCTTCTTAGGGATGGCAAAGATCAGCTTCAACTTTTCAGTTCATGCTTAGGGTGGAAACAAGTCCAACCCTTTTCAAATAGTTCGAGCCCAAGCTTAATGTTTTTTTGTTATCAAATGAGCCAAACATAAAGAAAGATGAATGGGAGAGTTGAGGGGGCAGGATGGAGATGGGTGAGTAAAGAAAAGTGATTACACAATTCAAGAAAGTTGAAGATCAAATTGATTAACTCTTACTATTTAATAATTAAGTTGTCTAACTATATTAGGTTTTTAAAGGGGTAAGTGTAGGTATCCCATATGAAATGACAAAAGTGTAGGATCAGGTAAACTTTAGGGGTCAATTTAATTTTCCCTCAGTTTCTACTATTATATGGGAAGAAAGAAGTTATAGGATCTTCAAATGGCATGAAAGGATGAAGACATGATATTATTTAGTCTGTGTAGCAGTTTAGAATCTATGATCAATATTATTTTAAATCTTATGTTTTGATCTAATTTGTATTCCCTGATTATGTTGCATAGTGCATGGATAGGTTCTTGCTTTTCATTTCATTTTGATCTAAGTTTTGCTATTTTTTTTCTTTTTAGGCTCTTAAATCTGAATGTAAGTGCCGCTTAACTTTCTGTGTGAAATCAAAATTATGGAGTTACCATCATCCTTTCTGAAAAACAAACAAAAGCATAAGTGGTAAAGAAAGTAACAGAAAAATACTAGTTTTAACTTTTTTTTCATGCAAAAATTTATAATTTCATGTATATCAAAAAGCAACTACGATAAATTACCAAGTTTACTCATACAAATCATCATTATTTTTTTTGTAATTTGAGTAGACCTAATTTTTATATAAATTTTATATTAAAAAATCCTAAATCCTACCCCAACCTGAAATCCTAACTTTTTTTTCATTAGACACTTAACAAAGCAGTGTCAAATTTGTCCCATTTATCATGTGAATGGCTTTTTTAGTTTTTTAATGGTTAAAGGGAGAAAATCAAAGGCTAAATCTAACCAGGAACATGTTTTTAGTGGTAATTTTGCCACTTGTTAAATACAAAATTACAAAATTTTACCAAGGTTTATTGTATGGATAATGTATGATGAAGAATTATGTTAGGGAAGCTTGTTTTTGTAAAAAAAAAAAGTTGGGGAAGCTTCTATTAATTTTTTTTTAAGGAATGATTTCAAATTAACTTGAACATAACATATACAACGACTAAGAGGGGAATGGTCTATCCCACGAAGTTCTATTTAGAGAATGAAGGCCCTATTTTGCAAGGCTGTGTGTAACTCCATTCGTTAACGTCTTAGAAAAGGAAAAGGAACAAGAATCAAAAGAAGAGCTAAGACTCTAATCTTATCTAGCAACACACCAAAGTATAAAAAAAAAAAAAAAGGTTCTAAACTTTTCTGGATCTCCAAATCAAGCCAAAGTGAGTCAGACTCCAAAACCACCGATTGAGCTTCAAACCTCTTAGCTTTCTTTAGTCCCCACAATATGGCCAAAACCTCTAAGTATAGGACATCATCACCATCACAGGGCCACCCTATAAGAGGTTGCAAACAAAACCTCCCCCAAAGCATTCTGACATACCGCCCTTACTGCCCCTTGTTTCTTCTTTTACAAGCACGGCATTAACATTTATCTTCAACTAATGAGAGGCTGGGAGCTGCCACCTCGGCACTCTTGGAACAGCAACCACAATCATTGCCTTTTGTGGCTTCTTAAAGCTAATCCAACTTTCACTTTACTCCATGATAGATTTGGTAGTTTGCATGACAGTTTGACAAGAAAGTTTGTGCACCACTCCATTTCGATTATACCACATAAACCACACATAAACAGCTACCAGTAGAACTAAGTGCTCACTCTTCTCCATAGTAGCTCAAAAGGCATCTTTCCATGATGTTGAGATATGCCCGAACTCCAATCCAAGTACACGGCGGACCTTTGTCAAGAAAGAGCATTTAAACAAGATATGCATCATGGACTCGGGACCTTGTGCGTAAATAAGGCAATCTGAACTATCCCCAAACTTTTGTAGCCTCAAGTTGTCCCTGGTAGGAAGTGCTTTAACATAGGCTTGCCAAAAACATAGGTGTGCTCAACAAGAAAACATGATGCTCCAAAGCCAAGACTAAAATTTAGAGCAAATAAGAGGATCCCGTCCAAAAAGTATGGCATAACTAACATAATAGGCAGATTTAACTGTAAAAATTCCATTATCGTTTATCCCCCATGTCAAAAGGTCATCCATTGTTTTTGTTGAAAGAGGGATCCTCTCAACTGCCACTACATCTTTTAAGTGGGAGAGTACATCCACTAGTTGGTAGTCCCAATGAAAGCCAGGTTAAATAATAAGCTGACTTACCCTCCAGTGTTCAGTGCCCAGAACTAGAGCTGCTAGTAGCGTCGAATGATTGCTCGGAAGCCATTTATCTTCTTATATGGAAATTTAAACCCTTTTACCAACCCTCTAAAATGCATCCACTTGAACCACCCTCCTTCCCTCTAATAAACCCATAAAAAACAATTGATTTAAGATTCGACAATGAGACTTTCAAGAAAGTGGTAAAAAGGAAGTACTTGCCTCTGAAGGCCTGAGCCACTAGACTATCAAGTTTTTGCAAAAGCCGCCAGGCTTGTTTGGCTAGAAGGGCCATATTAAATGCATTCACATCCTAGAACCCTAGCCATTATGAATAGAGATGACAATTGGGTGAATTGGGTTAGGTTTAGGTTATGTCATTTATGTTCAAGTTTAATTGGGTTAACATGTATTCAGGTTCAGATCGGGTTATTTGGGTTCAGGTTGGGTCAGACTAAGTTTATTTGGGTTCGGATCCAATCAGGTCGGGTAATCGGGTCTTAGACCAGATATAACTTGATTATCAAATCTACTCAGTTTACTGATGCATAAGCCAAAATGGATGAATTGATTCAATTTTTTTGTTTAATTTTGATTAAAATTTAATTTAACTAAACATAAAAAAATAATATAAAATTTATGAAGATATATTAATATATAATTTCTTTAATAAAATACTCCCTCTGTACCAAGTTCTTTGTAACATTACTATTCAATAATTAATCTATAATTTTTTATTTTCAGCATTTTAGTATATAAATGAAAAATTATTATATTAAATAATAAATAAAGACCTATAGTTTCTAAATATATTTTTAAATTTTTTTTTAAAAAATAATCTCCCTCCATCCCATTTTCTTTGCTTCATTTAACTTTTCTAATTAGTTTAATTTAAATTTATTTATATTATTATTTATTAAAAAAATTAAAAAATATATATTTAAAAACTATAAGTTTTGATTTATCATTCATGTATAAAAATTTTTATTTATATATTAAAATTTTGAAAATAAAAAATTATAGATTAATTGTTAAAATATAAATTGTGCAAAAAATTTGAGACGGAGAAAGTAATATGAATAAATTCAATTCAAACTATTCAAAAAAGTCAAATATTTCAAAGAATATAAGACAAAAAAAGTACTATAATTTCTAAAATCTAAGTATTTTTATCTCTCTATCACAGTTTCACTAATTGTTTCCCATAACTTTCACTCATTCGCTCTACAATACAAAATGAATCAACAGAATAGAAGAAACTCATTCACATATATTAAATTATAAATTTTCTAAAGTCTTTGCCGACCATATATTTTATGTTGATTTAAATTAAAATTAGGTCTTATCAGGTATAGTCATTGGGTCAGGTTGGACTTGGGTTTGGGTTTTCTCGGGTTTTACTTCAATTAGGTTCGGGTTTGTATCGGGTTAGGTACAGTCAGGTTCGGGTCATTGATTTTTCTGGTCAAATTGGATCAGGTTGAACTTGGGTTCAGGTGGGTCATGTCAAGTCTTCGGGTTGGGTCGAATTTTGTCGTCCCTATATTCTGAACATTTCAAAGAACACAATCTATTCTAACTGCACCACGCCATCATCCTTTTCTTAACATCAGACAACCAAAAAAAATTATATGATAAAGATTGAAGCTTATCACACATTTCTGCTAGGATACAAAGGCAACTCATCATGTGAGTGCCTAAGACTTGGACAATTGATTTAATAAGAAGAGAGCGACCTACTTCTGAAAGAATGGAGGCTTTCTAGCACGTCATTTTTTGCTTCACTCTCTTGATAAGGAACTCAATTTTGGTGGTTTTTTTTTTGCACCATCATCTAGGGGAACACCGAATATTTTTCAGCCTTCAGACAATTTGACATCCCTAGTGATCTCAATAAGCGGCCACAATCCGACTGACAACAACATAGACTAAAAAAGACAGATGACTTACTCATATTCACTTTCTAGCCTGAGGCACATTCATAAAGCTCTAATATATCCAATAGGTACCTCATATCATCTTCTCTAGCCCGGAAAGGCCTTCAGCATAGAATAGAAAAAAAAAGGTTAAAAGGGGATCACCTTGCCTCAAACTTCTATATACTTGAAACCATCTCGACGATTGTCCGTTAACTATAATTGAAAAAGAAGCTAATTCCACACAACAAATCACCATTTGAATCCAAAAGTCTTGAAAACCCATCCTCTGCATCATGGGACACAGAAAAGACTATTCCACCTAGTCATAGGCTTTGGCCATAACCAACTTGACTGTCATCGCACTTCCCCTACTACCATAGAGACCATTAATATAATGACATGTTTCCAAGGCAACCAGTGCATTATTTGTTAATAATCTACCTAGAACAAATGCACTTTATGTGTCTGAAATAAGATAGGGGGAACCAATTTGAGCCTATTCACCAGAACTTTTGAAACATTTTATAAAGCACATTAAATATGCTAATTAGTCAGAAATTTGCTATGGCCTTCACCCATTTACTTTTAGGTACAAGGACAATGTACGTTTGATTAAGCTCCTTAGGGACTTTTCCATTTCGCAAAATATCTAGCACATGTTTAACAATATTCTGCTGTAAAATGTGCCACTATTTTTAGAAGAAAAGTGGAGGCAATCCATCAGAGCCTAGGGATTTAGTAAGGTGCATTTGGAAAAGAGCCAATCTAACCTCGTCTATAGTAAAAGGTATTAGGAGCTACCTATTCATATCCGTTGTAACCATGGGCTGCACAGTGGGAAGGACCTCATCAAAATGAGTAGGGTTAGATGTCCAAAACAAGGCTTCAAAATAGCCAACTGGCTTATCTGAAATGAGTTGAAAATCAATTAGTTTAGTGCCATCATCTTTAAGCAACATATGAATAGTATTTTCTGCTTTTCACCATTTACTACCTGGTGGAAAAAATGCGTGTTTTCGTTCCACTCTTTTAACCAAAATGATTTTGCATATTAGCTCTAATAATGTTCTTCTTGTTCATAAAGAACACAAAATGTGCTTCCACATGAGCTTTTCCCTCAGCAACCTCTGTGTTGCTACCTTTTAAGGCCAACGCTTCTAATTTTTTCTCTAAGGCTCTGACAAGTGATTTTATGTTGTCAAAGTCTTTCTTCCACTTTATCAATCCTCTTTTACATGACATCAACCGCTCCACTAAGCTCAAACCTCTGAGATCTAGGCCTTCCCGAATGACACTCTTGCATCCTTGCCTGAGGGTTTACATTGATTCGAACCACCACACTTGAGCTTGTAAGGGACTATGCTTGCCAAACAAGAAAAGCTGGAGGCGGTAATGATAGGAGCAAGCAAACAAAAAGTGATGCCCTCGAGAATAAATGCCTCCACTTTATTGTCCCAAAACCTTTATCAAAGTGCTTGAGAACACGTACACATCTAAAATAGACGTGTTCCTAAGTAAACTCTGACCCACTAAAACCCACGTCCATCAACTGGGCATCGTCAAGTGTCATCCTAAAAGTATCCATTTGAGCTGAAGCTTGATCATTACCACCCTCATTTTTCGAAGACCACAAAATTTTATTAAAGTCCCCTAATATTACCCAAGGAAGTAAGTGTTACCTTACCAGGTGCCTGAGTAACTCCTATGATTCCTGACAGAGTTCACGCTTTAGATTGCCATAAAATCCAGTAAAATGCCATTCAAACCCCAAAGCAAAGACCTTGACGTCAATGTGAAATTGTGAAAAGAAAGAATATCTACAGCCCAACCCTTACGCCAAAAAGAAGTCAAACATTGCTTCCTGCCTTCACAAATTATTAAGAAACCATTTTGGAAACCCAACGTTCATTTGACTTTCTCCATTTTAGCCATAGTCCTCTAGGTCTCAAGAAGGAAAACTACATTTGGGATCTTATTACCAATTACCCTTTTCAGGGCATGAACTGTTTAGGCCCTTGATAGTTCAAACTAATCAAACTCATTGGGACTGGCATCAACCCTGCCTTAAAAAGCTTGTCACCACTTTTCCTAGCCTTTGAAACATAATTGTCTTAGGTTGTAGGTTATTCTTTCCTTTTTAAGAGAGTTAGAGTGCCTCCCACCTACTTTACGCCTAAGCCACCGCCCCTCATAGTAGGTGTTCTTGAATTAAGCCTCTGGGCACCCCTTGCCCGAGCTAAATGCCTTATTATGCAATCACCCATTATAGGCCTAGTATGCTGTGGAGCCATACTTCTAAGTTGTGGAGAGTTAAGCACAAAATTATCCCTAGAAGCACCCAACCCTCCTAACTTTGCTGGGGAGGCTTCCATGTGCACCACCAACCCATGGCCTTAGGGGATCACTCTACCACCCGACAACATGGGTGGGAGATCACGCTTCCGACCACCTTTCCTAACCCTACCAAGATGTCACCTTTTACAATTGGTATCACAGGAGAGGGGCTAAACATAGTTATAACTTGCTCATTTGTTTCAGGCACCACTTCCTTAGAAGACCTACTCATCGATTCAAGTAAGGTCAAGTATGAATTTAACTAACAATCATCAAGCTGTTCTTGTCCACCTTTCTAAAAAGCACTGTGCCTAATCTAGTCCCTATATTGTAGAGCTCCCCCTTCCATACCCGCTGGGCTATCCAAGCACTCCCTCTCCACATAATCGAGTTTCCCATAACAGTAATAAAAATCTGAAAGATGTTCATACTGAATGTTGAACCAACATCTCCCTGAATCATTCTCCATTAATAGGCCCCGATGAAAGGGTTCAAAATATCCATCGACACTCAAATACGTAGTGAAGGCCCTAACAAATCTACCCAAACTATGGTCCCTAACTTGTTGCCCAAGGTTTCCGCAATTCTTTCTATGAACCACTCGAACAGTGTGTCAAGGATGTGCACCCAAAATGCTACTCTATTAAAGAGCAAAGAAGACGACCTATCCCCCCTTACAGTTGCCTCATTACCATGAGACAATTGTTGAAAGACCAAGGTCCGTTCCTAAAGATAGTGGCGTAATCATTTTCCTTTTTGAACTGTGCAATGAAAAGGCTTTTGATCGCGCAATGAAAAGGTTCTTGTTTATGTTAGGGCTAGCCGAATGAAGGGAGAAAGAAATCTAAAACTTCCAAGCTTTGCGAAGTGATTCACGAAGATGGTCTATGGAGAAAGAAATCTAAAACTTCCAAGCTTTGCGAAGTGATTCACGAAGATGGTCTATCTTAACTTGTCTGTTTGACAGCACCTTCAACGCCACCATTAGTTTTATCACTCTACCGAAAGCAACATCGCTCATATCCAACCGGCAAGCCAGTCCTTCGTCAACCGTCAAACTCATTGAAGTAAATTGCTTGGCCAAAGAATCCATGGAAAAGCCACATCACAACTCCCTTACAGCCAATAGAATCTGCCTAAGCCACCTAAAAGATCCACAGGAGACCAACAGTTCATAACCCAAGCACCAGAGCACTTCAAAACAGTTGAGTCTTGCGATACCAAGAGAGTTCTTGCTGCACAAAGAACTTAACCCATGCCGAAAAAGGAAAACCTTAGGTAGGGATGACAACGGGGCAGATCGGGCGAGGAGTCACCGTACCCTCCACCCACCCGCCAAGCTTGGCGGATGAGAAATGACGCCCGTGCCCGCCACCCACGGGCCACGGGTATCCTACGGATTATCCACCAACAAATTGAGTCAGCCACAGCAATAGATTGATGGTCGGAACAACGTGAGTTAGCATGGCAGGGGAATTGAGGCAAAGGTTATGGGTGGATCCAAGGAAAGAGAAAGCAGACTAGATGAGAAGGTAGTTGTGAGAGATGGAAAAACGGTTGGGACGAAGTTGGGCAGCAAAAGAAGTAGTGGCCGCCATTAATGTCAACCTAGAAGCTTGAGAGAAGGGAATGGTGGAGGGGAATGACGGAAGAGCGAAAATGGGGGAGCATAAATTTAGGCGGAGGAAACAAGCTAAGAAAGAACAGATGGTTAAAAAATAAGGAACAAGGCCGGTGGCAGGAGGTTTTAAGGTTATATGGTTATTAAATTACATTTTAGTCATTTGACTTATTTATTTGTTTCATTTTATTCTTTTATTTTGACAAGTTACAATTAAGTCACCAACAAACAAAGAAAAATTGTGGCGGGTTTAGCCATGGATTTTGATAGGTACACGGATACAATTTTCATCAAATATCCACAATTCATGGGTCGAGTATCTATGGATTACGGATTTTACCCTACCCATTGACATTCCTAACCCCATATGAGCCTACGAGAGCCAGAAATTTGGCGAAATTCTTAAAAGTTAATTAGACAAAATAACCGACTGTTATATGTCAGCTGGGGGTCGAGACTGTTGAGTTGAGTCTTGGAATTGTTTTAGATAATTGTTATTCCGAGTATTTTCGTTTTGTCGAACATAAGAAAATAGACTAATTACAAGTGTTGATTGCTTCTTTTGATCATAAGAATCCGACGCTTCCTTCCAATCCAAGTCGTGAGCCAGGGCGGGTCGGCGGCGACTGCCAGATAACCAGCCTTGGTGTACAACCGGCGAGCCGCCACATCATCTTCGTACACCCGCAGCACCAAGAACTCGAATCCCCACCGCGCCGACACAGCGTCGCATGCTTTCAGCAGGCAGCTCGCGATCCTCCGCCGCCGGAACCTCTCGGGTACGGCCAGCCCCGACAAGTACAGATATTCCTCGGCATTGCCCCCCAAGTGCTGAAGGACTTGTTCGTCTCTCAGCGCCGTCAAATCCACCACGCCCACCACTTTCCCGGCAGTTTCCGGCGATTCCGCCACCAGACACGCGTATCTGCCACTAATCCCTCAAATTACTCGACGTTGCCAAGAATCTGAAGCTGCTCTGCGTTTCGATTCAAGCAATTAATTACCTGCTTGGAGGTGAGTTTCGCAGTTTGTAAATCAGTCCTGCAAGAACCTCTGCCTGCTCAATTCATTAGATTTTCCCAACAATAAGGACGAATTTGTGTATATTCAAGGAAAACTAAATCACCCATTAATGAACCTGGAAGAATTCGAAGAAGAGATTATCAAAAACCGGCATCGGTTCGTGAAAGGCTTCTGCTTGAATTCGGGCAACTTTTCTCATCTCAGCCTGGTCCTCAGCCGCTAGCCGCCGCACACGCCATCCATTCTCTGTCGCCAGGCAGGGGCGCTCCGCGGAGGGAGGAGCAGAAGAGGAGATTCGGCATCGCCCAAAATCAGTTCTTGGGTTGTTCCACACAAGGCGGTGATTGATGGGTTCAATGGGAGTCGGCCATTTCTGCTGTGGGAACGGCGCTTTGGTGATTAGGACAGAGCAGTGCCTCGGCAGCAGCAACTGAGCCATAAATTTTGGTTCACGATTTCCATCCACCAGGTTGATCGCCACAAGTCTCGTCTTTGGTTTTGTTCCTCGGCAATATTTATTTGTGTGGTTCTTAATTCAATAGAAATTAGCAATAGGCATTTTGTGGCTGCTACAATGGCTAGAAACTTTTTTTTTATTTTTACATTTTTTTCCTTGAAATCAATTTCATTTGAAAGTCAATGTTACGTAGATGCAATAATCAATTTGAGAGTAAATTTTTTGGATGTTGTTAAATTTTTATGAATTTTTATTTTTTAATGCTTGAAATTAGAAAAATTCATAAAAATTTAGTAAGATTATAAAAATTGTATTTTCAATTGATTATTGTAGCTACATAATATTGGCTTTTAATTAAAATTAGTTTCAAGTAAAAAAATGTAAAAATAAAAATAAGTCATTTTGTAGTCAATTGACTAAAGTTAAAATGAATTGGGTGTAAGAGAGGAAACGCGAGGAAAGACTAAAAGAGCATTTTTATTTTATTTAACTACAGAATTAGCCATTGAATTTAACCAACTCGAGCGAGTTGGTCCAAAACTCAGCACTCACTAAAACTTGGCCCCCGAACTTTGAAAAGGTATGCAAGTTAGTCCATGAGCTACAGTATTAAACGGATGCCGTTAGGGGAAGGATGATGTGGCTTTTTATTAGCTGAGGTGGATTTAGCTTTTCCATTTCTGCTCTGCTCCTCCAAATCTTTTTTTCATTTCTTCATCATTGAGCTCTTTCACCCTATTCCATTTGAACTCTAGTCTGAAGCGGATGTGGAAATTCCATCTAGATCGAACTCTAATACTATGAAACTTGGGACCTTATCTCCCTCTTTCATTTGAAGCCACATGGTTCTGGTGAATTTGCCTGAACTTTTGGTTCCAGGAGCTAATCATTGAGACTCGCCATCGTCCTAAAAAATGACAAGCTTCAACGCTGTCTTGGCGAACGAAAGGAGCTAATTGCATTCCTCAATCCCTCTATCAATTCCCCTGACTCATCAAGTTTCCATTCCAATTCCCGCTGTATTTGTCGCCAATTTTGTCCCAATTGTTGCAAGTAACAGCGAGGATGTCGTAGACGTCTTCGATTCATAGTCGCAGTCTCCGTCACCGTCGGTCCTCTCCGATTTGCCATCCTCCAATCGCCGTCACTGACTCTGACTCACCATGCTCTAATTGTTGATTTGTCGTTCTGATTTCGCCGTCATCACATTCTCTTCGATTCGCCATCCTCCAATCGTCTTTGATTTCACCGTCACTGTCATTGTCACATTCTCTCTAATTCGTCATACTTGAATCGCCATCACCGTCACCATCTCTGATTCGCCATTCTCCAATCATCGATTTGTCATCCTTCAATCTTCGATTTGCCTCTGATTTCGCCATTGCCATCACGTTTTCTCTGATTCGCCAACCTCCAATGGCCATTGCAGTTGCCTTCTTCGATCTGCCATTCTCCAATCACCAATTCATCGTCCTTCAATCTCCGATTTCACCTTTGGTTTCGACCACCTTGTGCCGCTTCGATTCCATTTCAATTCCAGTCTTCTCCAACCATAGAAACATAGTGGTGATTCTTTCTTCTTCTTGCCAGAAAGCATGGGTTCTTTGTTTCGAAGAAATTGGGGATAGGGAGTTGTTTCGTATATCTTAATTAGCCAAGTCGAGACTTTAAAGCCATTGTTTACTCCACTTCAGCAAGTGATTAAACGCCACTTAAATACAGCCTAACACCGTCTGTTTACTACATTTATAGAATGGATTGAAGTGCATAACTTTTGAAAGATAAGGAGCCAAGTTTTAGTAAGTTCTGAGTTTTGACCAACTCGCTTGAGTTGGACAAGTTCAAAGGCTATTTCTGTAGTTCGGCCTTTTTATTTATAACACATTGGCATGATATACCATTAGTCCTCCAACTTTCCCAATTCTCACGCATTGGTCCTTGACTCATAATGATTTTATCCTTATATTTTAGAAAATAATGCAAATTAGTCCTTAAATTTTACAAAATAGTGCTATTTACTCCCTCCGCTAATCAATTGTTAGAATAAACTGAAACTTTAACTTTTAACTTTCAATCATTTTGGCAAAATGACCATTATCAACAAACTCGTGGATTAATAAAGGGAAACCTACACTAACTCTTCTCAGGTTTGTTCTAACCTACACTTTATCCTTATATTTTTAAAAACCTATACTTTACCCTCTTATACTGCCTAATAACAACTTCTAAAACTCTAATTTAAACTTTACAATAACCATCTTTCATTAATTTTAATCTTTCCAATATTTTTATAATTAAAGATATTTTTGAATTATCAATTTTTTTTGTCTTTGTAAATGCAAATAAGTATTTTTTAAATTTCAATTAACTATAAAAAAATTAAAAAAATTTAAAATTATTATCATATGGTTACCAAACAGTTTAAATCAGCGTTTCAAAAGTTATTGTTAAACATTGTAAAGAAAGTAAGAGGTAAAGTGTAGTTTTTGAAAATAGACAGGATAATGTGTAGGTTAGACCAAACACTACGGGGTTTTTGTAATTTTCCTATTAATAAACTTTATAAGATTGCTAACTACATAATTAAATAATTAAATTAATTAAAAAAGATAATTAAAAACATATATATGAAACAATTTTAAAACTTATTTAATAATTTAATTTTGCTTATTTTTAGAAACTAATTTTATTTATTGGAAAGCAAAAAAGAATGCATTTTATCCACTCCACTCTTATGTTTATCACTTATTTATTTTTAAATATTTTTTTGGAGGGGTTTTTTCTAATTAGAATTAGTCTCCACAAAAGTTTCCAAATTAGACTCATTTAGGTATGAATATTTTGTAATTTAGACTTATATGTGCCATTGTTAGTATTGTGTCCAAAAGTTAATCTTGAGATAATTGTATTTTGCACATTAAGTCATGATATTTTATTGAGATATCGTTCCAATAATTGTGTTTGTTATTTATTTCTGCATAACGTAATCAAATATAATTATAACCTTAGAATAATAGTATTCTTAAACATCATTGGTTTGCTATTATTGTGGAGTGGGTTACAATAATACATAAAGACTAGCATATGTGGAAACTAATATGAGATATATAATCTACATATGAGTACAAGTTAGAGAACTTATGTACTGGACCGACCCACAGTAAGAACGCTACATAAATCATCGTATGAGTATCATAAGTGAGTCTCATAGTGATCATGGTATATGTAATTTTCACTAGGGTGCTCGCTTTCAATTTTCATTATGAAAAAATTGCTATCGGCTAATACTAATTCAGAGCTTTGTTTTTGTTTTCTTTATTTCTTTGCTTCAATGAGTTTTATGCTTTATTATATTTCATTAAAAAGTCAATTTGTTTTTTTTATTACTTGTACCGAAAAAAGGTAAAAGTAAATATTTCATTGTTCAATACTAGTTTGTTGATAGATTTACAAGCTTCCTCCTTTTAAAATAACAATTAAATTAGAGTCTTTTTCACCTGTTGTGACCCAAGACTAAGGACGGTCAACGTAATACCTAACATACCACATAAACTATCATTAAAGAAAATAATAAGCAATGTAACTTTAAGTACACATAAGGTCTTTCATATCTTCCCTACACGAAATTTGAGTTATTGGTCTAACATTTTTGTTAAGTCACAACCAAATTTTAATTCCGGTCATGAAGGCTTTGTCACTAGGAGAAAACAGATGATCGTGATTGACTTCAATAATGTCACATAAGTTATCGTGACTACTTAAGTTGGTCAAAGTGAAAGAGTTTTTTGCCCTTTAAATAATATGTCCAAAAATAGAAATCTAACGGTTGTAAATAGAAACTGTTCTAATGGGAGAGATTTCTATTTTAATGCTTAAAAGTACCTCAAGGAATTAGTTCCCACTTCTTACCTTCCGTGGTAAGGGATACCCTGGAAACCAAAATAATGTCACATAAATTTGAGGGAGGGAGATAGTGAATCTGAGTGTTTTTGGATTAAGAATGCTTCTTTTGATAAATTAGAAGGGGCATTTTTTTTTTTAATGTATTTTCATTAGCATTGTTGAGTTTATAAACCAACTTAGACCGAGGGACTCGGATTTACTGGATCATGAATAAACCAAATTGTGGGCAAGTTTCGTTGTGATCTTGGGCGATGACGTTATTGGGCTTGGACCTGAAGCAGCAACATGAGTTAAATACCTGGGCTGTTTCCAGTCGTGGACATTGTTGGTTGCTGGTTTGGCCCAAAAATGGAATCATTCGGTGAAGGAAAAGGAGCAGATAACTGCAGCTAGAAATTTGAGAATGCAGACGGAGGGAGATGGGGAGGGAGAGGGAGGATTCCACTCTTGGCTGACAAAGAAGGAAAAGTAGTTTGACATAGACTCAGCAACAAGTTTACTCACAGACATTGATTCGCAGGCGCCAGAGGTAGAAGAAGGGGCTTGTTGTTGAAGAATGGAGAGGATCACGGGTGAGAGTAGTGCCAGTGGCAGCGCAATATTAGTCACCAATCAAAGAAAAGACTTTGGAGGAATCAGAATAGAGAATCCCTTTACTTTGAAAGTGGGTCAGGTATTTACGGGCTTTGGAGTTGGCTGTGGGATTGGTATCGGCGTTGGTCGCCCCATAAATCTTGGTAATTCCCAAAACCCACTTTTCATTTCTCTGTTTTCAAGTTTTCTCGTTTACCCGTTTGGTTCTATTCTGAGAAGATGAACTGGGATTGGCCCTTTATTCCCAAAAATGATGATCTTCATAGCAATTTGCCTACTAAGTCACCTTGTATGTATCATTTTAATGTGTGTTTATTTTTCATTTCCGTGTTAGAGGTTGATTTGGTTTTGGTTTGGCTGGTTCATTGGCCTAGTTTCAATCAACCTAATGGAAGTAGTTTCATTTGGATCTTGAGATTTCTTTTGGTGACCAAAACAGAAGTCCTCTAGTTGTGTATGTTTGGTTTGTGCAATTTAAATGCTAATAATTTTCTTTATGCTATTGTTATAAGCATTTAAAAAGTAGATTAAGTCAGTCTCTTACTTGCTCAATAGTATTTACAGTTTAAATTATAGGACACTGTAAGGATAAATTCTTTGCACCTGTCCGAAGGAGTCTTTCTTCTAATAACTGTTTAGACTACAACATTATTGTTCTTCCTTAAGACTGTTGTTCGAATTTATAGGTTAGATCCTTTTATTTGGTATCATAGAGTGGTGGCTTAAGATATGCTAATGTATGTCTTAAATATTTCTGGTTGGGAGGTTATTCTTTTTCTTCAGTACTGCTGCATTACAATAATAGCATTTTTGCAGTTCAGGTGTGATAGTGTTTTTGATGTCACATGCTATTATTGTGACTGCATATTTTGATCTTTCCCATACATTTCCTTTAAGAAATATCAAGATTTAGGGTCACAGCAGTTTTGGTCCTTCTGCTGATGCTTTCATTGTTCTGTAGAGCTCGCTGGTACCCGTGAAATTTGGACCCTTACAGAAAAGTTCATTCTCTTGCATTGAAGTTACTTATCCATACACTTAATTGCCCTTTGAGCAGGTGCAACTTGTTGTTTTAACTTTTAACCATCCACAAATTCTGTTGAACCCCAAATAGCCCTGCTAAACTGTGATAGAGGATTTCGATTGTGGCGAGCTACTTTCCTTTTGACCATCCTCTTTTAAAACCCTTTTTCAGACATGGTGTATGTTCAATAATCTTATACGTGGTGTCTGCTATTAAATAATGAAATGAAATGTGATCTACCTTAAAACAATCAGGAGCTTGATCCCTGTTATTTTTGTCCATCATTTTCTATGCTTTAATAGCTAAAATGATGATTGCGATTCTTAAGAAACTTGCCTCTACTACAAGATAGACATAGTGATAGGATAAGATACTTCCATAATTTGCTCTGATAGATCATCTATATCTACTCTATGCTTGATCCATATTGCTATTTCTACGCTTTAAAATAATATTGCGAATTACATTAAAAACATTAGGTGCTTAGCCATTGTTAATTTTATCAACTTTTTCTATGCTTTAAAAGCTAAAACTTGATTCCTATTCCTAAGGTCAGCTAAGTTGCTCTATATTCATTATTTAATACGGTCAATGCTACATGTACTGGAAGTTTTACAAGATGTTATTTTCCTAAATGATGTGTCAAGCAATTAATGCCTTAGTGGTCAGTTTTAATGCAAGCGGGTCTTATACATGACTTTATAATTTATGTCCTATTTGAAAACGCTTTTAGCATGTTTGGCACTTTGTATTCAATTTCTTTCTTCACTTTATTATTCTGCACATGAAAATTTTTATCCATCTTTACACACTTTTAACTTTTCATATGGCATCTTGTTACTTAATTGTCTCTCAAGCTGGATCTTTTGCATGTTCCAGGGGCAGTACCTATGGTGGGCCAAGTTATGACTGCAGCCAGGGGTGCAACTGATGCTTTTTCTGGTGCTAGCAGGCATATAAATAACGCTGTGGGTCAAATATATTCTTTGCTTGTTTCTTCATATTTATTTCCTTATTTGGGTTGTTTAATATATCATGTTTCATTATCTAGTCCCTAATTTTCAGTTACGAAAGGTGGGAGCCAAGAATATTGAAGCAGGCATTGGCTGTGGAATTGGCTTTGGCCATGGCTTTGGAGCTGGTATGCATGGGATATTTTCTGTTGGATCGGTAGTCCTATGCTGATGTAGGGTCGCTGCCCTAATAAATTCTATGGCATGAATAACATGAACATTCAATTTTTTGAAAATGAGAAAAATATAAATTATTCTTGGGCGAAAGTGAGTTGAATGATTTAATGATTGCTATAGCTTTTTGTTGCTAATATATCATAGTGTGACAGGGCTTGCTGTGAAACCTGGAGTGGTGCATCAAATTCAATCTTGCATTGCAGTATGTACCATATTCAAGCAGTATAAATTCTTTTCTGCTTATTGTGTGAATTATTGTGAATATGAATCTTAATCTTACTTTGGTAGCAAGCTGTAGTGAAGTTGATGATGAAGTTTGGAGCAACTCCCAGTTTGCCCATTGCTCCAGGTGCTTCTCCTCTATCCATGCAAACTGCCGTGGCCACAAGAAATGATTATTCCATGCAAAAACCATTGGGAGGTTTGTTGCAGACCATGCCAAAAATATCAGAAAACACATCTCAAGGCCTGCCTGGGCATGGAAATGTGGGTGCCGGATCAATCCATGGAGAATATGTGTCAAAGTCTACATCTGACTCATCTTTTGGCACTCGAACCGAAGAGGTTATCAATAACTTCTTGCAGAGCCCACTGTTGAAGGATGAGGGAACTGGCTTAAATCAACTGGTAGGTTCACTTCCCTAAAAACAATTTATACTTCTGCTTAAGAATTTGAACTTACCCCTTTGAGAAACACAAATCTGCTGTAGTTTCAGTATGTACGAAAAGAATATACTACTGTTATGCAAAGTTCTGCCTCTGGAGGAAAATATCTTAATATTGACAAGCATAACGTTAGTATTCTTTTCCGCCTTATGAGTGCATTCTAATGACTTCTGTGCATGATTAGATTCTCCAAGTTCTTAGAATCAGAAATTATAGACCATGAACATGAAGTAATTCTCATGGGTCAACTGCATAAACAATTGCACATTAGTGACAAGGAAGTTAGAAGCTTCAGTGGACACTTTTGAGGCATTTCAAAAAGGCTAGTTTGAAAATTTGCACTTTTTATTCGTGACTTGACTCTACTGTGTAGCACTAATTTTAAGGCTTGTTTTAAATGTTGCTAGGCTGGACGCTTGCAGTCAGAAAACAATTTGCTTCAAATGGTATTCTTTCACACTTGCGTCACTCAATTTGCTCTAGCTTAATATCATTGGTAGGATCTTTCCTCATACTTCGAGGCAAAAACTCATTGAAGTTTGTTGAAGATAGTATTTATAAGTTGTTAATGCATGTGTGCCCAAAAACGGAGTCGTTGGTGCTTATTTCATAGTGAAGTTTCTATGTGAATTGATGCTCTTGTTTGGTCCGATCAGATGCTCCAAAGTTTTGGAAAGAAGTTATCTAGAATTTTTTTCTGTGACTAACTATGCACATTCTCCTCCCTAGTGATCTAATACATCTGCTGTTTCAGGTGTTAAAACACCAGCAAATAATTGAGGACCTTATGGTGGAGAATGAGAAACTGCGTCGGGTGCTTGTGGAAGACCTGAAGGTACCAACCAGTAAGCTCCAGAGCAGTCATACCAATAAAAGCGCATTTCCCTGTTCAGAATGCTTCGAGTGTCGAAGAAAGCTAAGAAAAAGCAGATGATAGAAGCATGATAAGATGATCATGCCATTCAAGTGGGATAATGTGAAGGTCTTTGTCTTCGTTCCTTGGCCCCTGAGTTTGTAACTTTTGTTATCTAGCGCGCCTGCGGGATCTTGTTGCAAGCCCAGTTGTTAACAGACCTTATTTATGAGCAATGATGCAAGGGAAGCGAGAGACTTTGGAGCACTTGGGAGCATAATTTCCAGCAGTGTCTACTGAAAGTCTCTGAGATAGGATCCATCTAGAAAGGAAGCTAAGAGGTTTTCTTGCTTTATTTTTTGATACACACACAGCTTTTAGGAATGTATAAGCTTAGCATATAGCTTTTACCTCTATTTTTCTTCCTTGTGTTAAACTGTTACAGTGGAATTTAATTTTCTAATTCAAGGAATTGTTACATATTCTGAAATTTTCAAATTGTAACTGTGATATGTTAGAACTTCATGTTACATTTTAATTATTGCATAAAAAAACGATTTGATTTCTTGTCAAAATTTCATGCGCTGCAAAAAAAAAAAAAAGCAAAATTCCCCCATAACTTCTTTTTAAAAAGAACAGACATTCAAGAAAAATGAAAATTTTCCGTTTAGTGGTCAAGAAATGCGGTAGAAGATGACTAATGTAAAAATTTAGAGCCACTTCACTTCGGTTTTCTCAAAAGGTATGTTTTATTTTGCGTATTTTTATTTATTTATTTATTTATTTATTTCTATTATAAAGGCTGATTTTTAATTAAATTGTAATGTACAACACGTCTATAAAGAAAAACAAAACATGGTGTCGCAACACTTCGTAGTCTCGTACTCTAAATTCACCCTTCACAACACATCTATAAAGTTGACCTTTTAGTTCACAATTGATCGGCACCTTGAATTCTAGCAATTATCTAAAATTACAATGTTTAATCTCATAATCTAAATTCACCCTTTTAATGGGCGAGTCGGTTTTGCATTAATTTTACTCAATCATATTATGCATTATTCTTATATAAAATAATAATTCACCAAAATTATTAATTTATTGAAATTTTACACTTTAAGAAGTTAAAGAGTAATTCTAAGAGATTCTTTTAAAAGTTAAATATTTTTTATTCACTTAAGTAACCTAAAAAGAGAAAAAAAATTAATAAAAATATCTTCTTCTCACAAATAAAAAAAATTTAAAATTATTTGTCAGACTTATTAAAATGTTAAATTGAAAATTTTGACAAATAATCACCTCACATAAAAATAATACACAAATGATGCATTAGAATTAATGTAAAATGAAAGTATATATATAAGAGAAACCTACCATTCCCCAAGACTAATTTCTTTATAGTGTTCTCATTACAATTTTATTTGTTTTAATGGTATTAATATTGTCCATCTAACCTCTCCATCTCTCTTAGCAATTTAGTAGCTTTAATTTTTATTAGTGTTCTCATTACAATTGTATTTGCTTTAATGATATTAATACTATCCATCCAACTTCCTTTAAGATCCTATTTTTTTTTTTTATAAATTTTAGTGATTGAAATTTTATTTTTTATACATTTTAGTGATTAAATTTAAATTCCTATCCTCTTAGTATATTAAAACACCATTAGCTTTTGTTTCCTTCTTAATGGGTCATTAATATTATTGTTCCCTAATAAATTGTTTTAAATAAATTTCATATATCTTAGCAATTTAGTAGCTTTTTTATTTCTATTAGAGTGTTCTCATTACAATTTTATTTGATTTAATGCTATTAATATTGTTCATCCAACTTCCCCATCTCTCTTAGCAATTTAGTAGCTTTAATTTCTATTAGAGTGTTCTCATTACAATTTTATTTGCTTTAATGGTATTAATATTGTCCATCTAACTTTCCTTAAAATTCTATTTTTTTTATACATTTTAGTTATTGAAACTCTATTACATTTTAGTGATTAAAATTTAGTAGTTTTTATTTCTACTAAAGAGTTCTCATTACAATTTTATTTGCTTTAATGGTATTAATACTGTCCATCTAACTTCCTCATCTCTCTTAGCAATTTAGTAGCTTTAATTTCTATTAGAGTGTTCTCATTACAAGTTTATTTGCATTAATGATATTAATATTGTCCATCCAACTTCCCCAAGAATATTCCTTTCATCATTAACTCATTAACTCATTAACTCCAAAATTCACTCATTCACTCCTATATATATGTATAGGTTCTGACACTTGTTTCCAATACATACTCAATATTATCAATCTTTCCTTTCATTTCTTTCTATCCTCTTTTGCTACCTATTTTCGTTTATTCGCTAATTTATATTTTTAGATTTTCACCAATGCCAAAGATAAGGTAATTACCTAAAAAGACTTATAGATTTTCTTATTTTCTAATTTCTTTAACTTTGAATTCCCACAATCGATGAATATGTTCTTTTATGAATCTTTTTTTATTTTTATAGTCTCCCGACAGAATATATTACATTGGAGAAATTGTCTCTTGAAAAGACTGACTACACTATTCAAGTAAGGGTATGTCGTTTATAGGATGTTTTTAATTTTTAAAAAAATGACCAAATTATTTATATCGATTTTGTTCTTGTGAATGAGAATGTATTTTTTTCTCCATTATATTAAAATTTTGTAATTTATTTTTTTCTTCCTACTATAAATATACAGTCATGATCTATTATTGACTATTTTGTTTTCAGTTTACATATGCAGGGTGTGGCAATTCATGGATCTATAAAAAATTTTTTGGCATACAAGTTTAAAGTAAAGTTTCGTGAATGAAGCATATATATTTTCAAGAATTTCATAGTTCTTCCAAAGAAAAAAGACATATTAGATCTTAGATACACACCCATTTATAATCCACCTTACTCATAATATACAAATCTACAATGTGAATTATGAACCTTATGATTTTCCCATGCATAAATTTGAGTTTATTGCTTTTGAACAACTTAGCGCATGTGTGGACTAAGAAGAAATTCAAAATAAAAAAGCTATGCAGCTTAAACGGATTAATAAATCCCAGCCAAATTGGCTTTAAATCTTCAAATTCTTAAGGCTGACACTATAAGGGATGATTTTATGCAAGTTTCTAAAACCAATTTTTTGTTTACAGTATTTGTTTTACTTTGACTAATAACTTACTGTCCATGATCTTATATTATATATTTGAATATATATAATGGTTAAAATGCTACAAGATTATGTAGATGAAGTTATGAGATATTTGTAATCTTAGTAAAATTTATTTCATTACAATTATAGGTTTAATAATGAGTAATTCTCACATCGAATAATACTATTAATAAAAAATAAAAGTTTAGATGGATAAATTTTGTATTATACAATGAGATTACATATACAAACAATGAAAACATAATTTACATTCTAACATATAAGCCCAATTTCATTTTAAGAAATGATTACTGTGTATCGAATGAGACACAACTAGTATGCTAAAAAGACGAATTAACCCACATTGAAATATCCGACCCGATATCCATGGGCCGCTTCGGGTTCGGCTTCTTGTCGGGCGGAACAAAATGGAAGTATGGAACGTTTGAAGGAGATAAGGCGCAGAGAGAGCGAGTTCAGAGCAACCTATCAATCTCTCATGGGTTCTCAAGTCCTTCCGCAGGTTCTTCTCTCCGCCAACAAGCTGCCTTTTTTCCCCTCTCTTAATTCTTAGTTAGATTACTGAATTATGCTCAAACTCTTCCGCAGGCTTTCCAGTCGATTCCTGGGAAACAAACACAATTTCATTCCTTGAGGAAGGCAGGGTTCTCTCCCTTTATCTGTCGCGTGCCTTCTGCCCTGGCCGCTAGTCGGGCCGTCATTTCTGGGGTTCATTTGGAAAATGGAGCTGGGTGGAGGATCGATCACTTGTCGAGAAGCGACTTTGTGGTGAGAGCAGAGCCGAGTTCTGATGCTGAACTTGAAGTTGAAGCAGAGAATGAGGGTAGTGGTGAAGTAGCTGAAACGACGGATGAATCCGAGGCTGGAGAGGAAGTTGAGGGCGAAGAAAAAGAGCCCAGGAAGCCTCTGGTTAAGCTTGGTGATATAATGGGGGTAATTAGCTCCTTTTTCCTTGCTGTTTTCTTAAATGTGTGATTTATATGCTCGTTTTTATCTCTTTTTTCTCATTTATTGCTTTTACTGCTGTCTTTGAATCATGCAATGCAAGTGTACGTATGGGGAAAATTTTGATGTTAAGAACTGTAGGTGGGTTTCAGAGTTAAGGTGTTGCATTTGAGAGTCTGTTTGCGAGCTTAGAGATTAGATTTTTTTTACTATGGAAAAAGCTTTTATTTGTTTATTTATTTATACGTGTGGGATACAGCTAGCATCCTCAGCTACTCTCTGCTATCAGCAATTGTAGGAATTAGTACATACGGCATCTTTGTGGTAAATTTACCAAGTCGATAGCTTATTTATGGTCAATCTGCACCAGAGGAGGGTTTGGTCCCCTTTTTTGTTAACAGGAGGCTGACTCATATCTCCAAAAGTTCAGCAGCAAGTCTAGTTCAGTCCTTCTGGGGAAAGCGAGTTTGGCACTTCTTATCTGGTCTCTGATTCATCCTTGTCCTGATGCTGGTCTGGGTCTGGGGTTTTCAGGGCAGAACCATTTGATGTTGAGCTTACGTCTTACTGGTTGACACTTGACACTGCTATCTGAATTGCTTTGGCCCAGGTTTTGGCCAATATTCATCACCTCTGGTTTTGAATCCTTGTGGTCACTGCCAATACTTTGCATTCCTGCAGGTAAAAATTTTCTGGTTTCTTTGATTCCAGATGCCTGCATACAACTTCCCTTGCAGCTGACTGGGGGTATATATATTTTGATGGTTAACAACTAACAACATCCATTTCCAAAAATTTTGGCCTTAACAGCAAATTGATTGCATCTGCCACATCTCTTTGGTGACCTCATTATCATTAAACAGGCGTATGGATTCAGGTTATATCTATTGTATCTTATGAGAGTCACCCGATCCTAATTGGAATATGTCACTAGTTGTGGTGATTTTTTTTTTCCTTTTTATGAATTACATCTATTTGGATGATTTTGGTTTGATTAATGGGATAGATCTTTTTGTGTAAGTATGTCTATATTTGTTTGGGGATTAAGGACATGGAGATATGGGTGAAGATAAGCTACTCTCTCTATGTCTCTCCAGTGCTTGCTTGAACAAGAGCGGCTCTTCCTAATGCGATTAGATTTATCGAACTTGTAGATTGCATGTCTTGTGAATGACTAATTCTTTTTCTTTGGTGTGTAATGTCCTGTTTTTGCTGGGTAGATACTGAACAAAAGGGCAATTGAAGCAAGAGATAAAGAAAGGCCTGTGCCAGATATCAGGACTGGTGATATTATAGAAATTAAATTGGTAATGACTTTCCTGCTTTTGGTAGTGGTTATCATGTTTTAAGTGCCTTCTCTGTACTTGCTTTTGGTTAATGAATCATGTTTATGACTCACAGGAAGTACCTGAGAGGCGTAGGCTTCCTGTCTACAAAGGTATTGTTATATCAAAACAGAATGCAGGTATCCACACTACCATCAGGGTTCGAAGAATCATAGCTGGTGTAGGAGTGGAGATTGTATTCCCTATGTGAGTATTTCCATCTCTTTTGGCCTATTTGTACCTGCAAGTTACTGTGAGGACCAGTACTTTCATTTGGACCGGAAATAAAGATTCTCCTGGCAGTTATCTGTTTTGATTGCTTAATCCATGTGTCTGGAATAGTGGCCCTTTCTCTAAATGAAGGGAAAAAGATATTAGAAGAACACTACAAGAAGATCATATAATTGATATTTCATTGTCGAGCTAGGTGAAGTTTATGCAGTGACTTGTTTACAAGAAGTTGGAGTTCTTGATGATACCCGAATTTCTGAATCTTTTCTTTTCCTTTTTTCCCTTAAGAAAATATCTTTCATGTTGAATTTCATGGTATATACATATTGCTAAAGCAACATAAGAAAGAACTGAAAATGGTTCAGGGTTTTTATGGTATTGGACCCAACAGCATTCTCTCTTGGTTTTCTAAGTCTACTGTTGAGCAGTTTCTTCCTAAAACAACTGTTCTCTCATTGAAACTTTCTTGGAGTATAAACCTGCTGAATTCTGAGATGTCCTTGGCTATGGTTATTCCCATCAAGAGGCTTGATGTTAGATCACTTCTATCAAAGGCATGCCCCCTAGTTTCCACTAAAAGCTTTTTGCGCGTGTTGCAATGACGATCATGCAGTTGCACCAAGACTGTTCTCTGTCTTTACTCCATTGATCGAACCTTTTCCCATGCTGACAATAGTATCTAACATATGCATTCTCTGTTTGTGTTACTGCAGTTACTCGCCGAATGTTAAGGAAATCAAAGTAGTCAAGCACAGGAAGGTAAGGAGAGCAAGGCTGTACTATTTGAGAGACAAACTCCCGAGGTTTTCCACTTTCAAATGAGGTGTTCTTATGTATCTGCTCTTCAGCTCTCATGTTCAAGCCTTTATTTTTACTTTTGAGAACACCCAGATGGGGCTGTAACTTAAACGTTCCCTGTTGCCTTTGACATGAATGTAAAATTTGTGGTTCTTTTTTAACCTTTGTATTTCATCCTGGGGTATATATTTCAGCAAAAATGTAAAAGGATATTGAGCATTTTGGACCCTGCAACTGCAACCGTAGATGTTAGTAAACGATTTTATTTTGGTTCACTCTGTTCATAAGACTCCTACAAAAGATAAAGCATAAAAGAATCTAGAGAAGGAAGAATCTGCAGAGCACCTTTTTTTCAATGTCCATTGTTTGCCCGGACAGTAACAGACCTGCCTTGGAGTTTTCCGAATTGTACTTTCTCGCCCCGTAAATATTAAAATTTTTCTTTTACTTTCGACATATCAATGTTTATCAAAAAAATTTGAAAAAATAAATATTAACTGAAAAATATTGAATTTGGGCGGAGGAGTAAAACTGACATATTATCAAGGTCGGTGACGGAAACAGGACAGAAAGTAAAGGCTGGGGACTATGAACCCCTGGCAAGCCAGTACGGCCGCCAGCCTGTTGCGTTGGAACAGCGCTTCACTGCCGGTTTGGGGGCCACGTGTGTCCGGTTCTCCTCCGTCTCTGCCTTTCTCTGCGTATCAGGTGGTATGCCAGATTGCGACGTCCCAAGATGGTCCAAATCCAATCTTTCCCTTGTCCTTTGTTTTGAATTTTGATGATGGGGGAAAAGTTTTTAAGTAATAATTCGATCGACTAATATTCAGACCATCGAACCTCGGTTTCGGCGGCGGACAATTCGGAGGAGGAAGGCCAGATATTGTAGCTGCTCGCGCCGCTTGTTTGTTACTCCATCCCCATTGAAGCTAAATGTTGGGTGGTGATGCTTGAAGTTAGCAAATCTGCTCCATCTCCATTTCCTGGTAAATTCTCTTTCTCCCTTTCTTGTGGTGGGTGGGACTTTTTTCGTTGGTGGTTGATAATTTTGGAGAAGAAAAAGGAGTGCTCCTTTTCTTTTGGGTGTTTGGTTTTCTGTGATGGTTATTTTTTCTTTGTTCCACAGATTTTTTGTTTTTTGTGCGTTGATGATTATTAGTTGAGAGAAGAAGAAGAAGAAGTAGAAGAAGAAGAAGATCCTCAGGAATCAAGGCGAGGTGGAGGTTTAGACATGACTCCCGGTGAGGATAATAATCAATTCATCACCGTTCAACCAAATGACCTTAAATTTGTTTGTACGTCTCTCTCTCTCTCTCTCTCTCTAAGCATTTTTATGATTTTGTATTTTGTTTCTTCTGTTTTTTTGGCGATGCCTCTGGTTAAGATGAGTGGAGATAAAAAATGATCAGCGTGTGAACAATGGAGGATCAAATGCTGGTTACCATAGTTTAATAATGTCCATCTGGGCAATCTACTGCAACTGGAGGCCTTGTTTATTGGCTATGAGATGAAGCTGATTCGTTTTACTAGCCATAGTTTTAGTGTTGCATGTTATTACTCGGCAGAAAAGTAAAAAATTTCGGTAGATGTCCAACCAAATTGGAAACAGCTGGGTTAGTAAGAAGCATTGGTTTTAGATTCCAACAGGAAATGCAGTCACCAAAATATCCAGAATGGTAAAGAATTTGGTAGCAATTGACATACTAGAGGTGAGTTAACGGGTCAGATTGACTATGAAGTTGAGGGAATGGCAAATTTTGGCTTGCCTGAAATAATTGGTGAAGGTAGAGAAGATTGCTCTTATTTGTTTCTTTATGCTTCAATTGTCATAGTGGCTTGGTTAACTTTAAATGGAATTTTCTCTCAAAAGATACATTAGCTATTTGATCTTTTATTTCACACATACCAGCCTAGGTATTCACATCAATTAGTTTCAGATTGATCCATAATCGTCTAAATCAAGTAGTTCTATGGATAAAAGGCGACCTGAGTTCATTTTTATTATAAAAAGGGGGGACCTTAGTTCATGCATAAAGGTTGATCTAAAATCTGGAAATTTCTTGATTATTTGTTTTGTTTCATATGTGGTAACTTCCTTCCTAGTTGGTATATCTGATTACTATACTACATGACTATTATAGAACTGAGGTTATTTTAAGTAATGAGAACTATTTGTATGTAGAAAGGAGCACGATATCGTGTACTAAAGGGTAACTAGGAGTATGATTGAGGGGCAGTGATTCTGTCCTTGGCCTTTGTATTTATTCAAGTTAAATTTAGTTTACAAACTTATTTTTGTTTAGTAATTATATGATCGTCTTGTCAGTTGAGCTGGAAAAGCAAAGCTTTTGTGATCTCAAAGTTCTGAACAGCACGGAACATCACGTGGCTTTTAAGGTATGTTTTTGGTCGCCAAATGTATGATCTTTTATTATGAACGTTTGCCTTTTCTGACGTTATCTTACTTCATAGGTGAAAACTACATCACCAAAGAAGTACTTTGTAAGGCCAAACACCAGTGTCATTCAGCCTTGGGACTCTTGCATTATCAGAGGTATTAGTCAGATCATATTTCACAACAACCGAAAAAATATTGTTCCCAAACCTGTGCAACTTCTTTGTTGTGAAGCATTTACATATACAAGCATAATTGCCTATGTTAACTTGTTTAATCTTATGCTCCTTGCAAATGAACTGCATATTCATACTTTGATGACAACTTGCTGATTGTGATGTTTTTTCCCCTATGATACTGGTTTTTCTATTGGTCGTGTATTTGTGTTCATTGTTAAGCATGTTGATTCCATTATATCAATCTTCTAAGTAATGGAACATGATTTACTGGAACTGTAACTGATTGCTCTCTTGAGATAACTTTCCATGCAAATGGAGAAAACTTATGGTAATGGTGGTCTCAGAATTTCATTTAGTTATTCCTTCACAGAGGATTGAGTCAAGGACATCTAGCTTAAAACATTGGCATTTCACTTTGCATGGATTTACTGTGTCAATATGACTTCTAACAGTCAATTTGACTATGTAACCTTCATGCCATCAACTCAATGTAGTTAGGATTAAGGTGTAGTATGATGACGACCGCGGTGATGATAATGACGATGATGAAAATGGGTCTTGATTCTTTTTGTTTAATTGATTATACAGTTACGCTTCAGGCCCAGCATGAATACCCTCCTGATATGCAATGCAAAGACAAATTTCTCCTACAGAGTACCATGGTGCCAGCACATGTAGATGTTGATGAACTACCACCAGATACCGTAAGGATACTGTTGCTGTTTTCATTGCATTATTTAAATAGCTTAAAGACAAGCTCATTAGGAGTATGCTATCTGTTTCTGACTCCAGTTTAATAAGGAAAGTGGGAAGGTGATCCAAGAGTTCAAGCTTAAAGTTGGTTATGTATCTCCATCTGCAGCTCAAGGGGAGTCCCGAGACGGACAGATCAACTCCAGTGTCGATGCTGACCCTGTAAGTGTACTTCTTGATCTGATAAAATTTGCAACTTAATTTATGGTTGCTTCTCATTATGGCATCACATGCATATCATTTTACATAGTGCTTTCATGTGGTGGGCTATTTTGATATATGTCCTTTTGAAATTAGTATTACATAGTAATACTAATTTCATTACTTCTAGCACTTTGAACTAGGCTTCCTAG
Source organism: Aquilaria sinensis (assembly GCA_005392925.1). Lineage (NCBI taxonomy): Eukaryota > Viridiplantae > Streptophyta > Magnoliopsida > Malvales > Thymelaeaceae > Aquilaria > Aquilaria sinensis. The sequence continues at coordinate 56,240 of SMDT01002773.1, read as the reverse complement.
CATCTTCTCTACACCTGCGCTTCAATCTCGATAGAAAGTTTTTCAAGGAGCTTTAAGTGTTCTTTGCTTCCTTGCATAAACTTTGGTCCCTTTGACCTTGCACAATTGTACAATGACATAATCATTAAGAACTGAAGTTAATATGTTTTAGTGGTTCATCTTAAAAAAATCAGTTTTTCTGACTGCACTCATTCTTATACATGGTCAATATATTTTAGCATGCATATATGAATAATGGGCACATGGTTCATGAGTGATAAGATGCCATGACTTTGTTCATGCTGTTGGCCTTGTTTGCCACTGTGTTGCTTATGTTCAGAGCCCATGTAATTGCAAATTGTTGGCAATGTGAAACATGCATGCAGCCGCTGCCTCTGATTTTTATAAAAGTGCACAAATTAGTGATACAAGGTTCTCTAAGTTCTTGATGATTGATACCTGTAATGTAATAGCAAGGAATTTTTTATCATTGCTAAATGCCGTGGGAATATCAAGGCATTTTGTCGTTATTTTCTTCTGTTTTGAAAGCGTGTATTATAAACAGGAATAATTTCATTCCCTTTTTGCTCAATATTTCCTTGTTTGGATGTTCAATCAGTTGGTGAAAAGCTTGAGGAATGAAAGAGATGAAGCAGTTCGACAAACAGCAACTCTGCGACAAGAACTGGTATTTTTTCCATACCGTTACCTACTTGGATTGTTAACCCAACGCTTACTCAATGTTGAAGCACTGAACTTTTTCTTTGGCGTTTACTCAGAACTGTGTTAAGTCAACAAGTTGAATCTATTGAGTGACAGATTATTACTTTCTGTATCAACTGATTGATCTCTTCTCGTGGTACAGGAAGCACTAAAAAAGCGAAGAAATCGCAGAAACCCCGGCTTCTCTGTGGCATTTGCAGCCTTTGTTGGACTCATCGGGATTTTGGTCGGGTTCCTCTTGAATCTTTCATTGTCTTCACCTCCGCCTTTGCCAGCAGCCGAATGAAGCTCCATTGTCGATGGTGGGGAGCAAATATTCTTCACACTTGTCTTTGTAGCAGTTTCTGGTATCCCGTGGGATGAAAAGCTTCCAATATTGATTCGCATTCTTGTGTGTTATCTGTACATTTGATGTCTTTAACGTTGATGAGTAGTCCTGTAGTATTAACTAAGGATCTCCTTAACATGAGAAATTCTCATGTTTTATAACAGTTTATTCTCAGGCCAATAAACACCTGACGATACATTCGCAATATTGTACAACGAAATTTTTTATTTTTTCTGTTGGCGGCGAATATTTTGATCCTTTGATCCATTCAACTAATGAGTTACCGTGAATTATAGGATCAAACAATGGTTAACTGTAAATTGGAAGCTGTTTAATAGTATATGGGCAAGTAGAAATTACATTACAATGTCAATTCAGCGTTGCCGTTATCTGATTTTAGAATTATATTTTCTGATCTTAGCTTACTATTGTCTAAATCTGTCAATTTTTATGTAAGTATGCTCAAGTGAACACTATACCATCTCACCAATATTAAAGATTGTGGACTAATAAATATGTTAAAAAGGCTTAAGATTTAACAATTAACAAATTGGGAAGGAAAAAATGCCAAAAAAAAAATACTAAAAGTTTAGCCTCAAGCTCAATTTTGCAGCAAAACTTTAATATTCACCAATTATGCTATCAATGTTATTAAGTAGTTCAATTATGTCAATATCGTAACTAAGTTGATTCAATTATACCACCAATATCACTAAGCTGCTCTAATTCAACCATTGTCATTAAGTTGTATAATTCTCTTCTTCCATTATATGTACTTTATATGCTATTTGACTGAATTATCATATTTTTCATCACCACATAAAAAAAATCTAATTCACTATTAGCCATCGAACACGCTGAGTTTTGGAGAATAGAAGGAAAGAATAGTGACTACTGGCTACCCAAAGCTTGCCGCTCATCAATGGCCCCATCTTAATATCTTAAATTTGATCTGAACAATTATTTAATGATAATTCAATCTTAAAAGAATTGAATTATGCAACTTATTAATTAATGTTGTATAATAAGACCTACTTAGAAATATTGGTGGTATAATTGGCTAAATTAAAGTTGAGGGGCTGAGATGATGGAGTTAGAGAGCAAAAGTTACTGGTTCTTTGGTATTTTTGTTGAGAATGAATGAATAAGAAATCCAAATTAACAATTAGTGTCTCTCAACACTTAAGCCATTTTGCCGAGCCACTGAGAATAACCCACTAATATTAGTAAGTCTAGAAATGCCAATGAAGTGTGTTCAATCAACTATATTACTCATTTAATTAACATTGCAGATCCTCTTCATTTGAAAATAGTGTCTAAAATTAGTTTTAGAAGGTAGAATAAATTATCAATGATTGAAATAACTTTTCCAAACATCTAACGTTAAAATCCATTATTGAATAGTTTTTCTAACCTCTAAAACTAATGGTGATACTATTCCCAAATAGAGCCAACTAAAAGCATTTTAATTTGTCATAACTGCAATTTTTTTTTTCCGATGAGAACAATCCAATAAAGAGGTGAACTTTAACACTTAAAGCAAAGACAACCTAGTACACTTTAAAATAAGGCAAAAAGGCAAATATCGCACTCATATGTATGGTATAATACAGATCACCTACTATTATTTTTTTTTTACAGTTAAACTGTCATTTAAGTTTATTTTGAAGGACTATTAGCCACTAATGATTACAATTTGGAAAAATTAGCCACCGGTGAAACTAGCAATCAGAATATTCCGTCATCTCATGAAAATGATAAACTATATAATTCATCCCTGAACTATATATCCTTATGCACACCAATCCCTAAACTAAAAAATATAGCATAAAAACTCTCTCTCTCTCTCTCTCTCTCTCTCTCTTATCCTCCATCTATGTTTTATGACCCTCTCTCTTTCTCATGCGTTTCACCAAAAGTTCTTGATGGTTCACGCAACAATTTGAGCGGAGAAATCCTTGTTTCTCTATTAGATGATCTCCCAGAGCCAGAGCTTGGTTTTCGCTTCTTAAACACCTTACCACCCCAGCTGATCCCATTCTAATTCTTTAGCAGGAGCAGGCCTCCAAAGGGCTCGTTGCCTAATCTACCTCCTTTTGGTTGGCCGTTTTTCTTCTATATATTCTCAACATTTTTGTCTGGACACCAAATGTCATTCATCTTGTGCTGTAGGTGTTGCAAGTTTGCTCATTTTGGATCTTCACTGTGTCCTATATATGCCTATGCCTGATGATTTTGGTCTACTCTGCGTACATAATTTCGAAATCCCAAATGTTGCTCTGATATTTTTATTTGAGCTTTTTAGTTGTTATTTATCCCGAAAAAGATTTTCCTTTTTTACTGTATGTCCAGCTCTTCACTAATCTTTCATAAAAATAAAAAAAAATAAAAAAAAAACTTGACCATATGTGCTTCAAGGAGGAAAGCAAATAAACCGAAGGGCACCCGAATCTTGTTCCCTTTGTGGGATATTGCTTGGCTGGTGATCAAAGGATTGCTATTTATGATCAATAGAACAAAACATGATTTCGATTCTGTGAAAGGAACAAAACATATTGAAGACAGAGATTGACTGGGCACTTTGCTTCTGTTTCTGTAATCGATGAGTTTACGCCGGAAAGAGGTGCAATGAACGTCAAAAGTCATGCCTGAACAGGGGAGATAAGCAGCAGATGATTGGAAAAAGTGAGAGAGAGAGAGAGAGAGAGAGAGAGAGAGAACGAGGGAGAGGAGAGATGGAAAAGAGGAAGAAGATGGTGAAAGAGGAAAAAAGCAAAGTTTTGAGGGAATTTATAATGTGTACAAAAGATTATGAGATAAATTAAGGTAAAATGTGCCATCTTATCGTCCATATAACATTGTCACTCAATTACATTTATCATATCATTATCCACCATAAAAACCGTAAAGGAGTGAGCTATTCTACCAAAAAATAACATTTATAATAAATTTAATAACAAAAAAAATAATGATTGTTGATCTATTTATTTCATAAATATGAATGATTAATTTGCCCATTTTACCTTAAAATAATCATTGAGTGAAGCCTTCAAATACGAATCTTTTTGTGTGTTGGAAATATTTACTTATTTTTTTTGTTAGTATCTTATATGGGCATATGTGAGTTGGGAATATTTTATTGCTTCTGGAACTCACCCAAAAAAATGAATGACGTGGCAGAATAATATTGGTTGGATGATGTTGGTTTGTCTTCGTTAGCAAGGAGCAGAGGATCTTTCTTTCCTTGGCAGGAAAGTCATTCTTATTTCTATTTACTAGTCTATGTAGCCGGCGAACTTTCCAGATAGCTAAAGTCCATTATTGTTTTTTTCTATTTCCTACATTAAAAAACGCACCGGGTCAGGACGAAATCAGGGGCATATTGGTAAACAAGAGCTACCAGAACTTTCGGCGATACAAACATTTCTTCACGTTAGCACGGGTATATAAGTACTGCGTCGACGTCTCTTGGAGCTCATAATCGACCGGCGACGAAAAGATCGAAGCAGTTACGGACGGAAATCGAAAGATCTCCACCTTACTGACGATGGACGCGTTTTCTTCCTACTTCGATTCCCAATCCAGAAGCTGGAACTACGACGCACTCAAGAATTTCCGGCAAATCTCCCCTCTCGTTCAGGCTCACCTCAAGCAGGTTCCATTTCCCGCCTTTTCGTTTTCTTCGGTTCTTGGAGCTTCCGCTCCCTTTGGAATTGAAGAATTTAGGCTACTTTCGCTTGATAGCTTTTAATCTGGTTTTGCCATCGGTTGTCTGTTCCTTGTTGCTGAGCGATTTATTAGATCGAAGTGTCTTGTTAGCTTCTTGTTTTGATCCTTGGTGAATCTTGTGTGGAAATTTTTCTGCCACAGTGATTGGATATTTTGTTTGAAATTTTGTTCGGGAAGATTGAAGAATTTCAGGTTCCTGCTGTGGTTTGATTGGGATTTGGGATGGGAATTAAGTGCTGCTATGGACTTAATTTTTTTGGTTGCTGTGAATACTATTTAGCTGGAAACTCAAATTTAATGAAGTCATGAACCAAGGAAGTTGAATACTTTTGATTAAATTATTGGATTCTCTCGGAAACGTTTCAGGTTTATCTCACCTTATGCTGTGCTTTGATTGCTTCGGCTGTTGGCGCTTATTTGCACATACTGTGGAACATTGGAGGTTTGCTCACAACACTCGCCTGCTTTGGTAGCATTGTTTGGCTCCTTTCCACTCCTCCATATGAGCAGGTAGCCATCTAGCTTAATTTTAGTTGATTTGCCTTGATCTTCCTTTCCTGTTTAATCTTCTTGAAAGGCTGATTTTACTTATCAACTTGTGCAGCAAAAGAGGGCAACCCTACTCATGACCTCTGCCCTCTTCGAAGGGGCTTCTGTTGGCCCCTTAGTCAGCTTGGCCGTCGATATCGATCCAGGGTAAAACTTTTACCCAGTTTATTGTTTGTCAAATCTTCTTGTCAACTCGAATTCTGAATTCTAATTGGTTTAATTGGTTTGTGTCATAACGTGAAATATATAACTGAAATTTTGTGTGGGCTCTAATCGTCTTCTTCACTTTTTACAGTGTCCTGATATCCGCATTTGTGGGGACAGCTGTGGCCTTCGGATGTTTCTCTGTTGCAGCTATGTTGGCAAGGCGTAGAGAGTATCTATATCTTGGTGGCTTGCTCTCATCCGGAGTATCCATGCTTTTCTGGTTGCATGTTGCTTCCTCCATCTTTGGGGGTTCCACTGCCCTTTTCACAGCTGAGGTAATGCAGCTGTTTAAGCTTAAATACCGGCACCTTCCTCTGATCTTTTCTCTGTTCAAGATGGCAAGATTAACATCCTATGTTGTGTTTTTGTTGATTTCTCCAGTTATACATGGGGCTTCTGGTGTTTGTGGGATATATGGTGGTCGACACACAAGAAATAATCGAAAGAGCTCACTTCGGTGACCTGGATTATGTGAAGCACGCTTTGACCCTTTTCACTGACTTCGTTGCAGTGTTTGTGCGAGTTCTTATTATCATGGTGAGTTTAATCAAAGAATGATTGGGGCTGATTTCACTCCTGCGTCTTGCTCGTTTACGTTTCTTTCTTTGAGGATGCGGAAAATTCTATTGTATTTATACATGGCTTTGGTTTTGTACTTTGTTATGCAGCTGAAGAATGCTGCTGAGAAGGGTGACGAGAAGAAGAAGAAACGGAGGCACTGATTTCCTGGATCCCTGTGAATATCTCCCCAGTTTGACAGTCTTAAAAGTCAGGATACGTGTAGTTGTTGTTGTTTGTAACTTTACCCCGCTGAACTAATGTCCGGTTTCCCTTATGAGTGTTAATATCTGGCATGTGTAAGGCCTTTTGCGGAGGAGTAAAAATATAGATTTGGTTTTTGGCGATTAATTGGTGGACTACAGCAACACTTCTGGCATCCTTTCCACGATCGGCTGCAATCATAAAATAATTGATGACCCAACTTGCAAGTTGTATATATTGCACTAATAACGTATATAAGCATGCAAATTGCTGAAAGTATGTTGGAGAAAAAGTATTACGACCTCAGTTTGGTGTTGGTTGCAAAGATTGAGATGGGCCTGTTGGATGGGTGAATTACAAATAATAAGAAGGAACGTGAGGGTTAATCTTCCTCCCCTTCGTTTTCCTTTTATGCAAATAAAATAATTTATATAGTTTATTTTTCCTCTCCTCTCTCTTTCCCTGTATCCAGAGGCCCTAAGACTTTCTTCCAACCTCAACTTGTGGTGTTCCTGAATTTTCTAATTGGCGGGTAATATGTACCGTTTGTTCTAAACTTATAACGTTTTGTTAGTTCTGAACTTATAATGTTTTGTTTTGTAAACTGATCCTGAACCTTCCTTTGTTATGTATTGTTTTTAGACCTTTGAAAATTATTGCATATTGGTTCTAGATTTTAAACATCCATTACTTCTTTGTTTCTAGACTTGTAAAATTTGACAAATCTGATGTCATTGGAAACATCAAAATTTTAAATTTTATTTTGAATTGTCTGTAATTTTTTTAAAAGTAAATTGACTCTGCGCATGCCGTAGTTTCTTCTTTTTACAATTAATTTTAGTTATTGTTCTTTACCCTATATACATGAGGTTTATTTGGTAACTCCATTTTTTCAGAAGGCCAGGATCAATATGTAGTATTTTATAATCTTATATTATAAAAAGTATGAAGGTGTACAGATGTTAAGTGAATGTTTTACCTTTCCATTATAAGTTATTATGTTTTTTTAATGAAACTCAATTTTATGATTATCTATTTAATTGGAGTTATGCTATCGCTAGAACACTAAAAGAGACCTTTAAGTTGTCACTAAATTTTATTTTTTTGTTACAAATTTACCCACTTTTTACTCTATATTACAAAATCAAATATATTATATATAAATCAATAAATGCAATGCCGCAAACACTAGAAAAAGTTGCATATAGACACAACCACATAAGGACATTTGTTTCTAAATGAATTTGCATTACTGTAAAAAATCTTCTTCGTCACAATAGCTTTCGGGTCTAGGATATTGCAAAAGTATTGTTTGATAGCTAAAAAAGAGATAAGGCTAAATCTTAACATTAATTTTTTGTCAATTAATATATGATAAAATTCACGCTAAAGTTTGTACTACGTACTATAAAAATTACCTTAACATTAATTTTTTGTCAAATAATTTTTTTCCACAATTTGGATGAGTATATAATAATCTGGCATTGGTAAAACTCATGCTAAAGTTTTACATGAAAATCTATAAATATTGTATATTAAAAAATAATGTTAGGTAAAAAAACTATGTACTACAAATTTATGTAAGTGAACACTTTACTCTTTTAATTTTAAACTTTAACCACTAAAATTAGTTAATTTTAACAAGCATGACGTAATTTTGTTCTATTATAAAAAATGTCTTTATCATATAAAGTTTGTCAATTAAGTTTTTTTTTCCAACTTGGATGAATATATACTACAAAAGCTCACATATCTATTTCACCTATAATTCAAGTATAGCTCAAGCACCTATTATGAAAAAATAAAAAATAAAAAAATCACTGCAGCGAAGGTCCAAAAAAAGTCCTTTGCTCCTAGAATTAGTTACTTGTATTATAATAAAGGGACATTTAGCAACTTTTTTTTTAACATTTTGCAATGTTTTAAAATATTAGAAATATTATAAGAATTACTTTTCCTGTATGGCCAGCCTCTTTAGTATTGTAAGTTAAATTTGGCTAACTTACATGATATGTCATTAAACTATACCCAATTTTGCATATCTACTCATGAACTATTGAATGTTGTAAATGTAGGATTAAAGTAATATTTTTGTAGCAAAATTGTCCCTCCGTTTGTCAGTGCTAATGGAATTTCAACAACAAAATTACAATAAGCCTCTGAACTCTAGCAATATAGACACAATACCCATTGAATATAAACTCATGATAGATAACCTCTCAGATAGTAAAAAGAATTGAAAAATGGAATAAAAAATAAAAAATACCACAAATTTTACGTGCCCATTCCCAATTAAAGCATCTAATACAATAAAGATCATCATATTTTACTTATAATTATCTTTGATGATGTTTTATTTTGGGCACCAACCTTAAAATGTCAGCACTGACAAACGAAATGGTAGTTTTGCTACAAAACATTACTTTAAACCTAATTTTGCAATAATTAATAGTTCAATGGCAAATATGTGAAATAGGGATACTTTAAGGGTAAATCATATAATTTAGCAGAAAAATTTTTATTCTTAGCAATTAACTCTTTTTTATACCAAATAACATAAAGATTTTGAGTAATTTTGTTGGATATTATATTTTATGTTAGAGGCTCATAGTCTAAAAGTAGTTTTAAATCAGTTATTAAAAGATGAAGCTAATAATTTTATGTTGTGATTGCAAGTTTTAAATGTTTTTTTTAATGAGACCAAATTCGGTATTGTATATCTATTCTAGGTATAATTAGCACTATCATGACTCTAAAAGGGTAAGAGAAAAAAAATGGAAGTCCCACATGTACTTTCTAAAAAAATAAAAGAAAATAAATTCGAACGTTGACTCTATTTTTTTAGCTTTAGTACATTTACTTAAGGTTATATATTAAGCATAACTTTTAATGGAGAAAAAAAATCTTAAATTGCCACAATAAGTTAAACTTTTGTAACAAATATGTCCTTAATTAATTTATACAGATTTTTGCAAATGTCCTTAAACACAAATTGTCAATTTTTCATACTTTTAAACTTTAATAAAGTACTCTAATTGGAACTTAAAAGTTTTAAAAACCCTATAATTATGTCCATTTGAAATCAACAATTTAAATCTAATAGAACTTATAAAAAACACAAGTATATAAAAATGTTAGATGACCTTTATATCCTTAACTTATATTTTATTTTCATCTTTCAATGAGAATCAAATTTGTCATTCCCTATCACTAAAATTATGAAAATTAAAAAATTGGTGATTATTTTCCATATTTTCTATAAATTTTTTTCCTTTGGTTGACTTATTATATTATAAAAATAATGAGTAAGACTAAAATTTTAAACCTTAGTGATGTGAGCATAATTTCTAAATCAATAAGTGGGCATTAATTGACCAAAAAGATAAAAAAAAAATTACGCAAGACTTGACCACTATCTTTTGAATAATCACATTAACCAACTATAAAATAGGGAGTAGGTATAGATTTTGAAACCTTGGAGATGAGTGCATTTTTTTTTATTAAAATTCAAAAGTATAGTATTTAAGTTTTTTTAGTAATTTATGGTTACTTATGGTTACATGTCTTTGGAAAAACTTAATATTTACTTACCAAGTCTATACATTGATGTCATGACCCATATTTATGTCATACTTATTAAAAAAAATATTTTTCAATTAATTTTCTTATTGAATGTTCCACTTGTAGACTTAACTTGTATCTTTTTTCTTATATTTTGAATAAAACCTCAAAACATTTATTAAAAATTCATGCCTTATTCATTTTAACTTAAGTCAACTTAATTCAAAATGGCTTATTTTTATTTTTTACAACCTTTTTACCTGAAACCAAAAAAAAGTTTAATGACCTTTTTACCCTTTATATTATGATTTATTTTATTCTTTTAATGAAACCAAATTTTATCATTTTCTATTTAATTGAAGTTATCTTAGCACTAGAATACTAAAAAGAATCTTTAAGTTATCACTGAGTTTTATTTTTTTACTACAAACTTGCCGGTACTTGATTCTAAGTTACAGAATCAAGTATTAGATGCATTTTTCTTTTGCATTAATCTTACCTTTTATGGCTAAAACTCCTAGATTGCCACTAAAGGTTTTTTCCTTTTTTTTTTTTTCCTCAAACATGTTGTCCTTGGTTCCATATTACTATCAAATAATATTTCAAATACAATAAATGTCTTATAAAATTTAAAATTTAAACTTAACAAGTATGGCCTAAGTTTGTTTTACGATAGAAAATGTCTTTAAATATAAAATTTTTCAATTAATTTTTTCTTCAACTAGGATGAATATATACTATGATAATAAAGAGGAATTTTAGTAACAACTCTTTTTTTACATTTTTATAAAACTTAAAATTTAAACTTAACAAGTATGGCCTAAGTTTGTTTTACGATAAAAAATGTCTTTAAATATAAAATTTTTCAATTAATTTTTTCTTCAACTAGGATGAATATATACTATGATAATAAAGAGGAATTTTAGTAACAACTCTTTTTTTACATTTTTCCACTATTTTAAAATATTGGAAAAATTTTAAGAATTATTTTTTTCCCACATGGTCATTGTTTTGAATGTTGGAACATAAGTTTTTATTCTTAGCAACTAACTCTTTCTCTATACTAAATAATATTAATTTATTTTTATTTTTATTACTTTTTTAGGGCCAATCAAATCTTATGAGTTGTATCAAAATAACATTATGCATGTATTGTTTTTAGGGTTTAATTTTTGGAAAAAAATCATTACTTAACCATAAATTTAGTTAAATTTGACAAATATGCCTTAAATGTTTTATAAATGCTTTTGAACATTAATTTTGGGTCAATTTATTTTTTCTTTCCTTCGCTTGCCATTTAAACTACTATCTCCATCTCAAGTTCTTTCCACCATTTTAGTTTTTTAACTTAAGTTTTACTTAAATTTTTTATATTAATATTCATGAATTTTTTAAAAAAAATTCTTTAAAAAGTAAAATTTTTATAGTTCCTAAATTTAATTTTTTAAATTTTTTATAGAAAATATTAAAGTAAAAAAATTTAAGTAAGAAACATGAAATGTTACAAAGAACTTGTGACGGAGAAAGTATAATAATAACAATACTTAAAACTTACAACCTTTCATCAATAATTATTTATATATTAAACAAATAATAACAATATATTAAATTTTTAATTTTATTTACAAAGAGAAAAATAAAATTTTTAATAAGAGGCTTTTTACACTACAAGGCCATATAGGAATTTAAACTCTCAGCTTAATCTATACCAATTGGGGCACCATATTGTCAAGTGGAATTAGAGCTATGCGGTTGAATTGGCCTACCTATTAGAAAGTTATAGAAATTGATGAATGCTCTAAAGTGAAGATTTGGGGTTTGAATCATACATTTGGGGGAAAAAAATAGACAAATATTTGAAGTTGATTATCTAAAAATAATTTATTTTTATTTTTATGGGATTTTTTTTATCTAAAATTAATATCATTTGAAAGCTAATTATATATATCTATAATAATTTAAATAAATTTTTATAGTAACTTTTAAGAATTTTTTAATTATTCAACCTAAAAAATAATTAAAAATAATATCAATTTCATACAAAAAAAGCAACAAAAGCATATTTGTATTAATTTTATTTAATGCTAAATAAATTAGATCTTTATCTCAATGGTTAAGTTCAAGCTTTTTTGGGTTGATGTTCTATACTTTGGTTCTCTTCTTACAAATTAGTTTTATATACCAAGAATCATTTGACATACACTGAAACTATAGTTACAACTTTTCTTCCTTAATTATAAATATTTTTCACCCTAACACAGCTATCTACCAAGAAAAGAATAAATAAATTTTTATGACATATATTAAGAGAGTACAAGGTTTTTATTGTGTCAAACTACTAATTTTTCCACAAAGATAGTAAAGAATTAAGGTTTTTATTTTACATGCACATTAGTTGTTTAGTAGTTATAATGATTTTAATTTTATTATAAAGATTATACTTTCATGCAATGTAGTGTTCTATTATCAATATTAGAAAAATCATGAAAGTGTACAAAATTTTTATCAACTTTTATATTATTAACCTATGGGTGTTTTATTTTTTTTGAATGAGACCCAAATTAATTTGGTTTTGTATATTTATTAGAGGTATAATTAACACTAAGAATTTAAAATGGAAAGAGAGAAAAAAATAAAAGTCTCATATGTGCAGTTTTTGAAAAACAAAAAAAGAGGAATCCGTATGTCTTTTCTTAGCTTTAATACAATAACTTAAAGTTATACATGAAGTATAAATTTTGATGGAAAAAAAATCTTAAATAGCCATAATAAGTTAAACATTTGTGACAAATATGTCCTTAATTTAATTAATATATTTTTGGAACATCACCTAAAAAATAAAATTTTATTAATTTTTTGTACTCTTAAACTTGAATGAAGCATTTTAATTGGAACTTAAAAGTTTCAAAAACCTCTTAATTATATCTATTTGAATCAACAATTTAAATCTAATAAAACTGATAAAAAGTATGAATATGTCAAATGTTGGACCTTTTTTTTATCCCTAAGCTTTATTTTATTTCCCTCTTTTAATGATAGGTTTTTTTAATTTCATTATAAACATTATACTTCCATGCAATGTAGTGTTCTATTATTAGTATTAGAAAATGTACAAAAGTGAAAAAAAAATTATTGATTTTTATACCCTTAACTTATGTGGTGTTTTATTTTTTAATGAGACCTAAATTAATTTGGTACTGTATATTTATTAGAGGTATAATTAGCACTAGGAATCTAAGATAGAAATAAAAAAAAAATAGAATTCCCATGTGTACTTTCTAAAAAACAAAAAAAAAAAAAGGAACTGCATGTCCTTTTTTAGCTTTAGTACATTTGCTTAAAGTTATACATTAAGTATAACTTTTAATGGCAAAAAAAATCTTAAATAGCCATAATAAGTTAAAATTTTGTAACAAATATTTTCTTAATTAAATTGTATATTTTTGGGACATGTCCTTAAACATAAATTATCAATTTTTTGTACTCTCAAACTTGAATGAAGTGTTTTAGTTAGAATTTAAAAGTTTAAAAAAGCTCATAATTATATCTATTTGAATCAATGATAAAAAGAAATAATACGTAAAAAATGTTGGATGACCTTTTTATCTTTAAGTCTTATTTTATTTCTCATTTTAATGATACTCAAAGTTATCATTTTCTATTTATTAGATTTAAAAAAACTAAAAATATGGAAAGGAAGAAAAAACGAAAATAGAACAAAGTGATGACAAACCCTTAGGCTTTATATTAGGAGGATAAGATTAGTAATTGAAAAGGAAAAATAGAAAAATGAATTGTTGATTTTTTTTCTATGTTTTCTATAAGTTTTTTATGGCAAACAACTGAAAAATGCCACTAAATTTAAAATTTTGTAACAGACATATGTTTGATTTATATGACCTTAAATATGCCTAAAAACATAGTGTTTATCAATTTATTTACTTTTTAAACTTGAAATGTATTCATCAGAACTTAAAAGTGGCACTTAATATCCATATATATATATATATATATATATATATATAAAACAAAAAGTGCAAAGATATATTAAATGACTAAACCTCAAATTATAAGTTAATAGTTTTCCTTTTATGTACTAAGATTCTATTCTCCTTTAATGAATTTATTTTCCTACGATTGACTAATTATATTATAAGAACAATAGGTATGACTACATTTTTCAAACTTCACTAGTGTGAATATAATTTCTAAATCAATTGGTAAGTATTAATTATCCAAAAAAATAAAAAGCTATACAAGATTTTACCTCAATCTTTGGAAGAATTACATTGAATCGGCTATAAAATATAGGGTAAATGTCGATTTTGAAACCTTATAGATGAGTGTATTTTGATAAAAAAAAAAATAAGAGTAGAGTAATTAACCTTTTTTAATAATGTATAATTACTTAAAGATACATGTCTTTGAAAAAACTCAGTGTTTACTTACTAATTTTATATTTTGATATTGTGGCCCATATTTGTGTCACATTTCGTAAAAGAAGTTTATTTTTACTTGAGTTTTTATTAAATGTCCCACATGTATTATGTCCTTTTCAATTTTGAATATGGCATTAAAAAAATTTATTAAAAGTTTAGCTTACACCTCTTTAAAAAGTCAAAGTTATGATAACACATTAATGCTTTTTGAATCTAAAGCATAGAACTTAAGATAAAATTTGCTAACTTAACTTTTAATAAAATTTATAAATATATATAATACTATTAAGATATTAAATTTAGATCTTTTCTTAACAAATTGAATCTCATTTTAAAAATTTACATTGATGAGAGAAATTTTGACATCTTTTATTAAATTTTAAAAATACCAGGAAGTAATTTTATAAGTACTTTACCATCACAGATAAAAATAACTTCTATTAATTTTTTTATAACAAATATTACCTATTGCGTATTCTACATTATATTATTATTATTGTTGTTGTTGTTGTTGTTGTTGTTGTTGTTGTTGTTTATATTAAAAAGAAATCTAATACAATGAGCTATTTATTATAATGAGTGATATAAATGAGGATAGTTATGATGAAATATTATAATAAAAACTACTACATAAGATATAGAAAATTTAATAAAAAATATATCTAAACTAAAAAAAAGTAAAGTCATTGGTGCAATTATTTTTTTGGACAAAATCATTAGAATTATAGTTATTTGTGTGAAAAATAATTTAGTATTTAATTTACGTGCAACGCATGCATGCAGTTACTAGTATAATGAAAGAGGTTGAGGACTGATTTATAATGGTAATTATACATTTAGAACCAATACGTTAGAATTAGCTAAAACTCGAACTTCCTGCCTATATTCTCCATGATAGCATTGAAGGATAAAGATTAAGAGCCAAATCATTTTAATTTAAGTCAACTTAATTCAAAATGCGTTATTTTTTTATACATCTTTTTCCTTTGGAATTTATTTCATTTAAAAATTAATATTATATGAATATAATAATTCATTTAAAAGTAAATTTTCATGTAGTTACCCTTTCGAACTTTAGGAGTTATTATACTTACCCTTTTGAGACTTGAAAATATACACTTAATCCTCTAAAATTTTAATGTTGTTCATTAAAAGCGTTGGGCTATGGATAATGTCTAAAATACCCCTCAAAACTTACCGTTCTTTAGCATCAAATGCCTTCAAGCAAGTTCGTGTGATTTGGGTTTGTGTGAGCTATAAGGGTTAGAATTCTTGTGAATTGGGGTTTGTACATATTTGGTGAAAACGTGTGTACTGGGGCCAAATCAGTGAGGGTTTTGAACAATTTGCACAATTAAATTAGGGAGACAATGTCAGCAATTCAACATGAGACGAGGCATGGAGTTCTGCTGCATTAGACAGGCAATTGGTGTATGAATCATCAGTTGGGTTAGGTGTGATCCTGTTTTGTATCTTGTGTATATAATATGTTTGGTGCCCTATGATACATTGTCTTGCCACTAAAATGTTAGCTCACAACATGTTAAACAATGATACTTGTTTATCTCTCTATGCCTCTCCCTCCTTCATTGTCTAGCTGTGTGTTATACGCATTGTTTGCAACCATTTGCATGTTTTCAATCAATGTGCAAAACTTAATGACTGGTACAGGCCAAGACGGCCAGTGCACCTAATACTGGCTAGTATAGCCTGCTACAAAGAACAACCTTTGTCTTTGCTGTTCCGTACCGTTTCTATGCTAGTATATGTATATAGCACCCATAAGGCTGTATTGCCCAGTATAGTACGGTATTCAAAAGCATGGTTTCATTCACTTCATATGTGCAACTACCTAGGGCATTATAGGAATTAAAATTACTTTTAAGGCGGTCAATGCATGAACAATAACTCTAGTTAAAGTCTATTGAACAGTGTTAAAATTTCAGGAAAGGTAAGTGTATATTTTCGAATGTCAGGAGTAAGTGTGATAACCTCTAAAGTTCAAGGGATAACAGTAAAAAGCAACAAATAAATGAAGGAACTATGCTGATCAATGAGATGGGTGGAGAACTTGCATGAAGGTGCCTTGGGAACATAGATTTGAATATTATTTCATACCAGCAGGTATAGGCAGTATGTACTAGTATCGATGCGGAAGCAATATAGGACAATTACAACAAATGTTGCCCTTTGTGCTGGGTATATTGGCTGTCTCGGGCTATACCATCTTGATACCAGCCAAATATTTTTTTTATTTTTTTTAATATTTGATATTTTTAGGTCAAATATATTATAATTATGTCTAATTAATTAATTTTCTAATAAATATTTACAGATATTTGGAAGAAAACTTGTACATTTATTTTTTTGATGCCTTAAAAATTATGTTTTTATTATACATAATGAAATATCTATGTGAGAAAAATCATTAATTAATCTACATAAATATAACTTATACTTTACACTTTTATGATATCAAATTTTGGTATGTTCTATGTGTTATATGTGTATAGCCCATATTAGTGATTGTCTCTAAAGTATTTTCATTTTGCTTAATCATTCTAAAACTATCAATTATTACATCAATTATTCTCAAACTATTTAATTGTTGCATCCCTCATCTTTTTGTCACACCAACCGTTAAAAACTGATAGAGATGTGTGGGAAAATGCATACTTTACACCAGCCGTTATAAGTATGTCTAATTAATTAATTTTCTAATAAATATTTATAGATATTTGGAAGAAAACTTGTACATTTATTTTTTTTATGCCTTAAAAATTATGTCTTTATTATACATAATGAAATATTTATCTGAGAAAAATTATTAATTAATCTACATAAATATAACTTAAACTTTACACTTTTATGATCTCAAATTTTGGTATGTTCTATATGTTATATATGTATAACCCATATTAGTGGTCGTCTCTAAACTATTTTCATTTTGTTTAATCATCCTAAAACTATCAATTGTTATATCAATTATTCTTAAACTATTTAATTGTTGCACCCTTCGTCTTTTCGTTACACCAGCCGTTAAAAATTGATAGAGATGTGTGGGAAAATGCATACTTAGCCCTAAAACTTGGAAAAAATTTTATCTGAGTCCTAAAACTTTATGACTTTTTATTTCAGTCATAAAACTATGAAAATGTGCATACTCTTTTTAATTTCTTTCTTGATTTCTTATAATTAAGCATGAATTTCTTAACTTTACTTCAATAAAAATTTTAATTGAATTTTAATTAAGTATTTATTCCAGTTTCTTTAATTTTTTTTCTTTCACTTTTTGTTTTTAATTCTTTTTCTCTTGAAGGCTTTTTTATTTTATTCTTATTTGTTTTCCGTTGCTGCTTCATCCTTACCACTTTTTTTTTCTTTTGTCGGTCCTTTATTTCCTTTGATTTTCCTATTATTTTTTTACATTCCTTTTGTGAATGTATTTTTTTTTAACTTCATCCTCTGAGTTCTGGAAGCATGTCATGATGATACCTGAATCATCGTTTGATCTTCACATGATCAGTTATTCGAGTCCAATTCCACAAACTCCTTTTTTTGGGGAGGAGGGGGTTGTTGCTTTATATTTTCACTTAATTAATATTATATATTTTCTAAAATATTTGTATTTTTTTGCTATGCTTTAATTATTATTATTATTATTATTAAAATTTTAAATAAAAAATTAACAATTTTATAAATAATGTATATTACAATTTTAGTGACTAAATTTTAGTTAATCCTTTTGTTATGGTCATTTGCAATTGAGACATTAGTCATTATTTTTGTGACTGAGAGCTCAGTTACTAATATCACATCAAGTCCCACAATAAGCAACTGACAAAGTCAGTCACATTTTTAGTTGTAATTTAGTCAATTTTTATTAGTGACTAGGACCTTCATGATTGAATTATGTAGTCACAATTCAGCTACTTTATGTTGTAATACCCTCGTATCCCACATGGGTGAATTGTGGGAAGCCTTATGTGGATACATAGCCTCCAATTTCAGAACATAAGCACTTAGCGCTTATCCTTTTCTAAGATGTGGTGTGGGTAGGTGTTCCGTTGACCGGTTTTGGACTTGGGTCGTTATAGATGGTATCATAACCGACCCGGGACCATGATGGTGTGGCATAGTGGGTATGCAAATGCATCGTCTATCGGGACTGATCCTAGATTCGAGAGGCTACTTGGCCAGGGGCTAAGTAGTCCGATTAGAGAGGTTACTTGGTCCGGGGAACTAAGTAATCCGATTAAAGCTTCCCACAATTCACCCATGTGGGATATGGGGAAAAGGATAAATGTTAGGTGCTTATGTTTTGAAATTGGAGGCTATGTATCCACATAAGGCTTCCCACAATTCACCCATATGGGATATGAGGGTGTTACAACATCTGCCCACACCACATGAAGGATAAGCGCTAGGTGCTTATGTTCTGGAATTGAAGGCTATGTATACATATAAGGCTTCCCACAATTCACTCATGTGGGATATGGGGAAAAGAATAAATGTTAGGTGCTTATGTTTTGGAATTGGAGGCTATGTATCCACATAAGGCTTCCCACAATTCACCCATATGGGATATGTGGGTGTTACATATGTGACTAAGAGTGACTAGATATTGAGTCACTTTTTGGTTTTTATGTTGTAGTGTTTTTCCTTCGAGAACTTGGGTCAAGCACAACACAACTTTTAATGAATTCTTTACGGTGAGAATGTTGCTGCTTGTTTTTTTTAATACTAAGAATGTTGTTGATTGTGATATTGTGAAGCTAGCTAAATGATAAACCGACATCAACTTAAAATTTTTATTTCCTTAAGAATTTTTTTCAAATTACTCGAAGTCTTAAAATTAAATGAACATGAGTAAGGTTCAACAAAACATGTTCCATTGTGAAAGGTTATTTGTAGAAAAAAAAAGTAAGCGAAAGAAATAATAACCTTTAGAAAATGAAAGAGGAAAGAAAAAATAAAGAACAAATTGAAGTAAATAACGGATACAAAAAGAAAAATAAATAAATAAAAAGAGTGGTAAGGAAGAGGCAACAACCAAAAGTAAACAAGAAGAATAAAAGAAAAAAAACCTTAAAAAAATAAAAAACCGAACCAAAAGAAAAAAAATGAATGAAATTGGAATAAATACTTAATTAAAATTCAATTGTAAGAATTTTATTAAATTAAGTCAAAAGATTCATGCTTAATTGGAAGAAACTGAGAGTGAAATTAAAGAGATTATACACATTTTCATAGTTTTATAACTAACATAGAAAATCATAAAGTTTTAACACTCAGATAAAAGAGTTTTCCAAGTTTTAGGGCTGAGAATGTATTTTCCCACCCATTTCCATCAAGTTTTTAATGACTAATATAACGGTAGGACGATGGATGCAATAATTAAATAGTTTGAGGACAATTAATGTAATAATTAATAGTTACAAGATGATTAAGCAAAATGAGAATAGTTTAGAGATGACCAATGATATTAACCTATCTGTATGTATGTGTGTGTGTGTGTGTGTGTGTGTGTGTGTGTAGTGTCTTCATATATGTATATATGTCTAAATTATCTAAAACTAGTATATCCGAGATGGTATGATATAGTAATGGTATTATACTATAACTTTAGAGAAACATGTATACTATTTTGCATGAGATTTAAAACCTTGATTGTAAATACTGAAAGGCCTGGGAGGGTGACGCTATGGTAATAAGAGAAAACAACAACGACAATTAAGTCAGAAAAAAGAAAAAAAAAAGACTCATCTTTTTGGGTCCATAAAACATAACTAATTGAGACATAAGAGAGTAAGTAACAATCTCATATGTCTATTAACCACATTCCTCTTCATCGTCAAGAAGGATAAGTAGTTGAAAGATCCTGTCAGCGAACGTATACGTGTAAGCTGCTCTGCAACTTCCAAGAGAACAAAATTGGGTACAATTTGTGAGGATAGTGATATTGGTCAAATTGTTGTTGGTCACATATTCGAGAGCATCCAAAATTGCTTGAACTTCTGTAGCTAAAGAAGGACAATTTCCTAAGAATCGATCATTAGAATCCCAAGATCCCAGATGGAAGAATTTTGCCACCCACGCCACTGAATCAACTCTTAGAAGCGGGTTCCATGCCCCCATCGACATAGAAAAGAGTAGGTGGGGAATTCAAACTAGGATTACTCCAAGTGGTAATACATGGTGGTGGAGTCGATTGACCTGCAAAATGACAAAGTAAAGGGACACTCACAGATAACATCAAGATTTGAGGAGCGACACCGTATTTTGCATAAAACAGACACCTAGAAATAAGTTAATTGCAGCTCAAATCTAACAAGTTTCGTGTAAAAAACCCTTTCACTTCCTGGATTTAGTATTGTTCGTTCTCATTCTTACTATTGTAATAGATTGCAATTCAGTGTATGAAAAAAGACAAATTAATTTGTTAACTTAAACTAACGAAATCAAGTTTCTGCATTATCTATTTGGGCGGAGAGTGTAAAACTTGTAATAAAAATGGTGATCTAATATAGGGATGGCAATTGGGTGGGTCAGGTCAGGTTTGGGTCAGGTCATTCAGGTTCAGGTCTACTCGTGTTAGCATGAATTCGGGTCCAGGTCGGGTTCAGGTCAGGTCATTTGGGTTCGGGTTGATTTCAAGTTGAGTTGATTTCGGGTTCGGGTTGGGTTGGGCCAGGTTTATTTGGGTTCGGGTTCACTTCAGGTCGGGTAATTTTAGTCTCGGGTAACTTCAGGCCAGCTTTCGGGTCAAATTCGGGTCAACCTTGGTGTTCATGTGGGTTACTGGTGTGAAGTCAAAACGATTGAATCTATTCAATTTTTTTTAAATTTAAATCAAATAATTCAATTTTTTGTGTGATTTAATTTAAATTAATTTTTCATTTTTTAGTATATTTAATTAAAATATTCATAAAAATCTTCTTCATTATAGTTTAGTACATATTTAAGTAATTTAACATTGATAGTAATATTTGATTGTTTTTCTAAACCCATACCCTTTAATTATCATTGTACAAATTATTTAGATCTTCACCTAACTATCACTCAGATATACACAACGACAATTTTGTTATACTTATGTTTCAATGAATTTTCTTTGAAATTACAACAAAATGCAAATCAAGTTCATTATCAGTGACTAAATTATAAATTTTAAAAATTTTTGGGTGAAAGTGCAAAGATTTCAAAAATTTTAGGATCCATGTTGTAATTATTATGGGTGACTAAAATAAATTGTTTTAAAATTTAGGTACCTTATTGCATTATACTTAAAAGTTTAGGGATGAATGTTGTAATTTTAATAATTGCCTATTAAGATCATTAAATTTACTAAATATAAAAATTACTTCTGTTGGAAAAATCCAAATTTGGGGTTCACTAAATATGAATGTTTTTTCCCTAAATAAGATACTTGTAATATATAGAAGTCCTAAAAAAATAGAAGTTATTAAATATGGAAATCCTTTTTCAAAATATGAAAATTATTAAACATGAATATCTTAAAAAAAGAAATGAAACTACTAAATATGAAAGTCTCATCTCCAAATATGAGACTTACTAAATATGGAAGTACCAAAAAATGGAAGTTACTAATAACAGAAGTCACCATTCCTAAATGTAAGACATACTGAATATGAAAGACTCAAAAACTGGAAGTTACTAAATATGGAAATCTCCATATTTAGTACTGACTTAATATGGAAAATAATGAAAGAGGAAAGTTAAGGTTTAGGATGAGGGTTAAAATCGGGTATTATCGGGTTTAGTTATCGGGTCATCTCGGGTTCAGGTTAGGTCAGTCTCGGGTTTGGGTCGTTTCGGGTTCGGGTCAATTCAGGCTCGGGTCATTTCGGGTTTGGGTATTTCGGGTTTGGGTCATTTGGGTTCGGGTTTTCTCAGGTTTCCCTTTAATCAGGTTCGGGTTCAGGTCGGGTTAGACACAGTCGGGTTCAGGTCGTTGACTTTTTTAGTCAAATCGGGTCAGGTCGGGCTTGGGTTCGGGTGGGTTAGTCCAAGTCATCGGGTTGGGTCCAATTTTGCCATCCCTAATCTAATACAATGAAGTTTTAAAATTTCATTAATATGACAAACGAGCTTTTCTTCTCAAAACAGAGTATATTAGCAGTCTCAGTTGCATATATGTTACTTTGAAAGGAAAAGCCCAAGTCTAAAAGGCTATTTCTAGGAAGCTTGACATGGACAGTAGAATGCATTGACCATCGATTCTCCTCTCCTAAAGAAAGCAAGCATTTTTATTTTTTGAGCGGCAAAGAAACCAAAATTTATTGAGCAAAAGCAACTCTGAGGAAGAAAGGAAATGTTTTTATTCGTAATTCAATAAACTCAATGCTTCTGTTGGTGCTTTAGGAACGAGGATCTTGCACTGCACAGAAACAGTTTGCTTTGAATATTCAGCTCTTTGAGTCAGTTCCAGGTCGCCATTTCAAGCAATCAACTTTTGAAGTAGCAGTAGAAGAATGGTCGTCTGCCGGAATTCCTGGTGCATTATAAGCATATGCGTGTTGATCTTATCGTCCCCGCTGATCAAAGCCCAAGATGTGGGTGCTGAATCGGTTTCCAGGCCCCCTGCATCTTGGTCTATCACCCCTTCTTCCGATTTCAATGTCTTGGAGTTAGCTGGTATTAGATCAATCCTAGTTAATGGTCGATTTGTGTTTGGTTTTCACTGTGGAATTGCAGGAAGCCCCTGTCTGCTCGCTATTTCCATCTTCCATATCATTTCCGGTGACAATCTTTCTCCAGTCATGGTATGGTCTGCAAACCGGAACAACCCGGCTCAGCTTGGAGCAAGACTGCAGTACACAAATGATAGGGGTTTAGTCCTGGAAGATAGAAACCATACTGAGATTTGGTCAACAAGAACAAAAGGGGAAGTTGTCTCTTCGATGAATTTGACAGCAGAGGGAAACCTCGTGCTGTATGCTTCAAATAATAGAATGGTTTGGCAGTCTTTTGACCATCCAACAGACACTTTACTTCCAGGACAGAGGCTGGTTTCTGAACAGAAACTGAGGGCTAATGTATCAAAGTCGAATTCAAGTGAAGGGTTGTATTCACTTGCCATTGGTTCTGATGGAGCCACTGCTTATGTGGAACCCAATTCTGAAGCTTATCAGACCTTAGATATTAACATTCATCTGGAAAACGAAATGGGTCAATACTATGCTAAATTCGAGGATGTCATCGCAGGCAGTGTAGTATCCTCTGCTAGTTTTATACAGCTTGGGAGCGACGGACACCTGAGGGCTTATGCATGGCTAGCATCAAAATGGACAGTGGTTTCTGACCTTTTTAATTTGGATCGATGCCACTATCCATTGGCATGTGGAAGATATGGCATCTGTTCTGACGCAGGGTGCTCCTGTCCTGGACCAAATGACAAATATGGAAATGCCTACTTCAAGCAGATGAACCATGATGCACAGACAGACTGTTCACCAATCACACCAGTGTCCTGTGAGTCCCCCATGGACCAGACATTTCTAGAGCTAACTTATATGCCATCCTTATTGCCGAGCAGCATGGAGATGATTTACTTGGATAAAGATAACTGCATTGAAACTTGCAAGAAGAACTGTTCCTGCAAGATGACCCTTGTTGGGAATGCAATTCAGAATTTTTCAGAACCATTATGCGCATTACTATTTGAAGCCTATTCATTTGTGCAATTTGAAGATGCAAATACGTATTTTCTTGGACAAGGTAATGCTTTTCCAGTTTTTAACACTACATTTATAAAGGTTCAGATGAAAGATCTTATCGCTAGTCAAAGCCCCTCGGTTTCTGTTTCACCAAAAAAGAAAAAGAATATCGCTGTGAACCATATGTTGGGATCTATAGCTGGAGCTATCTTCGGGGTTTTCCTTATCTTCGGGGTTTTCCTTTTATTCTCTGTGATTATAACCAAAATAAAGAAAGGCGTAACAGATGATGGGCAGGAATTTCTAGATCATATATCAGGAATGCCTAGAAAATTCTCTTATGAAGAACTGAAAGTCATCACAAAGAATTTCACTGACAAGCTCGGCCAAGGAGGGTTTGGGTCTGTGTTTAAGGGCACATTACCTGATGGTACTGAAGTTGCAGTGAAGTGTCTTGAGGGTTTTGATGCTGTTACAAAGTCATTCATAACAGAAGTTCAAACAATAGGAAGCATTTACCATTTCAATTTGGTAAGATTAGTTGGATTTTGTGCAGAAAAAACCAAGAGGCTTTTAGTTTATGAGTGCATGTGCAATGGTTCGTTGGATGTTTGGATCTTCCACAAGAACCAGCAGCTTGTTCTTTCTTGGGACACCAGAAGAAAAATCATACTAGACATAGCCAGGGGATTGGCCTATCTTCATGAAGGATGCTGGCAAAAGATAATTCACCTCGATATCAAACCGCAAAACATCCTGTTGGATGAGAACTTCAATGCCAAAGTTTCTGATTTTGGATTATCTAAATTAATTGGAAGGAAGCAAAGTCAAGTTGTAACAACAATGCGGGGAACACCGGGTTACATGGCCCCTGAATGGTTGAGTTCCATCATCACAGAAAAGGCAGACGTCTATAGCTTTGGCATTGTAGTTTTGGAGATCTTGTGTGGTCGCAAAAATGTGGCTAGATCTGAGCAGGAAGAGGACATGCATTTACTAAAGCTATTCAAGAGGAAAGCTGAAGAAAATCAACTTCTGGATCTTGTCGATAAGTATAGTGATGATATGCAAGCAAATGCGTTAGAAGTCCTAAAGGTGATGAAGGTGGCTGCATGGTGCTTACAAAACAAACACCCTGAAAGGCCTTCTATGTCTATGGTAGTTAAGATCTTAGAGGGCTCAGTGGAAGTTGATGACAATTTCAACTTTGAATTCTCAAATCCACTTGAGCCCAGTGCTGGCGCCAGTGAAATGCAAGCTTCCATTTTAACTGGGCCTAGGTGATGGCAGAAAATTCATCAAGTCAACTACATAAAAAACGAACTGTACCATATCATTTTTCTAGTTACAATTTATGCATTTTTTTCTTTTTTTTTTAAAAAAAAGAAGAAGTTTGCCTGCTTTTCTACCATTTATGTTGCTTCACTTGAAGGAAAAAGCTACTCGGTTTGCAGGTAGGACACCATATATGATCTTAAGCCCAGCCAAATAAGTACTTAAACAAATGAAAGATCTAAGAGCATATCCCTTTTTGGACTTCCCGCGTTGGTCATTACCTGGCACATGTTGCTGTTATCTGCAGATCTCTGAGGTTAGTATTTCATTCCACGCTCACACTTTCTTCTTTTAGAGTTATATCATGTTTTTTATGTATTGCCTTAAATCTGTTAATGGCTTTATTATTACTACCACCTATGAGAACTCTTAGACCCACATGCAGAAACAGGGCTATTGGCTATTTAACCAACTTTCAGTCCCGGTTTTTCATAGCACCTTCTCTGTTGATACTCCTTCCATCCCGTAAAGGATGATGCATGTGGTTGGAGTTATAATAACGAATAAAAAAACATTGATCTGTCCATGAAAAGCCTCCCTGAAACAAAGTTTGAAGGACAGACGATTGGCTACGATTTCATTTTCTTCCATGAACGAGCCATCTTTAATTGCTGGTAAAGTATCAACAAGTGCTGCTGAATTGCTAAGGGTCCATTTGTCTTGGATATGAATTCCTTATCCGCCTTTAGGATAATTTCCTTATGCTTTCAGGTGGTTGAGTGGTTGAGTTTTCATTGGCTATTGGTTATGCGTTGTTGGGGTTTTCATTGGCTATTAGTTGTGCTTTGTTGGTGATTTTAGGCCGATTTGCTTACTTGCATCTCATTCTGGGTGTTTGTGTTGGTTAAGAGCAAAACACATTACTCTCATCAAAAACTCTATTTTAAAACTTTGGAAAATAAACCTTAAAACAAGCCATGAACCCATACTTTCCGAGTCTTCTCAAAAGAGTTATAGCAAGTCCTAGAAAATATATACACCAAATGCTAATAGAGAAATCATCCCATTGTGTATATCATCTTGCACAATGATCCTAGATCATGAAACACAGGCCCAAATACATAATCCCAATTACAAATCATGTGCTCATTAATAAGTCCTAGAGCAGGTCATACAGGAATAGTCTTGAAGACAAACTACATTATAATTTGCCCCACTCATAAAGAAAAAAATCTCCTAGCTAAAAATAACTTCTAGGGTTTATACAACCAACCAGCCTGCAAATACTCAGATCATCAACCTCCCAAATACACAGCAGTTCTTGAAACTGTAACAATCCTTTTATCGTAGTTAAACATACCTTCAAACACACTTGAACAAGCTGTACTGGTTCAAGCTTGGTCCCATGGAGTTTCAGTATGTAAAAGAAAAGGCAAAACATCTGAGATAACATTCAATCTCAGCACGAACTACAAGCAGTTTCACTCAATATATTGCAGTTTAAGGCATCATAGTTTCAACATGCAGCAGCTATCACGTCAGTAAAACAGAGAGCAGTTGATGAGGGCCTTCTTTTCTTTGTCGGTCTTCTCTTAAGCAAGCCTGCTCAGCTTCTTTGTTCTACCCACTAATTCCATGTCTTGCAATATTTCTAGAAGCTGCTTTACGCTACTCTAGCAATTTCCAACTCCAGCAAATCCTTCTCCTAATCACACAAACCCCAAAACAGAAAATGGTGCATACCTAAACATGTTTTACTAGGGACTTCAAACTCTTGATCTTCCTAAGTGGCCAACTCATGACGTTGATCTTCAAATTCTCTATAGGGAAAGGTACAGCTTTGTTAGATCAATTGAAGAAAACTTAAGGCGTATCGATCTTCCTCAAAAATAAGCGTCTGAAATCTACTTGTTCCGGCTTAAGACTCACTAAAGCAAAGCATATCTAATTTCCAAAGCACCAATTTATTAGAGTCTTGAAACCTGGAATTAATAAGACAAGCACTTAACCAGAAGAAAAAGAAGAAGAAGAAGAAGAAGAAGAAGAAGAAAGACAAACACTATGGTGTCAGTAGTGAAGCAACTATGGTAAGCAGACCTGCAAGAAAAGTAACAGACCTTACACACTTCAATTTTACACCTTCCTTACAAGATATCATATGATTATTAGCATACACACACCATAACACAATATCCTTAAAACAGAATGCAATCTAGTTTCACAAAGATTTCCCAGCAGTGAAGCACATATTAGACTGGAGTTCATGCAACATTACAAATAAAATCATTTGCTGAAAATTTTAGCAAAAATAGTTGCTTCACAAACAAAACATGGTCAAATCTAACTATTACTAAGTCATATGGAAGGAACACTATATCAAAGAAAGAAAAAGAGAACCCCAATCATGTTTACATGGATGATAAGGCAAGCCCATGAAGCATGGCCTTGCCAAAAGACTTGAACAAAGTGTTAAATTAGAAAACTGTGACAAGAATCAGAAGAAAAAGAGTAGTGATAAGAAACAAACAAATTGCAGGCTTAAATTTAACCATCAAAACATATGCATAAAGCAGTTTGGAGGTGCTTGGAACATATCTGAAACCATGGTGGTGACTGAGGCTAAGTAGGATATATACACTTTTAATAGAATCCAGTTACTAAAACCATAATATCTCATCACCTTCTGGGCAAACTGTACCAACATACTCTTACAAATAGATTCTAACAATTTTTCCATGACTTTACCCAAAATCATTCAAAGGTAAATGGAGGAAATAGACTCTTAGAGGAAAGCTGCAGCATCAGTAGAAGTGACTATATGCACAAGTTGAGAGTTCAAAATACACCACAGTACTAAGTTAAAGACTTTAACTCAGGCTTTTGCAAGATTCTTTTCCCTTCAGTAGCATAAATAAAATTTACATATTTCAAACAGGATCGGGAAACCCAAAAACAACCCTCTAATCTACTTTGATGATTCAAACAGACCAAAGGTTCTCACGCTAAGCCCAACTTTTAGGACCTTTGAACACGACTAATTTGAATTTATCTCGAAAGTGCAAAATGCAAAACAAACAAAATCAGAGAAAGAAGGTAGGGCAACAAGCCTAACTAGACTAATTAATGCAGAGAGAAAAATTTATACTCATCTTCTCAAACCTCAAAAGAGAAACATCAATTTCTCTTGATTTCTTAAACATAATCCTAATGATGATTTTGTCTTTTTAAAATAATCCTAACGCCAACTTTCTCTTTGTTAAATTAATGTGTTGCTCTTCCAGATTGTACCAACTATATGTGTATCTAAATGTTGATGTGGTATGAATTGTGTTAAATATCTCTTAATGTGGTGAACTATGGTAGGTTCAATTATTTTTGCTCTTCAGTTGTTATTTTAGATGAGATTTTATAAAGAGACACTTAATATGTATGTATGAAAGAGACATGCAGATGTGCTAAGAAAAGTAATCAAACTCAGAGTAAAAATAAATAGTAATGTGGCAAAAGCAAAACATCATGGAATTCAGTGAAAAATAGAGAAACATTTTATTCATTTAGGACATGAGGAATATTGCAAAGACATTTATATCAACCACTATTTCGAGTTAGATTTTTGCTCCCATATATTATAACACACATAAAATATTGGAGTACACTTTGGTTTTTAAAATATTTTCCTTCATATATTCGACCATGAGGCAGTTAACAAAGAGAAGCTTGTTTCTGGTATGTGTTGAAACCGGACAGATGACTGTTTGGGAGACGCTGAACCTTGGGTTGACAGGCAGAGTTTCACCGAAGCTTGCCAATCTGATGAAGAAGGCAGTAACAATGGTGGTCTTGAAGAAGTAGACATTAATAATGTTGGTCTTGTACCTGATGACGGCAGTGATGTGATCAGTGATGAAGATGAAGCCGACCAAGCTAACCTACTATGTGACTACATGTGTCGGTCGAAAGAAAATAATGTCGGGAAGTCAAATCTGTCATTTGTATTAATAGTAAATATATATTTGTTTTCCTTATATATTCTTTGATGGTAGTAGTGATAGAAGTCAACAAGTTGTATATATATCTCCTCTTAAACATCAATGAAATTCATTCTAGTCAATTCAATCTTTCTTTCATCTTTTCATGGTATTAGAGCAGTATCAAGATCCTCACTCATTTTTTCTCTACACTCTACTTTCTCATGTGCATCTCTTTTCATCTTTTCCTCTCTCCAGATCGGATTTCATTTTCATCCATCTTGTTGTTATTGTTGCCGTCGAGCTTTGCTATCCTTCTGGATTCATCTTTGTTGCTGTTCTTTAGATTTTCGTGATTAAAGATGGTCAACGCTAAGCTTAGTCTACCTGCTGAACTCTCATTTGTCAAATGTGACTCTCAGATACATATTGTGTAAGGTATCCCAAATCTATCTAAAAT
The DNA here is from genome assembly GCA_005392925.1 of Aquilaria sinensis. Classification (NCBI taxonomy): domain Eukaryota; kingdom Viridiplantae; phylum Streptophyta; class Magnoliopsida; order Malvales; family Thymelaeaceae; genus Aquilaria; species Aquilaria sinensis. The sequence continues at coordinate 26,580 of SMDT01002773.1, read as the reverse complement.
TCAATCAAATCGATGGATCATCGACAGCGTTGCAACAAATCATATTGTGTCTTCATCAGCTAATCTTAAATGTGGAAGTAATGGTCATTCAATACCTCCTTGCTATTGCCGAATGGAGAAAATGCTCCAATTATTTCTATTGGATCTTTGCCTTTGAATTCAAAATACCATTTGCATAAAGTGTTATGTGTTTTGACTATCAAAGTTGATTTGATATCTGTTAGTCGACTTACACATGAATTAAATTGTTCAGTGACTTTTTCCCGAACTAGTGTATTTTGCAGGACCTGGCTATGAGGAAGATGATTGGTTTGGGTAAACAACGTGATAGCCTCTACTATTTAGTAGCATTGGTGACGAAGAAAACCTTAACCGATTCCAATTCATCGCCAAATCATCGACCGGCCTATAATCTCATAATCTCATCTACTGATCTCTGGCACAGCCGTCTAGGTAATATTTCTCATTCCCCTTTAAAATTCATTGCCAAAAACTTCTAAAATTTTTCAGTTCAGCCTATTGATGCTTGTCCTATTTGTCCTTTAGCTAAGCAAACTCATCTATTTTTTGGTTTTAACTCCATTTCATCTGCCAAGCCCTTCAATCTTATTCATTGTGATATTTGGGGTCCTTATAAGTATCCATCTCTTTCTAGTGCTCAGTATTTTCTTACAATTGTTGATGATTTTTCACGGTTTAGTTGGGTTTTTTTATGCGTTACAAGCATGAGACACAATTTTTATTAAAATTTTTTTTTTCCTTTTTCTCCACCCAATTTTATTCTTGCATAAAAAATATTTGTACTGATAATGGTGGAGAGTTCATTTCATTGCAAAATTATTTCAATGAAAAGAGAGTAATTTGTCAACACTCTTGCATTTGTATACCTCAACAAAATGGGGTTGTAAAGCGCAAACATCGCTACATTTTTGAAATTACACGGGCCTTAAAAATGCATGCTAATCTTCCCCTGAAGTTTTGGGGAGAATGTGTTCTCACTACTGTGCACATTATTAATAGGTTGCCCACATCCATTCTCTCTTTCAAAACTCCCTTTAAGCGTCTTTTCTCTAAATCACCATCATTTTCACATCTTCGAGTTTTTGGTTGTTTAGCCTATGCTACCAATGTCCACTTTTCCAATAAATTTGATAATCGTGCTAAAAAATATATTTTCATCGGTTTTCCTGTCAATCAAAAGGCTTATAAGCTTTATGATCTTTCTTCTCATAAGGTTTTCTCTAGTTAAGATGTGAAATTTCATAAATATATTTTTCCATATAATATAATTTAGACTCTTCCTTCTGATCAGCCCCAACCAAACAACCCTATACCCTATCCTTTCTTTGAGGCAAACGCGTTTTCTGATCACTACCTTATTCCTACAAACAATTCCAATCCATCTCCAGTTGATAATGAGACAATCACACTATCAACTCAATTCCAGCTTCTCTTAAAACCTACACTCGCGGACCTAAAGATGTTCCTGCACCTTCATTAGAAATCCCAGAATCCACAATTCCCAAATTAGAATCACCAATACCATCATCATTAAGTCCGTCTAACCCATCCCTTGTCCTTCCTAGTCCACCATCACCACCCTCACTTGAGCCTCTTTGTCGCTTTATTCGCCTGCATAATCTACTGGTAAAATTACAAGATTATGTTTGCTCTCAGGTCACGCATGTTAGCTCCGACCAATCAAATTCTTTGCTTCTAGATCCAAATAAAGGCACTCGATATCCGCTATCCAATTATGTATCTTATCATCGATACAAGCCAGAGCAAAAATCTTTCATAGCTCATGTTAGCCAAGCTGCGGAACCACAATCATATATTGAAGTTGCCGCTCACCCTGAATGGCAAGCAGCAATGTAATCAGAACTGGAGGCGTTTGAGGCTAATGATACATGGACTTTTACCCCTCTTCCGGCTGGTAAAAGACCAATTGGTTGTTGTTGGGTCTATAAAATCAATCACAAGTCTGATGATTTCATTGAGAGATATAAAACCCGATTAGTGGCTAAGGGATTCACTCAATTAGAAGGTGTTGATTACCAAGATATATTCTCTCCCACTGCCAAGATCATTTCTGTCCGTTGTTTGCTTGCCTTGGCAGTTGCTCAGGGTTGGTCCCTCCACCAGTTCGACGTCAACAATGCATTCCTCCATGGAAATCTTCATGAAGAAATATATATGTCTCATCCACCAAGGCTTTAGAGACAGGGGAAGGAACATCTAGTTTGTCGTCTACATAAATCACTCTATGGTCTGAAGCAAGCCTCACGTCAGTGGTTTGCAAACTTCTTAGAAGCCATTCGATTAGCTGGTTATGTGCAATCCAAAGCTAACCACTCATTATTCACCAAGAGACGAGGCAAGTCTTTTATAGCTCTTTTGATATATGTTGATGACATCCTAATTACTGGATATGATCCTGGAAGTATTGCTGATATCAAAAAGTTTTTGCATAGTAATTTCCATCTAAAGGATCTTGGTGAATTAAAATATTTTCTGGAAATTGAAATTTCAACTTCTAAAAGTGAGATTTTTATCTCCCAATAGAAGTATGCACTAGAAATTATCAAAGATGCAGGGTTATTGGGCGCGGCTCCCATTGATACTCTTATGGAGAAAGGTTTGAAGTTGTCAAATGAGAGTGATTTGCTCAAGGATTCAGGCTACTGTAGAAGATTAGTCGGCCGATTAATATACTTGACAGTTTCAAGGCCAGATATCACATATTCTGTACATATCTTGAGTAGGTTTTTGCACCAACCTCGTAAACTTCATATGAAAGCAGTTCTTCGAATTGTCTGATATTTGAAAGGTGCACGTGGCAGGGGTTTATTCTTCTCATTAAATAGTGATTTTAGATTACGAGCGTGCTATGATTCTAATTGGGGAGAATGTTTACTCACTAGAAGGTCTACTACGGGATATTGTGTTTTTCTTGGACCTTCACTGATATATTGGAGATCAAAACAACAAAAAACAATATTGCTTACTTTATCCGAGGCCGAGTATCGTGTAATGACTGGAGCTTGTTTTGAGTTAACATGGCTTCGAACCTATTGAGAGACTTGGGACTTGTCTATCATGAATCTGTCACATTATATTGCGATAACAAGGCTGCTTTACATATTGTAGCCAACTCAGTTTTCCATGAGTGAACTAGACACATCCAGATGGATTGCCACTACATCAGGGACAAGATCCAAGATGGTTCTGTAGCTATAAAGTTTGTGAATACTGGTCATCAATTGGCAGATATTCTAACCAAACCTTTAGAGAAGGAGGTTTTCATATCTATGGTTCACAAGTTAGGAGTGCAGGATATCCACTTTCTAACTTGAGGGAGAGTGCTGGAAAGTCAAATTTGTCATTTGTATTAATAGTAAATATATATTTATTTTTCTTATGTATTCCTTGATTATAGTAGTGATAAGTAAATTGTATATATATTTCATATCAAACATCAATAAAATTCACTCCAACCAATTCAATCTTTTGTTCATCTTTTCAAATAAAGCGGTCGGAAGATGCAGCCGGGCAAGGAACAGGTGCCAATGTTGCGGTGATGCAGAGAATGGATGTGGTGGAGACAATCCGAATTATGTTCCAAACGAGACATACACAGGATCTTGCAGAGCCGATAGTCTTGATGATGATATGGAATGTGATCTCGACATACACAGGGTGTCTGTCAGTATTGTATCTGATTATTTACATCCATTTAGATTTTCTTTTCACCTTTAAAAAGGAAAAAAAAAAACTGGTCATTTTCGTTCTAACTTATTACTGTTTACTGTTATCTCATTTTTAAAGGTCAATATTCTAAAAGCTCAAAAAAAGGACATCCAGGATGTCTTTTTTTTTCTTTTTTGTTATATTAACTATGTTAGATGATATTTTCCCCTTGACTTAGGAAAAAAAATTCTTATGTGCTTTTTGATTTTTTGGGAATATTAATTTTTAAAAATTCCAAAAAAGTGGAAACAAGAAGTCAAAACGAAAACAATCCTGACTGTCATAAGGGGCTCTAAATATGGTTCTGAAAGTTGAACTTTCCCTCGAACTGTTAAGGTCTCCAATAATGGTTTGAATCAGTTGAACCGGTAATATGTACTTTTGTACTGTCGGAGTCGGAGTAACCTTGTTGCCACTTACTAAATCTTTGGACTATAAATGAAAAATCTTACATACTATAAGAACCAATCTGATCATTTTTGTATTTTCCCCTTCCCATACTTTTCGAGGGCCTAAGGTTTTAGAAACTAGAGTAATATTTACACCATTAATAGATCTTAAGGGCATCCTAGTTTGGGAAGAACTCATCAATTGCATCATAACTATACCAAATCTAGAAATTTGTTTTAGAAAATACAGCTCATAAACCATCTACCCTCAAAGCATTGTCATTTGTGAATTGAACATATAGCTTAAATCAGCAGCAGAAACACCTTTGTGAGCCCAAAATTTCTCACATGTATAGTAGCGTAGAAACTCATAGAAAATACCCTTTTAAAAAAAACTCCTACCCCCTTGTCATTGGTTATGCTCCATCTTTTTAAAACATTGGGTAGATTTAAGGAATGCTTAGCAGTTATGTGAAAATACAGTTCACTCCATAATATTTGAAAAATCTTGGGTCTATATAGCCAACTAACCAACACATGCTGAAATCATCAAGCTACCAAATACAAAACAGTTCTCAGAACATAACTAATCCTTTTAGCTTAACAAAACATACCTTCAAACACACTTGAACAAGCTAGACTGATTCAAGCTTGCTCCGCTGGAGGTTCAGTATCTAATAGAAAGGGCATAACATCTGAAATAACATTCAATCTCTGCAAGAACTACTAGCAGTTAAAGTAGCACATTTTCTCAATACCAACAATTCATACTAGCAGTCATGTATGCAATGGAAATAAATCAAAGAGTCATCAAAATCTTGTACAAGTCTCTTGTGACACAGCCTTCTTGGTCATAGCTAGCAAATCAAAATATAGATTCATTCCACGAGTAGAGAGAAATAATGAGTATAACACATGTGAGCTGAAGAGATTGCTCTCCTCATCATAACTCACTTTCCCTTAGAAGAATTAGAAGGATATTAGGCTTCTTATGCTTGTTCTGCCACAAATTTGAGGAGAACCATTGGGATCATAGCAGAAGCCATGCCATTGGGTGACAGGGACGTAGTTCTTACCAATTTTATAGCTTCCAAGGAATGAAACTGCAACTACAAGCTCCATTCATGAGTGTAAACTTCCAGATGGCCTTCAATTGTTCCTGGAACTTTGATATCTAATGGAAATGGTTCTGTTTCGGGCCCTAGGTTCTACTAGCTAGTTCAGTGTGAATGAAAGAAAGAGATAAAAGATGGCCAAGCAAATGAGAACTCTTGGTCTTCGACGCTTTCACATGCTTGAGACAAGTTCTATAGTCCCTCTTCCCACTTTATTGGCCATCAGGAAGGTCTGCAGCATGCTCAGGCATGTTTGGTGCTCAAGGCTTGTTTTATATGTCATTTTATAAAAAGACTAATGGATTAGAAAACTAACCTAAAAAAGATACCTTTGTCAGCCCCCTTTCGTATATACTTAGGAGAGAACAATAAAGGTATACTTTGTTTAAGTCATTACACGAGGTTAGTTAGTACCATCAAACCACCTTATTAGGTATCCAATAAGCCATTGAAACAGAAAACAACTTATCAAAAATGTCACAGCGAAAGAACTTACTCTCTAAAGTTAGCCTTGAGACTAATAGACCCAACAGAACACACCAAAGAATAAAACCAATAGCTATCAACGGCCACAACCTCCAAACTTCTTAATACCAGATGACATGCCCACGGAGGGTAAGGCAGGCCATCGATCATCTTTCTCCGTAGAAATTGATGCTAATACCTGAGATCGCAAAGGGGGAAGAGACATTAATCTAAAACAAAAACCACCGAAGCCATTTTGGTTAACCAATTCTTTTGTCAAAAATGATGAGCCCACTTAATTTGCATAATAGTTGTCCTTTGAAGATGAATATATATTAGCAGGGAGGGCCGGAGGAGAGACGACAAGGATGAAGAAGGGGTTGGTGAAATACTGAATCACAACTTGGGCTTGCTGATATCTTCAATTAAAATATGACTCGACTAAACACTAGAATTTAGAATTCAAAATTTTATTGTTGTTACCCAAATATTGAATTTTCAAATATGGGAATTTAAAAATGCTTGATTTTAAAATTCTAGTATTTTGAAATCCCAAGAATTCTTAAATCACTCAATTCAAATGTACAGTGAGTATAGATTCAACTCATCGTGATCAATTTTCTCCAATATTTTGTCAATTATCACAGGTATCCCAAATGATTTATTGTATGTTTGTTCTTCAATAGTTTGTCAATTATCAGTTTTATTTCAATTAATAATTCTAAAAAATGTTAAAAAAATTATCACATTTTTTTTTCTAGATTATTGAAGTTAGATCCTTTAAAAGATTGGAGTATGAAGGACAGTGAAAAGTTTTTGTTACAATTTTACTTTTTAGGTAGTTCTATACCATTAGTCTTATGAAACATGTCATTTTGACATACCATTATATTGATTACTAAATTCTTAATTTGGTCTTGGAGATATATTATTGTCATTTTGGTTACATGTTCCTGTATACTTTGTATTTACAACAAAGCCCTCCAAAAGTGAAAAGCCACATCTCCCTCAAGCCATGTGCTACAAGCATAAAAAAACTAAAGTTTGTTCACATAGTTTCTCGAATAGGTAGGGGCCCAAATTAAAACCTTATCAACCAATCACAAGAAAGACAAATTACCATATCAAAATAGAAGGAAACTAAAAGTACCGATAGCAATATTTCATCTTTAATGTTGTATACTGTGTAAAAAGCTTTCCCTTACAAAGCCAAAAAAACATTGAGCTGACATCATGCGAGCTGAAAAATGCAAAGATAAAACGGAGGAGCACTTACAGTATTCGACCAACCGGTTATTTGAGTGGCAGGACTGGCATCTCCATCTAATGGAGAGGAGATGGATCCGGTAACAAGAACAAACAATAGAGACAATTAAGTCCGGAAAAAGAAAGAACCATCATTTTGGGTCCATAAAACACAACTAATTGATTTATTAACTTAAACTACGAAGCCAAATTTCTGCATTATCTACTAGGGCGGAGAGTATAAAACTTGTAATAAAAATGGTGATCTGATACGATGAATTTTTGAACTTCATTAATACGGCAAACAAGCTTTTCTTCTCAGAACAGGGTATATTAGCAGTCTCAGCTGCGTATGTGCTACTGTGAAAGGAAAGTCCAAGTCTAAAAAGCTATTTCCAGGAAGGTTGACATGGAAATTACAATCCATTGACCATTGAGCCTCCTCTCCCAAAGAGAACAAGCATTTTTATTTTTTTCGAGGGGCGAAGAAACCAAATTTTATCAAGGAAAAACAAGTGTGAGGAAGAGAGGAAATGTTGCTATTCGTAAGTCAGTCAAGGAGGATCTTGCAAGTTGCAATGCGCAGAAACAGCTTGCTTTGAATATTAAGAGTCAGTTCAAGGTCGCCATTTCAAGCAATCAACTTTTGAAGCAGCAGTAGAAGAATGGTCGTCCGCCGGAATTCTTGGTGCATTATATGCATATGCGTGTTGATTTTATCGTCCCCGCTGATCAAAGCCCAAGATGTGGGTGCTGAATCGGTTTCCAGTCCCCCTGCATCTTGGTCTAACACCCCTTCTTCGGATTTCAATGTTTGGGAGTCGGCTGGTATTAGATCAATCTTAGTTAATGGTCAATTTGTGTTTGGTTTCCGCTGTGGAACTGTAGGAAGCTCCTGTCTGCTCGCTATTTCCATCTTCCAGAGCAGTTTCGGTGACAATTCAGAGCTCTCTCCAGTCATGGTATGGTCTGCAAACCGAAACAACCCGGTTCAGCTAGGAGCAAGACTGCAGTACACAAATGAAAGTGGTTTAGTCCTGGAAGATAGAAACCATACTGCGATTTGGTCAACAAGAACAAAAGGGGAAGTTGTCTCTTCGATGAATTTGACCGCAGAGGGAGACCTCGTGTTGTTTGCTTCAAATAATAGAATGGTTTGGCAGTCTTTTGATCATCCAACAGATACTTTACTTCCAGGACAGAGGCTGGTTTCTGAGCAGAAACTGAGGGCTAATGTATCACAGTCGAATTCAAGTGAAGGGTTGTATTCATTTGCCATTGGTTCGGATGGAGCCACTGCTTATGTGGAACCCAATTCTGAAGCTTATGAGACCTTAGATATTAAGATTCATCTGGAAAAAAAAAGGGGTCGATTCTATGCTAACTTCGAGGATCTCATGGCTCGCAGTGGCAGTGGAGTATCCTCTGCTAGTTTTATACAGCTTGGGAGCGACGGGCACCTGAGGGCTTACGCATGGCTAGCATCAAAATGGACAGTGGTTTCAGACCTTTTTAATTTGGATCGATGCCACTATCCATTGGCATGTGGAAGATATGGCATCTGTTCTGACGAAGGGTGCTCCTGTCCTGGATCAGATGATGAAAATGGAAATCCCTACTTCAAGCCGATGAACCCTGATGCACAGACAGACTGTTCACCAATCACACCAGTGTCCTGTGAGTCCCCCATGGACCAGACATTTCTTGAGCGAGCTTATATGCCATCCTTATTGCCGAGCAGCATGGAGATGATTTACTTGGATGAAGATAATTGCATGGAAGCTTGCAAAAAGAACTGTTCCTGCAAAATGACCCTCGTTGGGAATCTATATGAGAATTTTTCAGAACCACTGTGCACATTACTATTTGAAGCCTATTCACTTAGGCAATATGAAGGTACATACAGTAATTTTTTTGAACAGGTTAATGCTTCAGTAACTCTTCACACTACATTTATAAAAGTTCAGGTGAAAGATCTTGTCGCCAGTCAAAGCCCCTCGGTTTTTGTTTCACCAAAAAAGAAAAAGAATATCACTGTGAAATATATATTGGGATCTATCGCTGGAGCTATCTTTGGGGTTTTTCTTTTATGCACTCTGATTATACTCAAAATAAAGAAAGGTATAACAGATGATGGGCAGGAATTTCTAAATCATATATCAGGAATGCCTAGAAGATTCTCTTATGAAGAACTGAAAGTCATCACAAGGAATTTCACTGACAAGCTCGGCCAAGGAGGGTTTGGGTCTGTGTTTAAGGGCACACTACCTGATGGTACTGAAGTTGCAGTGAAGTATCTTGACGGTTTTGGTGCTGTTACAAAGTCATTCATAACAGAAGTTCAAACAATAGGAAGCATTCACCATTTCAATTTGGTAAGGTTAGTTGGATTTTGTGCAGAAAAATTCCAGAGGCTTTTAGTTTATGAATGCATGAGCAATGGTTCGTTGGATGTTTGGATCTTTCACAAGAACCAACAGCTTGTTCTTTCTTGGGAAACCAGAAGAAAAATCATACTAGACATAGCCAGGGGATTGGCCTATCTTCATGACGAATGCTGGGAAAAGATAATTCACCTCGATATCAAACCGCAAAACATCCTTTTGGATGAGAACTTCAATGCCAAAGTTTCTGATTTCGGGTTATCTAAGTTAATTGGAAGGGAGCAAAGTCAAGTTGTAACAACTATGAGGGGAACACCAGGTTACATGGCTCCTGAATGGTTGAGTTCCATCATCACAGAAAAGGCAGACGTCTATAGCTTTGGCATTGTAGTTTTGGAGATCTTGTGTGGTCGCAAAAATGTGGATAGATTTGAGCAGGAAGAGGACATGCATTTACTAAAGCTATTCAAGAGGAAAGCTGAAGAAGATCAACTTCTGGATCTTGTCGATAAGTACAGTGATGATATGCAAGCAAATGCGTTAGAAGTCCTGAAGGTGATGAGGGTGGCTGCGTGGTGCTTACAAAACGAACACAGTAAAAGGCCTTCTATGTCTATAGTGATTAAGATCTTAGAGGGCTCAGTGGAAGTTGATGACAACTTCAACTTTGAATTCTCAGATCTACTTGAACCCAGTGCTGGCAGTAGCGAAATACAAGCTTCAATTTTAACTGGGCCTAGGTGATGACAAAAAATTCATCAAGCCAACTACATAAAAAAATGAACTGTATCATATCATTTTTCTAGTTATATTTTATGCACTTTTTTAAAGAAAAAAAAAAAAAGTTTGCCCGCTTTTCTACTTTTTATGTTGCTTCACTCGAAGGAAAAAACTCAGTTTTCATCTAGGACACCATGTATGATCTAAACCCAGCCAAATAAGTACTTGAACATATGATGAACTTAATTTTGATTACTGTCTAACCTACACCAAACGATCTCACCTTACTCAGGTCTCCAGGCCAAGTAAACTCGGGACCCAAGAAGCCCAAATGCCTCAAGCCACAAAACTATGATTTGTATAAAAGAAATGTTTGTCTTGCCTGTATGGATGTATATAAAAGACTAATAGTGAAAAGAAAAAATGTTCCAAGAGAGAGTTAGGTTTATTTGTCCATTATGTTTCGGGGACAAATAATATAAGTCAAAATTATATATAGTAATCCACGTCATTATATTAGTGTCAGTTGTCGGATTGCTTTAGGCTTATTTCTTTTACAGTGGTCGCTGGAAGTCCTGGTTAAACCAAATGCTGCTCACCTTATATATAGATACATATACGTATAGACAAACAGAGACACACAGAAAGCTTCATAGTTGATTCAACCAATTAACCCAAAGACAAAAGTAAAGTGATTCACGTAATTGTATAAATCTAAGGTTCACTTTTGCAAAATCATAGACGTCTTGGGCTCCAGTACTCATTGCAAAATTTGCAGCTTCATCTACTTCAGACATGAATGGGTCTAAGAGCATTTCCCTTTTCGGACTTCTGGTGCTGGTCATTACCTGGCGCAACATGTTGCTGTTATCTGCAGATCTCAGAGGTCAGTATTTCATTCCACACTCATTCTTTCTTCTTTTAGAGTTATATCATGTTTTTTATGTATTGCCTTAAATCTGTTAATTTGCTGTTGGTTTCTACGATATATGGATTTACACACTCATCTTAAGAATCCCCTCACCCACAAAAAACACACAAAACAGGGCTGTTGGCTATTTAACCAACTTTCAGTCCAGGTTTTTCATAGCACCTTCTCTGTTGATACGCCTTCCATTCCGTAAAGGATGATCCATGTTGTTGGAGTTATAATGACGAATAAAAAAACATTGATCTGTCCATGAAAAGCCTCCCCTGAAACAAAGTTTGAAGGACAAATCATTGGCTACGATTTCATTTTCTTCCATGAACGAGCCATCTTTAATTGCTGGTAAAGTATCAACAAGTGCTGCAGAATTGCGAAGGGTCCATTTGTCTTGGATATGAATTCCTTATCCGCCTTTAGGATGATTTCTTTATGCTTTCAGGTAGTTTGAGTGGTTGAGTTTTCATTGGCTATTGGTTATGCGTTGTTGGGGTTTTTCATTGGCTATTGGTTATGCTTTGTTGGTGATTTTAGGCCGATTTGCTTACTTGCATCTCATTCTGGGTGTTTGTGTTGGTTAGGAGCAAAACACATTACTCTCATCAAAAACTCTATTTTCTAAACTCTGGAAAATAAACCTTAAAACAAGCCATGAACCCAAACTTTCCGAGTCTTCTCAAAAGAGTTATAGCAAGTCCTAGAAAATATATAGACCAAATGCTAATAGGGAAATCATCCCATTGTGTATATCATCTTGCACAATGATCCTAGATCATGAAACACAAGCCCAAATACATAATCCCAATTACAAACCATGTGCTCATTAGTAAGTCCTAGAGCAGGTCATACAGGAATAGTCTTGAAGAGAAACTACATTATAATTTGCTTCACCCATAAAGAAAAAAAAACCTCCTTCAAGCTAGAAATAACAACTTCTAAGGTTTATACAACCAACTAGCCTGCAAATACTCAGACTATCAAGCTCCCAAATACACAGCAGTTCTCGAAACTGTAACGAATCCTTTTATCGTAGTTAAACATACCTTCAAACACACTTGAACAAGCTATACTGGTTCAGGCTTGGTCCCCTGGAGTTTCAGTATGTAAAAGAAAAGGCATAACATCTGAGATAACATTCAATCTTAGCAAGAACTACAAGTAGTTTCACTCAATATATTGCAGTTTAAGGCATCATAGTTTCAACATGCAGCAGCTATCACATCAGTAAAAACAGAGAGCAGTTGATGAGGGCCTTCTTTTCTTTGTTAGTCTGCTCTTAAGCAAGCTTGCTCAGCTTCTTTGTTCTATCCACTAATTCCATGTCTTGCAATATTTCTAGAAGCTGCTTTATGCTACTCTAGCAATTTCCAACTCCACCAAATCCTTCTCCTAATCAAACAACCCCCAAAACAGAAAATAGTGCATACCTAAACATGTTTTACTAGGGACTTCAAACTCTTGATCTTCCTAAGTGGCCAACTCATGATGTTGATCTTCAAATTCTCTATAGGGAAAGGTACAGCTTTGTTAGATCAATTTAAAAAAACTAAGGCCTATCGATCTTCCTCTAAAATGAGCCTCTCAAATATACTTGTTCCCGCTTAAGACTCACCAAAGCAAAGCATATCTACTTTCCAAAGCACCAATTAATTAGAGTCTTGAAAACTGGAATTGATTAGACAACACAAGCACTTAACTACAGCTTCTACTGTTAGTGAAGCCCAACATAGAGAAAAAAAAAAGAAAAAAGAAAAAGAAAAAACCAGAAGAAGAAGAAGAAGAAAGAGAGCGTAGTTTAGATTACATTTGTCATGTTTCAGCAGAATGACAAACACTAGGGTGTCAGTAGTGAAGCAACTATGGTAAGCAGACCTGCAAGAAAAGTAACAGACCTTACACACTTCAATTCACACCGTCCTTACAAGATATCATATTATTATTAGCATACACACACCATAATACAATATCCTTAAACAGAATGCAATCTAGTTTCACAAAGATTTTCCAGCAGTGAAGCACATATTAGACTGGAGTTGTTGCAACATTACAAATAAATGCATTTGCTGAAAATTTTCGCAAAATGGTTGCTTCACAAACAAAACATGGCCAAATCTAACTATTACCTAGTCATATGGAAGTAACACTATATCAAAGAAAGAAAAACAAAACCAAAATCATGTTTACATGGATGATAAGGCTAGGTCCATAAAGCATAGGCTTGCCAGAAGACTTGAACAAAGTGTTAAATTATGAAAACCTGTGACAAGAACCAGAAGAAAAAGAGTAGTTATAAGAAACAAACAAATTGCAGGCATAAAATTAACCATCAAAACATAGGCAGAAAGCAGTCTGGAGGTCCTTGGAACATATCTGAAGCCATGGTGGTGACTGAGGCTAAGTAGGATATATACACTTTTAATAGAATCCAGTTACTAAAACCATAATATCTCATCACCTTCTGGGCAAACTTTACCAACATAATCTTACAAATAGATTGTAACAATTTTTCCATGACTTTACCCAAAATCATTCAAAGGTAAATTGTGCAAATAGACTCTTAGAGGAAAGCTGCAGCATCAGTAGAAGTGACTATATACATAAGTTTAGTTCACAATACACCACAGTACTAAGTTAAAGACTTTAACTCAGGCTTTTGCAAGATTCTTTTCCCTTCAGTAGCATAAATAAAATTTACATATTTCAAAAAGGATCTGGAAACCCAAAAACCACACTCTAATAAACTTTGATGATTCAAACAGACCAAAGGTTCTCAAGCTAAGTTATATGGATTTACACTCATCTTAAGAATCCCCTCATCCACAAACACAAACACAAACAGGGCCATTCGTTATTTAATCAACTTTCATTCCAGGTTTTTGATAGCACCTTCTCTGTTGATACTCCTTCCATCCAGTAAAGGATGATCTGAGGATGATCCATGTTGTTGGAGTTATAATGATGATTAAAAAACATTAATCTGTCCATGAAAAAGCCTCCCCTGAAATGCAGTTTGAAGAACAGATCATTGGCTACGATTTCATTTTCTTCCATGAATGAACCATCTGTAATTGCTGGTTAAGTTCCAACAAGTGCTGCTGAATTGCTTTCATTTGTCATGGATATGAATCCCTTTTCCACCTTTAGGATGATTTCCCTATGCTTTCAGGTAGTTGATATGTTGAGTTTTCATTGGCTATTGGTTATGCTTTTTTGGCACATTCTGGGCGTTTGTGTTGGTTAAGAGCAAAACACATTACTCTCATTATAAACTTTATTGTTCTAAACTTTGCAAACTAAACCTTAAAACATGCCATGAACCCAAACTTTCCCAAACTTCTCAAAAGAGTTATAGCAATTCCTAGAAAATATATAGACCAAACGCATAAAACACAACTAATTGATTTATTAACTTAAACTGCGAAGCCAAATTTCTGCATTATGTACTAGGGCGGAGAGTGTTGTTGGAAACGTGCCTCAGTAGGTTCAGTTACAGATTTGCTGAATATTAGGCAAATAGACCAAGTCCTTAGGAAGTTGTTACTTGCTTGATATTAGGGATATTTAGTTGATACTAGGAAGAGATCTTGATTTGCTGTTATATTTTGAGCTCTATATAAAGAGCATTTAAATGAATAACAATGGCATGTGGGATTCAAGTAAAATTTCTATTCCTTTCTTTACTGCTACTGTTATAAACCTCTTGCCATGTTTTCTATGATACAACCAATAGATTGGTATCAGAGCTTCTTTTGTTCTTGAGGGACCTGTGAGTTGAGAAATCAAAACACAAAACAAAAACACAACTACCTTCAAGAATGAAAACTGAAATCAATTTCTCCCATATTGCACCACCAATTTTTGATGGTGATAACTATCAAGTATGGGCTGTCAAAATGACAGTCTACCTTGAAGCATTGGATCTTTGGGAGGCTATAGAGGAAGACTACGATGTGCCCCCATTGCCGGTAAATCCTACAGTGGCTCAGCTCAAGGCCCACAAAGAGAGGAAGACCAGGAAGTCCAAAGCCAAAGCTTGCCTATTCTCTACTGTTTCGAGCACTGTCTTTACAAGAATAATGAACTTGGAGTCAACAAGGAATATATGGGACTACCTAAAAAAGGAATACCAAGGCAATGAAAGAACAAAAAGTATGCAAGTACTCAACTTGATCAAGGAGTTTGAAATGCTGAAAATGAAGGAGACAGAAACCATCAGAGACTACTCTGACAAGTTGCTGGGTATTGTTAATAAGGTGAGGTTGCTTGGTAAGGACTTTTCTGATGAAAGAATTGTTCAAAAAATTCTTGTTTCTGTGCCTGAAAAATACGAGTCTAAAATTTCTTCACTAGAAGAATCTAAAGACTTGACAAGCATAACCTTGGCAGAATTGGTGAATGCATTACAGGCACAAGAGCAAAGAAGAATAATGAGAAAAGAAGAATCAGTGGAGGGTGCTTTTCAAGCAAAGGCAGAAAGTTCTAGAGGAGGTAAAGATAAGAAGAGCAACAATAAAAAGAAAACGGTCGGCAACAACAACAACAAAAACAAGGAGGAGATCTATCCAGTCTGCCCATATTGCAAAAAAACAAATCATCCACAAAGAAAATGTTGGTGGAGGCCTGATGTCAAGTGTAAAAAATGTGGAAAGATTGGACACATGGAGCGGATTTGCAAGTCCCAACAACACGAGGAGGCAAGGGCTTCTACCGAGCAACAGGAAGAGGAGCAACTCTTTGTTGCAACTTGTTTCGCAACAAGCAACAGCTCAAGCGACTCCTGGCTGATTGACAGTGGCTGCACAAACCACATGACCAATGACCAAGAGCTCTTCAAAGAGCTTGATAAAACAATCATTTCCAACGTAAAAATTGGAAATGGTGAACTTCTTTCGGTCAAAGGGAAAGGGACTATGGCCATAGAAAGCTTAACAGGTTTGAAGTATATTACTGATGTTTTATATGTGCCTAACATTGACCAGAACCTACTTAGTGTTGGTCAGTTGATTGAAAAAGGCTTCAAAGTTATATTTGAAGACAAATGGTGCTTGATTAAAGACTCGAAGGGCAGAGATGTATTCAAGGTGAAATTGAAAGCAAAAAGCTTTGCTTTAAAGCTGTTGGAGGAGGAGCAAATAGCCTTTTCAAGCACCATAAGCAATGCAGAATTATGGCACAAAAGGCTCGGACATTTCCACCATGATGGACTTCTATATATGCAGAAGCATAATTTGGTGAAAGGTGTTCCTTTGCTAGAAAACAAGCTAGCTGATTGTGTGGCTTGTCAATATGGCAAGCAAGCTAGAAAATCCTTCCCTCAAACAACATGGAAGTCAACACACAAGCTGCAACTCGTACACACAGACGTTGGAGGACCTCAGAAAACATCATCTTTAAATGGTAGTAAGTACTACATAACATTTATTGATGATTATACCAGATTTTGCTGGATTTATTTTCTCAAATTCAAATCTGAGGTTGCTAATACATTTTGGAAGTATAAAGCATTGGTGGAGAATCAAAGTGGTTGCAGAATGCAGAAGATAAGATCTGATAATGGGAAATGTTAAACAATATCAGAGAAAGAAACAGAGGGCTTGATAATACAAGACCCTCACATGACCTTTATATATTAGATAGGAGAGGAATACAAGGAAAGAAATCCCTAGGAATAAAGAGAGAAATCCCTAGGAATAAAGAAAGAAATATTATCCTTCCTAAAATATAATATAACATTCCATAACACTCCCCCTCAAGCTGGAGCATACATATCATAAACTCCAAGCTTGTCACATATAGACTTTACTTTAGATCCTCCTAAAGCTTTGGTGAACAAGTCAGCAAGTTGATCCTCTGATTTGACATATGGGGTCTTGATCAAACTTCTTTGAAGCTTCTCACGAACAAAGTGGCAGTCAACTTCGATATGTTTGGTTCTCTCATGAAAAACAGGATTAGAAGCAATGTGAATGGCTGCTTGATTATCACACATTAATTCCATAGGAGTTGAGTGTCCGAAACCAAGTTCCATGAGAAGATGTTTTAACCAAACTAGTTCACATGTAGTATATGACATTGCCCTATACTCGGATTCAGCACTTGATCTTGCGACAATACTTTGTTTCTTGCTTTTCCAGGACACCAAGTTTCCTCCCATGAATACACAATAGCCTGACGTAGACCGTCGATCGTAGGAACCTGCCCAATCAGCATCTGTGTATCCTCGAATCAAAGTGTGACCATGATTTTGGTAAAGAAGACCTTGTCCTGGTGCACCTTTGAGATATCTCAAGATTCTAACGACTGCATCCCAATGGCTAGTACGGGGAGAGTCCATGAACTGACTTACTGCACTTACAACAAACGAAATATCTGGACGAGTAACAGTTAGATAATTTAATTTGCCAACAAGTCTACGATACCTGGTAGGGTCTTCCAACAATTCCCCTTTATCTACATCAAGCTTGACATTTGGCTCCATGGGACTGTCAACCGGTTTGGTTCCCAACAAACCAGTTTCTTCTAGAAGGTCTAGAACATACTTTCTTTGCGAAAGACATATTCCCGTCTTAGACCGTGCTACCTCAATTCCCAAGAAATATTTCAGTGGACCAAGGTCTTTTGTCTGAAACTTGGTTTGCAGAAAAACCTTCAACAATTGAATACCAGATGCATCATCACCAGTAATAACAATATCATCAACATAGACGATCAAGAGGATTTTACCAGCTTCAGAGTGGCGATAAAAGACAGAATGATCCACACCACACTGCTGTAAACCAAATTCCATAACAACTGAACTGAAACGACCAAACCATGCCCGTGGCGATTGTTTCAAACCATACAATGACTTATTTAGTCGACATACACGATCAACCTCCCCCTGAGCAACAAACCCCGGTGGTTGCTCCATGTAGATAGTTTCCTCAAGATCTCCATGAAGAAAGGCGTTTTTCACATCTAACTGATGTAAAGGCCATGCATATGTAGCAGCCAATGCAATGATGATACGAACAGATGTCAATTTGGCTACTGGAGAAAAGGTTTCTGAATAGTCCATGCCATATACTTGGGAATATCCCTTTGCAACCAGACGGGCTTTTAATCGATCAACTGTCCCATCAGGATGAACCTTTACAGTAAACACCCAGCGACAACCCACAACAGTCTGACCATGCGGAAGAGAAACCAAGTTCCACGTGTTATTAGTCCGCAAAGCTGACATCTCTTCTTCCATAGCTTGTTTCCATCCAGGATGAGAGATGGCTTCTGAAACAGACTTAGGCAAGGGTATAGAGGACAAGGTGGAAACAAAAGCAGAGTATGACGGTGATAGAGAATCATAAGAAACAAAGTTGGAGATTGGGTGAGAAGTACAAGACCTTTTCCCTTTGCGGAGTGCAATTGGAAGATCCAAATCATCACCCTTAGGTATTGAAGATGAAGAAGACGGTTGTGATGAGCATGAATCTCCTGGTGGTACTTCAACTCGAGGACGTCAAGTATAAACCTGCAGGTTAGGACGAGACAGACGCTCTAATGGTGGGGGATCAGTATCAAGAATGTGCTCTAAAGATGTACTACTAGTGTTTGATGCATCAGGAGCTATTTGGGTTGGTACAAATGGTAAAGGCAAACAGTCATCGGTCTCAGCAGACACAGATTGAGTATTAGAGAAATAAGGTGTGTTTTCAAAGAACGTAACATCAGCAGAAATGAAAGACCGATTCAGTGAAGGACAAAAACATTTGTACCCTTTCTGAAGACGAGAGTATCCAAGAAAAACACATTTTAAGGCTCTAGGATCTAATTTGTCAGTGCCAGGTTGGTGCTGATGAACAAAGCAAACACACCCAAATATTCGAGGTAGAATAGAAAACGGAGCTTGAGAAGGAAAGAGAACAGAGAATGGAATTTTACCCAACAAAATAGAGGAAGGCATCCGATTTATGAGGAAGCATGCAGTAAGAATAGCATCGCCCCAAAAACTTTTGGGAACATTCATGTGAATTAAAAGGGTACGGGCTGTTTCAACAATGTGTTGGATTTTCCTCTCGGCCACTCCATTTTGTTGAGATGTCTTTGGACAGGAGGATTGATGTATAATCCCCTGTTGCTGCATGTAGCTAGACATTGAGTGAGAAAAATACTCTTTAGCATTGTCACTGCGAAGAATTTTAATTCGAGAATTAAATTGATTTTGAATTTCAGCACAAAAGGTACAAAAAATAGAAAATAACTCAGAACGATCTTTCATTAAAAACAACCATGTCATTCGAGAAAAATCATCAACAAAAATTATGAAATATTGAAAACCTAATTTAGACTTGACACGACTTGGACCCCAAATATCTGTATGAACTAGCATAAAAGGTTTTTCAACCCTTTTATTGACTCGAGGAAAGTAGGGAACACGATGATGCTTTCCTAGTTGACACGACTCACAATCTAAATTGGAGGCTGAAACTAAATCTGGAACAAGCTTCTTGAGATTTGCTAAAGATGGATGACCCAAACGACTATGAACTAATTGAGGTGATACCGATGTATGACAAGCAACTGATGACTGCAGTTTATCAAAATAGTACATTCCATTCGATTCATGCCCTTCTCCAATCGTCTTCTTGCTCTTCAAATCCTGGATAATGACATGATCAGAGAAGAAACAAACTGAGCAATTTAGTTGTTTGGTTAGCTTACTTATAGACATAAGGTTGAAAGGAAAATTTGGAACAAATAAAGTAGATGGTAAAGTGAGAGAGTGACAAGGATGGGTGGGTCCAACACCTTTAATGGTGGTGGTGGATCCATCTGCAATGGTGAGTTTATTATGAGATACTGGTAAAGAAGAAATATGGTCAAAATTGATTATTTTACCTGAAATATGGTCAGTGGCACCAGAATCCAATAACCAGAGTTGATTTCTAGGAAGATTAGAGGAATAACAGGCTTTTGGGTTTGTTGGGTTACCTCGATGAACAACAGAAGCCATAGAAGAAGTGGAAGTCTGCTGTGCGGACTGATACTGCAGGTACTTAGTATACTCTTCCTGAGATATCGTGACAAACTGCTGTGGGGCTGTAACCGAAGATAACTCCTCATGTGATGCTGGTGGGACAATGACCAGTAGAAAACACCCTCGAGGACTTTTATCATCAGGTCCTGACATGTTTCTGATTACTGATGACTGACAGTATCAGAAACTAACAGAAAACTAAGCTGATGATGTACCGACTGACTGGAAACGACTGAAGAACGAAGAAACTCAACTTCTGGTCATAATTGACATAAAACAAGACCAGAAACTTGTTTAGGACAGAAAGGCGAGCACACCCATCAGAACGCCGTCGCCGGAGGTCGCCGGACGGCGGCGCGTGGGAGGTTTTCCGGCAGCACCGCCGGTACTGGTTTGGTCGCCGGTGACTCCTGGTGGTGGCTGTGTTCTTGGTTTTCGATTTGGTTAAGTATAGATAAGGTTACTGGTTATGGCAGCGGAAACGTAAGGCTGAAAACAGTTTTCTGGTGTTGGCAGCGGAAACGTAAGGCTGGAAAGAGTTAGGCTATGGCTCTGATACCATGTTAAACAATATCAGAGAAAGAAACAGAGGGCTTGATAATACAAGACCCTCACATGACCTTTATATATTAGATAAGAGAGGAATACAAGGAAAGAAATCCCTAGGAATAAAGAGAGAAATCCCTAGGAATAAAGAAAGAAATATTATCCTTCCTAAAATATAATATAACATTCCATAACAGGAAAGAATACACAAATGACATTTTTGACAAGTTCTACGAAGAAGCTGGCATTGAACACCAACTCACAGCCCCTTACACGCCACAACAGAATGGGGTTAGTGAGAGAAAAAATCGAAGTATCATGGAAATGACAAGGTGTATGCTACATGAGAAGGATTTGCCAAAGAAGCTGTGGGCAGAGGCTGCAAACACTGCAGTGTTTCTACTGAATAGGCTGCAAAACACTGCAGTGTTTCTACTGAATAGGCTGCCAACTAGAGCTCTGCAAGAAAAAACTCCATTTGAAGTTTGGTTTGGTTACAAACCAAATTTATAGAATCTAAAGGTTTTTGGTTGTTTGTTTTTCTTCTGTGCCCCAGGTTAAAAGAGACAAACTTGATAAAAGGCAGAACCTGGAGTTTTCATTGGATATAGCGGCACTTCCAAAGCTTACAGAATTTTTCAACCACAAAATAAAAAAATTCTGGTGAGTAGAGATGTCAAGTTCATGGAGGACAAGCAATGGAGTTGGGATGAGCCAGTAAAGGAGCAGCAGCAAGAAATTCCACAATACTCTAATGATAACATAGATGATGTTCCTGTTAGAGGTTCAAGGTCCTTGTCTGACATTTATGAAAGAAGTAATGTTTCTGTTTCTGAGCCTGCAGAATTTAAAGAAGCAGAGAAGGACGATAAATGGATTGAAGCAATGAAAGAGGAGCTCAGAATGATTGAAAAAAATGACACTTGGGAGCTGGTGGATAGGTCTCAAAACAAGAAGATCATTGGAGTCAAATGGGTTTACAGGACCAAATTTAATGTTGATGGTTCTGTAAATAAATATAAAGCCAGATTAGTGGTGAAGGGATATTGTCAAGTGTTTGGAGTAGATTTCTTAGAAACTTTTGCTCCAGTGGCACGGTTGGATACAATTAGAATGTTGCTTGCCTTGGCAGCCCAAAAGGGATGGAAGACGTATCAGTTGGATGTAAAATCTGCTTTTTTGAATGGTTATATTCAAGAGGAGATTTATGTAGAGCAGCCTGAAGGATTTCAAGTCAAGGGACAGGAGGAGGTGGTCTACTTGTTAAAGAAGGCCTTATATGGTCTTAAACAAGCTCCCAGGGCCTGGTACAGCAGGATTGATGAATACCTCAAAGTCTTGGATTTGTTAAAAGTCCAAGTGAAGCTACATTATATGTAAAAGCAACAGATACTAACTTAATTATAGTTTCTGTTTATGTTGATGACTTGCTTGTTACAGGAAGCAATGATAAATTGGTGAAGGAGTTTAAAGCTGAAATGCTCAAGGAATTTGAGATGACAGACCTTGGCTTGATGACCTATTTTTTGGGTATGGAGGTAAAGCAAGATCATGATGGAGTCTTCATAAGTCAAAAGAAGTATGCAAGGGAAATACTGAAAAAGGTTCACATGGAAGATTGCAAAAGCACCAGCACACCAATGAATCAGAAGGAAAAACTCGGCAAAGAAGATGGAGCAGAAAAAGTTGATGAAAGCAAATATAGACGCCTGATTGGTTGCTTGATGTATCTCACTGCAACCAGACCTGATATTATGTTTGCTGTAAGCATACTTTCAAGATTCATGCATTGTGCTAGTGAGGTGCATCTTCAAGCTGCTAAACGGATTGTGAGATATGTTAAAGGCACTGCAGATTATGGTATTAAGTACACTCACTCTCAGGATATTAAGCTTCATGGATATTCTGATAGTGATTGGGGAGGTTCGATTGATGACATGAGAAGCACATCAGGTTACTGCTTCAGCTTTGGATCAGGAGTGTTTACGTGGTGTTCAAAGAAACAAGATGTGGTGGCTCAAAGCATTGCTGAGGCTGAATATGTGGCAGCTACTGCTGCTGTGAATCAAGTAATTTGGCTCAGAAAATTACTTGCAGATTTACATATGGAGCAAAATGAGCCAACAAAGATTCATGTAGATAACCAAGCTGCAATCGCAATTTCAAATGGTCCTGTTTTTCATGGCAAGACTAAGCACTTCAAGATCAAGCTGTATCACTTAAGAGAAGTACAAAAGGGTGGCGAAATCAAGCTGGTTTATTGCAAGACTGAGAATCAAGTTGCTAATATCTTAACCAAAGCTTTACCAAAAGCTTGCTTTGAAATGATAAGAGAGAACTTAGGCCTCTGCAGCTATTGAGGCAAGGAGGAGTGTTGGAAACGTGCCTCAGTAGGTTCAGTTACAGATTTGCTGAATATTAGGCAAATAGACCAAGTCCTTAGGAAGTTGTTACTTGCTTGATATTAGGGATATTTAGTTGATACTAGGAAGAGATCTTGATTGGCTGTTATATTTTGAGCTCTATATAAAGAGCATTTAAATGAATAACAATGGCGTGTGGGATTCAAGTAAAATTTCTATTCCTTTCTTTACTGCTATTGTTATAAACCTCTTGCCTTGTTTTCTACGATACAACCAACAAGTGTTTGAACTTCATTAATACGACAAACGAGCTTTTCTTCTCAGAACAGGGTATATTAGCAGTCTCAGTTGCGTATATGCTCCTGATCGAGCCACTGCTTATGTGGAACCCAATTCTGAAGCTTATGAGACCTTAATTCTTAACATCTCTCTGGAAAACAAAACTGGTTGACACTATGCTAACTTCGAGGATCTCATGACTCGCAGTGGCACTGGAGTATCCTCTGCTAGTTTTATACAGCTTTGGGAGCGACGGGCACATGAGGGCTTACGCATGGGCAGCACCAGAATGGAGAGTGGTTTCTGACCTTTTTAATTTGGATCGATGAGACTATTTATTGGCATGTGGAAGATATTGTTAATCAGATGTCCCTGGAGCACGAAAGCAAAGCTGGACAGAAACGTGCAGAAGGAGGACTCTTCTTTGTTACACAAACAGTTGCTGGAAGATTCACTAAATCTATTTGTTATGATTGCTTAGGTACATTATGTTGTTAGTTGAGTTATGTAAGCTGTTTTTCAGCTAGTTAGTTGCAAAAGATTAGGAAAGTAATCTTATCTTCTTATGTATTTAAGTTTGATGAAGTAAATGAAAATGCAAGCTATTCCAGCATTTGTTTTAGCTTCTAAAAACCAACGTTGCTCTCCTGCTTTTTTCTCCAAAAAAACCAACAAATTGGTATCAGAGCAAATTTTCTCAAGGGGACCTGAGCACAAAAAAACCAGTCCAAATGGATGCTGAAACACCCTTTAACGTTCTTGCACCTCCAGTCTTCAATGGTTCAAATTTTCAAGCTTGGTCCATCAGAATGCAGGCCTTCCTCGAGGCCAATGACTTGTGGGAAGCCATTGAAGAAGATTATGAAGTACTCCCACTGCCAGAAAACCCAACCATGGTTCAAATAAAGAACCACAAAGAAAGGAAGCAAAGGAAGTCCAAAGCAAAGGCCACATTGTTCTCAGCCGTGTCATCTTCAATCTTCAACAGGATAATGACACTTCAATCTGGCAGGGAGATATGGGACTACCTGAAACAAGAATATGAAGGCAGTGAGAAGATCAAAGGCATGCAGGCATTGAATCTGCTGCGAGAATTTGAAATGCAAAGGATGAAGGAGACGGAACCTGTCAAGGAATATTTTGACAGGCTTCTAAACATAGCAAATCAAGTAAGGCTGCTGGGCTCAAAGCTTGAGGATGCCAGGATTGTGCAAAAGGTTCTTCGGTCACCCTTCCAGAAAAATTCGAAGCAACACTGTCTTCACTGTAAAACTCTAAGGATCTGACCAGCATCACTCTAACAGAACTCTTAAGTGCCTTGCAAGCTCAAGAACAAAGGAGACTTATGAGACAAGAAGGTTCTGTGGAAGGTGCTCTTACAGGCCAAGACACCAAACACAAAAGGCAAGGCAGATAAAAGAAGAAAGGAAGGATCAAAAGCAAGTTCAGCTGCCAAAGGTGGAACCAACCCAGTTCAGAAAAATCCATGTCCCCACTGCAAGAAACTCAATCATCCACCTGAGAGATGTTGGTGGAGGCCAGACCGCAAATGCAATAAGTGTGGTCAATTAGGACACATAGAACGAATCTGCAAGGAGCAACAGCAAACAGGAGAGGCAAAGCAGGCTGATGGTGTGGAAGAGCAGCTGTTCACAGTGAGCTCCTTTGCAAGCACAACAGAAAGTTGGTTAATAGATAGTGGCTGCACCAACCACATGACGCATGACATAAAGTTGTTTAAGGAGCTGGACAGATCAGTGTCATCCAGAATAAGGATTGGAAATGGTGATTACTTAGAAGCAGAAGGCAAAGGAACCATAACCATCAAAGGACACACAGGTTTGAAGTTAATTTCTGATGTACTCTATGTTCCTAACATAGATCAAAACTTGTTAAGTGTTGCTCAGCTGCTTGAAAAAGGCTTCAAGGTACATTTCGAAGGTGGTTGCTGCATAATAAAGGATGGGGCAGACAAGGATATTTTCAAAGTCAGAATGCAGAACAAGAGCTTTGCATTGGACTTGGTGAAAGAAGATCAAGCGGCAGTAATGGTGACAGGAGGTGACACCATGCTATGGCACAGGAGGTTAGGACATTTCCATCATGGTGCTCTACAGCATCTGAAGAAGAGAGAAATGGTTGAAGGCCTGCCTGCACTCGAGGAAGACCTACCCTTGTGTGCAGCCTGTCATCTTAGGAAACAAAGTAGGCTACCTTTCCCACGAAGCAAAACATGGAGAGCAACCAGGAAGCTTCAGTTGGTACACACTGATGTAAGTGGCCCTTTTAAAACTCCATCCCTAAATGGAAGTAAGTACTATATGACTTTCATTGATGACTATACAAGGATGTGTTGGATCTACTTTCTGAAACAAAAATCAGATATTGCTGACATTTTCTGGAAATTTAAGGCCTGGATTGAGAATCAAAGTGGCACAGAATTACTGACTATAAGGTCAGACAATGGGGGAGAATACACTTCAGCAAGGTTCAACCAATTCTGTCATGAAGCTGGTATAGAACATCAAAAAACTGCTCCTTACACCCCTTAACAGAACGGAGTAGTTGAAAGAAAGAATAGAACAATCATGGAAATGACCAGATGCCTACTTCATAACAAAGACTTGCCAAAGAAATTCTGGGCAGAAGTAGCAAACACTGCTGTGTTCCTGCTAAACAGACTACCCACCAAGGCAGTAGAAGGAAAAACTCCATTTGAAGCTTGGTATGGCTTCAGGCCAAGGGTTCAAAACTTTAAAATTTTTGGCTGTCTATGTTTCTCTTATGTACCTCAGGTAAAAAGAGACAAGCTGGACAAGAAGGCAGAAGCTGGGATTTTTGTGGGCTATAGTCAAACCTCAAAGGCCTACAGAATCTTCCTCCCACAATGCAGCAAGCTCACTGTTAGCAGAAATGTGGAATTCTTTGAAAATGAAAAGTGGAGCTGGAACAAAGAAAAGGAAGACGCAAAAGAGCTTTCATTCGTTGAGGAGACTGTGGATGTTGATGACCCTCCTATGAGAGGAACCAAGACATTAGCTGAGATCTATGACAGCTGCAATGTAGCTGTGCTTGAACCAGAAGGGTATGAAGCTGCTGCCCATGATTCTAAATGGGTAGAGGCAATGAAGGAGGAGCTAAGGATGATTGAAAAGAATCAAACCTGGGAGCTAGTGGACAGACCATTACACAAGAAAGCAATAGGAGTCAAATGGGTTTACAGAACCAAACAAAATCCTGATGGTTCTGTGAACAAAAATAAAGCCAGACTAGTGGTGAAGGGCTATGCACAGA
This sequence comes from Aquilaria sinensis, assembly GCA_005392925.1. Taxonomy (NCBI): domain Eukaryota; kingdom Viridiplantae; phylum Streptophyta; class Magnoliopsida; order Malvales; family Thymelaeaceae; genus Aquilaria; species Aquilaria sinensis. The sequence goes on along the minus strand of SMDT01002773.1, from coordinate 92 downwards.
TATTTGGAGTGGATTTCTCATAAACATTTGCTCCTGTGGCAAGGCTTGATACAGTAAGGTTGCTGATGGCTTTGTCTGCACAAAAGGGGTGG